>NMRA01000021.1:1161162-1241616 GCA_002633005.1 Phoronis australis
GAGCAAACTCGCGATTACCCGAGTTAGTTTGAATCGTTAACGACTTTGATGACGGCCAGTAGCAGACCAGATCTAACAAAATCCCGGATACTTTTTCAACGGGCATTTTCTCCCTTTTCACATTGCAAATTTAGCTACTCGAATGCACAAGTCAGTTAGAGAGCACTGATTCAACTTTCACGCCGGCAACTTGCCTTGCGCTCTAAAGACTTTCAATGGCGGTCGTGAAGAACCGTAAGGCCGTACCTGCATGAATGAAGTCAATTTTGAGATCTGAAATTTGTGAGTATTTAACGCTGCAGGTGAGAGCATAATCTAAACATTTTTTCGATGATCTAAACGATCTATTATGGCGCGTAAAAATGGCGGGAAAATTTTGCGACCTGGCATTTACGAATGCGAGCTGGATTTTGAAAATTCGACCTGGGATTTTGGCTAGGTCGCAAAATGCGACCTGGCGATTTTAATAGCGTCGAGCCCTGCCTAAGCAATCTACCAAAGAGCTATTGCACCTACACGAGTGATTAAGAGTGACATGTTTATTACTGTACTCACAGTAGATTCACCACACTCTTCCCAATACGTACTGTTGTTGGGCGCCAATGTAGTGAAAAATCACTTAGTCCAAGTTTCAAACCCGGTACCTCTTGCTTCAATGCCATTCGTCCTAACCAGTCGACCAAAGAGCAATTGCCCGTAGGCGAGTGATTAAGAGTGGCCTTCATATTACTGCATGGACTGCAGGTTCAGTCCACATACCTCAAGAAAACTTTAGGGGTATCTTGTAGGCAAGCACCATTCAGAATTAATGATGCTGTTTCATTCGTTAGCTAGAGGTGTCACTGTAATCTTGAGTTGAGTGAGCATGTCGTGTCAACCAGGAAATAGTGCAAACAGAAATTTGACGATAAAATATTGAGGAAATGCGGCAGGAGACACATCGAATTTCATGTATTTTTGGAATGAGAACAATAGGCAGAATCGAATCATACTAAAACATGTGTAGGCTAATGTCGTCATATTGTAAAACAATTAGCTATTGATAATTTAGAGGAGGCAGCGTGGTCTTGTGTGATAGATACCTGCTTTCTTTACTCGAGGTCCTGCGTTCAAATCCCACCAGGTCACACTGCGAAACCTTGAGTCAGGTTTCTAGCTCCTCGGGTCGGTTTTAACTATATGGTAATAAAGCATAAAAATGGTTTCAGGTGGTCAGTGCAATGGGCCCACATGCGCGACCTGCGCACCTCTGGTACAATTATTTTTATATATTGATAGACCGTTTAATTTACGTTTTATCTACATAAGTCTTGTCGTAAATTACGTGTGAAAGTCTGATGTAAAAAGACGAGGTTATGATATGTCTTTTCCTATTTTAATCAAAGTGACAACTGAAGTCAGCTGCTGTGTGGAATTGAATCAGGAACTCTCAAAGTTGCAGTCACATGCTTTGCGATAGTACTCATTTGGCGGCCAGCAGGTTGCCAATGCAACCTCAGATTGTGTTTGGTGACCTGGGAAAAATTCCAAGTTGCCACGAAGTCGCCAGTGCGAGTATTGAAGTCGGACAATAATTCCCTCAAATTCATTTTGTTCGTGTTGACTTCCAGTCAAATGCTTTGGCTAAGCTAAATCTTACTCAGTAATGGAAGAGAATTTTAATTACAAAAACTGGTTAAGTCTCTCGCTTTGATTTCAGCAAATGTCTCAAAGCAAATGCAAGAATTGCCAATTTGTTATAAAATCATAAAAACTAAAAGCTAATAACTTCAAAGATCTATTTCTCAAACAATAATGCCAGAAATGTACATTTAACTGGACAGTTTGAAATGTTTTAGATATAATTCCAAGTGCATATGTTCTTCCTTATTTCAGAGTTCCAACTGTATTTAAGCCTGCCTTGGCTGGACATACTCTTTCTTCAAAGCAGTTTGAATCTCGCTATTTGGAAACGGTGTTCCATTCAGAAGCCAGCAGCATTGTGATATTCACGCAAAATGAGGTACAGATACTATGGAGTCTGTATTTATTTAAAAAATGGAGGATCGCCGCACAAATGAAAAAATTCATGTTAATTCAACGTTTCGTGTGGCGGTTGTCCGTTTTTTAATCTTACTATGGCCAAAAACTATTTATTTAGTGACTGGAGAACTCTGTTTAAATTAACATTGGAAGCAACTTGATGTTCGAAGCTGTGCTTTTATACACAGACCTTATGTTTCTAAAAAGTACATCAGTAGACCAAAGGCAGAGATAATTTTAGGAGTGTGCCTCATGAGTTCGATGTATTCTGCACCATCTAATGTCCATTTTAGTGAGACTAAAAATAACTTCTATAAGTACACCATTGGGGTGCAGTCGTGAGTGCATCTCAACGCTCTGCGTTGTTCTTGTTGCTATTGACAACATTAGCCATCACAACAGAAAAACTACCAAAAATACTATTTTTCTGATTACTTTTAAGTCTCATGATCCTGTATACGCATCACTTCCAATGTAACCCGTTTTGACAAATAACTCGCCTCTTTTTTCCAGCTGAGTTTAGAAGATTTTACTAAATATGGCAACGTGTACAGCAGTGGAGATAGTGATGTCTTTAAAAACGTAAAGGTAAGGAAGCAGCACTTTGATAGTTGTTTCACGGGGTATTCTTACAGAGCAAACATTAACCCTCGGGAGGATAAAATTATGTCTAAAAGCCTGCGGAACAAGAGTACGCTCAGGTGATCTGATACAACTTGTGCATCAGACGTGTGTAGGCCACAAGTGAAGCACTGGATTTTAGTTCGCCACATTCTAGCAGAGACGTTATTTTATTAGGGCTGTTCCAGCAAAATCTGTATGGGAGGGGGGGGGAAGGCACTTTTATTTCATACCCACCGCCCGTATTTTTCATTTATTTCTCCGACCCATGACCCATAATTTTTTAATTATTTTTAATAGGTTAAAATATAAAATCCAACACTTGCAAACAAATTGCCTCCAGGAGGACCTGTTAAGAACTCAGATGACTGACAGACAAGAACTAGTTGTCTTGTCCAATATTGTCAAAAACTAAAGTAGCCTGTGAGCAATACTTTTGGCAGCCACCAGGTGTCTCTGTTCACCATGTGTCTATAATTTCAATGAACATTTTTTCATTTATAAGGATCTATGAATCTCAAACTGTCTCCACGAACTCTTCTATACTTCTATGTCAAGTGAATATTGGAACTTGTTTATCTTACTCCTCATACTTTTTATTTAAAAATCATCAATTTTCTTATATGTGTTAACACCAGTTCAGTGTTGCATAACTTTTCAATTCAATAGGACTGCAGACAAACAGTTGGCTCAAATCGAGTTGCCCATGACTTGATTAATGGCTTAGTGAACATATTGCACTCTGTTCACTGGCAATATGGGCTTTTTTGTATTTGGATAAGTTAGGACAATTGCATTTATTTTTGAGTTTTTACGGCTGAAGTAACCAACCTATCGACATTAACAGGTCAAAAAATACCACCCATTTTTAATGCATCACTTCTTACAGGAACGACCGCCCATAATTTGATTTTTTTTCTGAAGACCACCACCCATGAATTTTTATTTCTACTGCCGTCCCCCCCCTCCCACACGGATTTTACTGGAACAGCCCTTAGCCAAAAAAGCCAGAGTGCAGGGTTACCCCTGCATGTAAACTTCTGGGTGGCCCGCCACACTCCTTTTTGGTGCCGTCACTCATAAATCATACTCAAATTGACCGCCACACACCTAATCATGACGGGGAAACTTAACCGCCACGCAAAAATCACTGGTAAAATGATCGCTTGCAAAAATGATCGCTAGCAAAAATGATCGCTAGTATAAATGATCGCTAGTAACAATGAATAAGTATAAGTCACACGACACATTTTTCTGTTTGTGCATCGAAAGGGAAAATAATAATTTTACAATGGGATCTTGAATTATGCCCCGTTAAACACGGTCATTTAATCCCCAGTCTCCTTTCGTACCTTGTTTCTGCCTGGTTATCCGACAATGCATATATACTTAATACAGCCGGGACCAGGCAACGACTTCGATACGAATTTTCTAAAAATAAATGGGAAAGCGCCTGGGCTCACTAATGAAGTAAGAAACAGTAAGATTTCTGCTTCACTCATTTTATCGCGTCTGAGTTTACAAAAGACATTGTGAATTATACTGCAGGGTGTGACATCCAACTGTTTAATCAACCATAGCCCTGCGCCAAAATGACAACATTGAATGTTAACCAGTCTCAGATTCGTCTGCATGGACTGGATTATTACGTCGTCTGCTATGCCGGCCAACGCAAATCCACTATCACTGATTTATGTTTAGCAAGACGGTATCAACGGAAGTTTCGTTACACTAATTAGTTTATTACGTCTACAAAGCTCAGATATTTTTGTTCTATGTTTGTCACTTCGTGGATAACTGAATTTTAACACTGTTTTTTTGTACTAAAGTGCGACAGAGATCACACTGTGCTGGACATTTCATTGCCAAATTGTATTGCAAAGTGTTCTTTACCCAGATACTTCCACTACATGATGCTTGGGTTAAGGTCTTGTCTATGTTGTCTATGATGAGCAAACTGCACCCAATTACATCTAATTTTCAAATTTTGCCTGGGGAAGGTCATCTCATGCTCGCATGTGGTGCCGGGTTCCGCATCCGCGTCTAGCATTCACCACCACGCTCCTTTCGAAACCCAGCTAATAGGGGTATCCCATTTCTCATATTCGCGTGCAACAACGGGCTTTGCACCCCGTTTTGGCCATTCACCACCACACTCCTTGCAAAATCCATGGGAAACACTGAGAGTGCACATAAGGGAGTGTAGTCTCTGTGGTTAAACTCTTCAACATTCCCCAAATTTCATTAAAAATGGGCACCAATACTTTCGCTAAGCTAAAATTTTAGTCGCACATTGGTTGCTTGTAGGAACGAGGGCATCCGTATGTTGATAATACAAGATTCATAGTGGCCATTTTACAATATAGCAACGACATTGTGAAATACTCTTTCAGCTAGACGGTGGTAGATCTATTTGTGGACAGAGTTGCTGCATTTTGGAATGAGGATTTAATGCTGTGTAGGATTCCTCAGCAATTTTACGAATTCTGTATGACCATTATGCCACTGCCGACTGGTGGGATACTATTCACATCAAAAAGGTGCAGTGTCTCAAAATGTCCATGAATGAAAGAAATTGTCGATTATCCCTTTCACCTCTACCTGTCTTGCAAGCCAGAATTTGAAATTAGGCCATGTGAAGGACACATTATTTTGTGCTCTTACAAAACAAAGGAATTGTATGTAGAATGTCTTCTGTTGACAGGATGCATTTATTGATGTGTCCTGACATATATTCGGCACTGCCAAATGTACGAGTCTAAGATGTTCGTCATAGGCTTTTAAAATTACCTTTCGTTGCTTACTTTTCTCAGAAATACATGATGGAGCCTTCCTCTATCAGCATTCCAGCCGTGGTCAGTCCCTTACGTGATCTTCAGTTCTGGATCAAGCAGTTTCAGGGAACCGTCACACGAGTTAACTCGGAAGATGAGGCTGCCAAGCTCCGCCTCCAATCGGGACGTAATTTAATCATAGTGACATTACCTTCAGGACACGGGAGTAGGAGCGATGAGCTCACTACTAATGGTATGTCAGTTTGCTTTAATTCAGAGTGCCTTTGATAGTGATTTTTACCTTTCAAAACCAGATATTTTGTTGGTCTGAATCCCAGGATATGGTAGAATGTCCTTAGAGGGAGTCAGTAGTAGCTTTGAAGCACAATGTCTAAAGCTCTAGTCTTGAGGCATGAATTTCCTTGAGGATTTACTACTATTTTTGATTTTCTGCATAGTTTTTTCAATAACTGCGTTAAAGATACTCTCATCACATTAAAACCTGTAATGTTTGAATTCCTGTGGAAAAGAAACATGTCATGCATGAATTTCGCTTGGCATGAAAATTGTAAAAAACATAACTGAAAATTCAGTATCTCAAGATTTGGTTGCAATCTAGAATGACTGTTGGAGTAACATAATATTGAAATTGGTTGGCGTTCTATTGGGGAAATGTTGAAGCCTGTTCTATCACAGTGGTTTTGTGAGTTTTCATTTCATTTAAATAAACGATAGAATTATGACCAAGTCCTCAGAATAAGTGCAATAGATAATGTATTTCGTCCTTAAATTCTTGCTGCGGATAACTTGACAACTTGACAAAAGTTTTTAGATCGCCCAATCCTGAGGTTCATTTCTGTTTTTTATGAAAGCTTAGTCATTATCAGTTTTCAGCATCTGCCAAAGGTATTCATGAAATAGGCGCGTGCTCAAATGAACTAGACTCATAAATCATTTTTCAATGGCTTGGGCAGTTTGGTCCTTCTCTAACCATTAATTAAATTTGCACGAGGCTTGCACGAGATTTCAAATTCCACTGTACTACAATGGGTTCAGGATACTGGAATACTGTGGTAGTTTGTACAAGGATGAGTTGATTTATATAGTTCAAGGTTTTTTGTGTAATTTGACAATATTGTTGCTTGCAGACAAAGTCGTCGGCACGGTCATTGATATAGTAGGCTCTAACTTTGTAGCCCTCTATACTGGTCAACAACCCTCGGATGTAAGTTGTTGCTTTTAATCTCAATAGTGAGCTGTCATATTGTAATTTCTTGGAAATGTGGAATGCCCTTACAGACTTGCTAAGCATTAGAACTTTATAATGGAAGTGAAACCGAGTCACCAGGTGGCGAGACCGTCTCGTCAGCAAGAACTGTCCAGCAACATGTCGTGGAAATCGACAACATTTTGTGTGTGTGAGGCTGCTCAAAAATACTTTCGAGAAAAGAAAGAAGTGGAAGCTATCAAAAGCAGAAAAAGTCACTTGTCATTGCTTTGATGTGCCCTGCTTTGTTTGGAGATAATCTCATAGCATCTAAGTATGGTAATGCACTAGTGTTGACTTCTGAAGTACGTAAATGGATTGGAACCTTCATCACTCTCTACAAACCACTTAACAACACACAATGAGGTTTGCCTTGCACAGAATTCCAGTAGTGCATGGTAAGTTTGCCTCTGCGTGTTTGTAGGTCCACTTTGTGGCCAGTGCTTTGTGTCTCGCAGCATGGGTTCCATTGTCATTCCTGTAAGTGATCAGAATGCTAACTAGACATACTTTAGTGTAGGCTAATTGTAAAAAGATAATTTTCCACAGCAAATTTTGATAACCAACATTTCTTATCAAATTAACCATCAACATTATGTGGAATTTCAGCTCTATTACTTTCCCGAGTCGGAGTTCAGCGGTCGCCACCTGCTGGCCGTTGATGAAACGGCAGACACAAACCAAACATACACTCTGATCAACAAGACGGGCTGCCCTCTTGTTTACTTCACTGAGCTCCAACTCATGTACCGCGACAATACTGCAGACTTGAACTGTGCAGTCAAAGTACCAAACTTCATATTGAATGACAATGTGAAGTGTTCCAACGACAGTGGTGCAATAAAGTAAGTGACGCAGTGGGTTTTGGATGGTAGCCAGATTTCCTTTCTCATGAACCACGTAGCTGCTTTAACCGTCAGAATTCGTGAACTCTACTCTTTTCTCACAATTTGTGCTTTTCGTGCACTAAATATTTTTCTGTAAGTTTTACATGTCCTTCATCACATGTTTTTTTTCTGAAAACAAGATTGTTTCCTTACAAACCAGTAGGATGGTCCGTGATGCATATTTTTGTGTCAAAAAGTCAAATATGAATTATTTAAGTAATAGCTTTTGTCTAAGTCTCCAATGACTGCTGGTTATGAGCGCTGTTCTCTGGTTGACAGCCATTCTTTTAGTGACAAAAATTAAGTATGTTTTAGGCTCTATTTTTTTTTGAAAATCTCTCACTTGTGTAACTTTTCACTTGATGTATAATTGCTGAGGTTTAGTCATGTCTTTACTTTGTTATGGAACCTGATAATGTGGAAATTGTCTATCAGCTTTTGTTGAACTTTGATATTCATAGAACCATGGATGTGAGTTACACAACTGGAGAAAAACAGTTGCTGGCGATAAACCTGAAGTGAGTATTATATCCGTAATGGAGTCTTCTTCCATTTTCAGTTTGGTTGGCTACGGCTTTTACTCCTCCTGGGGGCTTAGGATATGTGCTCCGAATGATTTGCGCTTTCAAGATTTTTTTGGTGGTGCATTTAAAAAACACAGCAATCTTGGCCTTGATGACTTCTGTGCCTCCCCTGTAGTGCTTATTTTCCTGCAAATAATACCATCCAGCATTTCCTGGTGTTTGTTCAGCAGTGTCATTTGGACCCTTGCTGTACATGCCAAAAAGTTGGGCAAAAAAATTTGCCAATATTCGACAAAATTTGGTCACAGTTGCTCTTTTTTGGTTTTAAAGGCTTCTAAAATTGTTGCGAATGTGCACAATATCAGAAAATATTGTCTAGTGGGTAGCTAAGTTAGAGAACCTATAACGTAGCTTTTATTTTTTGTTTCGTGTCTGTTAATGTAAAATATCAAGTGAATAAAGTTCCACTTGTCCAACATGTTGTGTCATGTATTAGTGAGGTTATAACTTATCCGGGACACAGCGACCCCAAACAATGGCTGAGGGTATGCGGCTTTCATTGTCATGGTAACTTTCTGTACAATCGATCGGGAATGACGGGGAATTTGCCGCAAAATTTGCAAGGTGGAAACGCTGTTCTATTTTTAGAAGTTTTTCGAAATGACCAGTCATGGTGAATGATTACTAGCCAGTTTCGCTGTAAAGCAGTAACTGTTGCCATAGCGACTTTGGTAGTGGCATTTTACCCAATTAGAGTATAATTGGATTGCAGTGTAGTCTAATTGGTACCGATGTCATTTTTATGCTCAGTAATACACGTTTTGTTGAAATAAAACCGAATGCTGGTTATTAGTGTTCATGGGTGGCGTTTGGAAATTGCTAATTAAATAGTGCTGTTTTGATGCCAAGTTGTGGAAGTCTGATGGAAAACAGTGGACCGCATGCGACCTCCACAATCTGGGTCTTGCAGAACCTCAACTCCTAAACGCCTTTCATCTTTCTCTCAGTTGCTTCGTCTTAATTTTAGGTGGGCATAGTTTCATAGTTATGTGCAATGTCCATAGTTTCATGGTTACATATAATTATATTTTCTTTATTTGTGAGATCACCCCCAACGCGTATACAAACCAAGAATCTTGGAGGTCACAGCCAAACTTCACTGCTAGCAGTGCTTAATGTCACATACGACATATTAAAATAGCCTATTTAAGCGGTAAATTCTCCGGTTATGGTGTCGACCAATGTCTAGCCGGCAAATGCAAGAATTGGCAATTTGTAATAAAATCTCAAAAACAGCAGAATTTTTTGTGTTTTGTAGCTCTGGTCAAATCTAATAATTTCAAAATATCTCCCATCCAACAATTATCACTTAATATGTTTTACCAGTAAAAAGATAACGTCCCTTAACAACTTAGCACCTGTCTCTTGGTTTGTTGGAAATTTTTCACCGCTGAGTATGACCTTGTGAGGTGGTTATCTAGTTCATTTTTGTTTCACAGTCTTAATTTCAATAGTATTAGATAAATACATAAGATGGCACAACTGTACATAAATTGAATTGCGTATTACATCTGGGTAACAGTTAGTCATCAAGCCATTTGAAGTCATTGAAGGTAGAAACATTTGACTTGTAACTAAACATACTTTCTACTACGTAATTGTCCTGTTGCTTTCAGGTTCTCCTTTAAGTTGGCTATACACTTCTGGACGTCACAGCTGAACGTCACTGTGAAGGGAACATGCCCCAACTCTACTAAATCCATTGATAAGGAGTTTGAGATGAGGACTTTGCCGTTTGAGGCTCCGGAGGATTTCTCCTACCACTGCAATGCTGTGCCGACTTTAATGTCGACACCCAACGAACGTTTTAAGCTCAACTTGGAGTTGAAAAACTTCCAGGTAAACTCTCATTGCTTGTCACCTGGAGTTGTGATCTGACCATTGTTATGTGTGTCAAGTTTTGTAAAAAACTGAAGGATGAGATTACTTTAGCACCCAGGCGGCACACAAAACGTTGCCAAACTTCACCAATCTTTTTGAACTCTGCTTTTGTTCTCACACAAGTGCAAAAGACGAAAACTTACTTTGAGATTTCGTCAGTTTAGGATAGAGTTTAGCAGACAGGTGCAATTTCAGTGCATCAAGTTTCTTGAGAAAAATAGCTTTTAAGTAATTGTAGGCTCAAAATTTAACTTTTTTGGCAATTTAATAAGCCTTCGAGAAATGAGTCAATATTAGCAATTATTTTTGTCCCAAATTTTAGTTGGAGTGTTTCATAATTTCTGTTTTACTCCTCCAACTGTCCATCTCAAAGTCATCTTTGGTCTGCTGTATAGCATTCTAGCAAACACTACATTAAACGTGGTATCTGGAAGTTTCATATCAATCTTTGCAGTCATTTATGAGATAATTACAGTTTTCCAAAGTATGTCAACTATCATCACTATTACAAAACTATTATCATCGTTATCATAGGCGGATTTAGGTGGGCAGGGTCCGGTCCCCCCCTTGCCTGACGCAAAAAATAAAACAACAAGAGCATGGGGAACTATTGAGTTGAAACAAGATTTAACAATGTGTGCAGTTTTAGTTTGTGTGTGGGGGGGCTCACACCCCATTGCAAGGATCCGATTCAGACCAGCGGCGCAATCATTTCTCTGTTTTGTTTTTTTCTTTTAGTCCTGTGCTTGTTTTTTGGTAAAAGGTCTGCATACCCAGATATTGGAGCCCCCTATAATTTAGTTTAGGCTGGCGATTTCCAGAGACAAAATATTGGGCCCTCCTTATGATATCCTAGATCCGCCACTGATTATTATTATCAATTGTCTTTAACATTATTGATATTAATACCACAGTAATTTTATTAAATAAATATTATTATTTTTATAGCTGTTTATTATAACAAATTCTGTTTTTGCAGATACAGCCTTTTAACGTGAAAGACTTCAAGTTCGGTCGGCCGAACGAGTGCATTGGTTTCTTCACCATCCCCATCTTCATGGGTCTATTGGTGGCACTGGTGTTGCTCATCATCACCTTGTTCGGGGTCTGCATGCTGTCCGACATCAAGACCAACGACCAGTTTGATGATCCCAAGGGCAAGACTATAACCGTTGAAGTCAAAGAAGGAAATTAGTCCCTGAAATCAGTTTCAGGAAACTTGTTTAAAAATGCTCTCGAAACTAGATTCTTGAAATTGGCTTTTTCATATTGCAACAGGGTTAGGGCTGTTCCAGTAAAATCCGTGTGGGAGGGGGGGGGACGGCAGTAGAAATAAAAATTCATGGGTGGTGGTCTTCAGAAAAAAACACAAATTATGGGTGGTCTTTCCTGTACGAAGTGATGCATTAAAAATGGGTGGTATTTTTTGTCCTGTTAATGTTGACACGTTGGTTACTTCAGCCCTCTAAACTCAAAAAAAGCCAATACAAAAAAGCCCATATTGCCAGTGAACAGAGTGTGATATGTTCACTTAGCCATTAATCAAGTCATGGGCAACTTGATTTGAGCCAACTGTTTGTCTGCAGTCCTATTGAATTGAAAAGTTATGCAACACTAAACTGGTGTTAACACATATAAGAAAATTGATGATTTTTAAATAAAAATTATGAGGAGTAAGATAAACAAGTTCCAATATTCACTTAACATAGACGTATAAAAGATATCGTGGAGACAGTTTGAGATTCATAGATCCTTATAATTGAAAAAATGTTCATTGAAATTATAGACACATGGTGAACAGAGACACCTGGTGGCTGCCAAAAGTATTGCTCACAGGCTACTTTAGTTTTTGACAATATTGGACAAGACAACTAGTTCTTGTCTGTCAATCATCCAAGTTCTTAACAGGTCCTCCTGGAGGCAGTTTGTTTGCAAGTGTTGGCTTTTATATTTTAACCTATTAAAAATAATTAAAAAATTATGGGTCATGGGTTGGAGAAACAAATGAAAAATATGGGCAGTGGGTACGAAATAAAAGTGCCTTCCCCCCCTCCCATACAGATTTTGCTGGAACAGCCCTTACTTCTTTTTAAAAATATGATTTTCTTTGATCTACATCTTACAAAAACTTGAGTCAGTTGTGAAAACTGTTGAATTTGGTGTGGGTTATAAGAAATGGAAAACAATGATTTTTGAGGGATTGCTTTAAGGTTTTTGCTCAAAATTGCAGTTTCCATGTCACTACCTGAGTGGCTTTACATATCACTAGTTCCATTGGTCCTCCGCCTGTGCTGCTGCCTCTTGGCGTGTTTAGTAACTTATCCATAACATTCTGTATGATACATTTGACTTCGAGCTCATTGAAAGGAATGGAGGGCCATGTCATAAAAAATCTCTATTGCTCGAGTATTTGTTCTAAGTGGATGGATTTTAGGACATCTATAGTCGAAAGTTGCTAATAGTGATGTCACTGGTGATTTAGACGGGGAGAAGTATAATTTGCAGGAAGTCTGACATACAAAGCATATTTGGATGTTCCACTGCCTACAGTCCCATGGTGCTGCTTTATCAAGTCGCCTGTACACCACAAACCAAAAATATTCTGACAAAATGACCTCTTACTGAGAATGAAGGGTAGTTAACAATTTGGTGGCTAAACCATTATGTAATTATAATTGTTATGTTTGGTTGCTTTTGTGTTTACTGGATTTCCAGTAATGTCTTGCCAACCAGACCTGTACTAGATTGTTCTAGAAAAGATCATAGTGCTGTACAAGCCAAACGTATTCAGGCAAATTGACGTGAAATTTCCCGCTGCAAAAGCTGGGTGGAAGCCGATTTAATTGCTAGAGTAACATTTCCTCACAACCGAGAATGAAGGGGAATAAACAGGATAGTTAGGTGACTAAGCGTTCTGCTATCACTTGTGATGCTCGTTTCCTGTCATTTTTGTTGTTAACGGAATCTGCCGTCATGACGGAAATTCTAGTTTGTCTGAATACTTTTGTCATGCATACGAGACTTGATTTGAAAATTAGCCAGCTGCACTGTGCACTTTGCATAATCATTCAAATGTCATACCTTGTGGTTGGGCAGTTTTGAAGTTGAGCTTAATGAATTAAATATTCCTTATCTTGGCGACGTTCAGGATATAGTTTACATTTCATGAGTAGCCCACCGAATGTTCAGTTATGTGTATTAGTTTTCGAAAATGAAAACGGCGCCAAATTAAGTTTTAGTAGGAAAAAAATGATCTTTTGGGATCACGATCCAAATGGATGGCCGTGAAGGATTTGTCTGAAACATTTGCTGTACTAGTTAATATGCTAAAACTGCAGGTATGCAAGCTGTCATGTAGGAGGTCCTACACCTGTACCATGTACTGAGATGACTGTACATTAATTCCTACAAAGGATGCATCGTAAGCAAATACATCGATTGGTAATTAATCATTAATTAAGTGTTGTAGATTTGCAATTTGTGCCCTGATATGGTTAAATTACTCTGTTGAATTTGGTCTGCGGATGATGTTATCTATTTTGTGACTAATGTAATTTGTGTTGCCTTATGTCCACTCAGTAGAAATAGAGAAAATACTGTGTCAAGATACATGGTTATTATTTTCACATTGGGAAGGAAGCTCATTTGGTGTAGGTCAATTGAATAACTATTATCCAATTTGGTTATGTCACTGGTCTGGCATGATGTTTTCAATAGGCAAACACTACCCTAACAGTGTGTGTTGATTAACCTTTCCAGTTCCCAAAGGCAGTGATTCACATGATAGTAGCTGTTGTGAAAACACAGTTGTCCACTGTGGCTCTGTTGACACAGTCCAGGTTCACTCGCCCCATTTGGAGGTTTGTCAGATTCAGATGATGTACAAAATGCCGATTCTAATAGATTCTAGTTTCAATTGAGCTTGGTGTTGATCTTTACAGTTGCCTCTCATTTGTTCCACACACTCGTGTTTCGTTGTTTAACCAATTCCACTTGTATTCCTGAGTATTTAGCAGACAGATCAAAGTCAAACTGGTCGTAATATGGACTTTAAAATTTGGGGACTTTCTTGAATTTTTCGGAGACATAATGGTGATGATGGGTAGAAAGACCGTGAGAGAAGTACTGTGGTGCTTGGGTATGTTGTTTTCGGAAGTGGTCGTTGAAAACAGGTGTAAAATTGAAGGGATGAGGTATTAACAAAGGGAGTATTACTCTTTTTGAAGCCGTTTCTGAGCAACGTGCAATTTTTATGCGCCCACGGCAGTATCTCCTCAACCCCTTGCAGGATGTTATTGAAGTTTTGCAGGTGTGTTCCCACATGTATGTCGGATGACGAGTTGGGGACCGACCCGAATACTGCTGTACCCCTAGTGGCTATTTTAGTTTTTTACATTTGCCTCTGTATCTTCGAGTTCCTCCACCGATTTTCATGAAATTCGGTAACTAGGTTTTTAATATGGAGGCAATGATGCCATCCCATTTTTATGCGCCCTCATATTTATATGTGGAAGCATTATGCCATCATCTCCGTCTGTCCCTCTGGCGTACGCTGCTCTATCCCCAAAACCCCTTCACGTATGTTCATGAAATTTTGCACGTGTTCATTCCGTGGATGGGACGGCATGAGCGAACTTTCGGGCGGCTCCGACAACCGGTGTGCCCCCTAGTGGCAATTTCATTTTTTTACGCTCACCTCTGTATCTTCACAATTCCTTAACGGATTTTAATGTAATTTGGTATGTAGGCACCTATCAGTGAGATGACGCGATCCTTCCATTTTCGGAAGGATTCAACATAGTTTGTGCCACCTAGTGGTCGTTTTTACTGTTTTCGAGTCTATCAGCCAAACCGCTTGAAGGATCGGATGATTGTGAAAATTAGCACGAATGTTCTAACTATGAAGTTTACGCCTGACGATGATTTTCCGACAACTTTGACTACTGTGGCGCCTCCTAGTGGCAGTTTTTTTTTTGCGTCTATGGCTGTGTCTCGTAAACCGTTCGCAGGATCTTTATGAAATTTAGTAAGTATAATTATACGATGTTACGGACGATGACGACTTTCGGACAGAACTGACTACTCGTGTGCCACCTAGTGGCAATTTTATTTTTTTTACGTTTACCTCTGTATCTTCAAAAGTCCTCTACGTATTTTCATAAAATTTGGCATACAGGCATTTGATAATGAGGTGACGCTATTTCACCTTTTTCAGATGAATTCGACCTAGTATGCGCTACCTAGTGGCCATTTTTACTGTTTTCGAGTCTGTTTTTTGGTGTCCACTCATCTATCAACCAAACCGTTTTCAGGAAAATTGTGAAAATTGGCATGTATGTTCTTACTACGGACGGCAGACGATGATTTTCTTACGACTTCGTCTGCTTGGTCGCCTCCTAGTGACAGCTTTGTTTTTTTGCGCTCATGCCTGTATCTCCTAAACTGTTTGCAGGATCTTTACTTATTTTAGCAAGTGTATTTATATGTTGACTACGGACGACCACGATTTTCAAAAAGCTCTGACTACTGGTGAGCCCCCTAGTGGCAATTTTAGTTTTTACGTTCAACTTCAAAGCTTCAAAGGTCCTCAACAGATTTTCATAAAAAATTAAATATAGGCATCTGTTGGTAAGATGACGCTATTTTCCTGTTTTGGATGGAATCTAGATATTTTGAGCCACCTAGTGGCCATTTTTTCTGTTTTCAAATCTTGTTTTTGGCGTCTACCCCTGTACCAACCAAATCATTCTAGGGATGGTTTTAAAACTTGGTGTGTGTTCTTGGTATGAAGAGGACGTTTGATGATGGTGACTAACTACTGTGGTGCCTCCTAGTGGTAGTTTTGTTTTGTTTTGTGCCCATAGTTGTAACTTCAAAACCCATTGCAGGATCTTTATTAAATTTAGTAAGTGAATTTATATGAAGATAACACACGACGAATTTCAGGCGGATCCAACGGACGTTGTGCCTACAAGTGGCAATTTCATTTTGTTCTGCTTTCCTTTGTTTCTCTGAAGCTCCTTTGTAGGCCTAAGTGTATATGAAGATAACAACAGACGACGACGACTTTCTGGCGAATGCAACGGACGCTGTGCCCACTAGTGGCAATTTTATTTTATTGTGTTTTCCTTTGTTTCACTGAAGTTCTTTGACAGATGAAATATGGCATGTTCCTGTTTTTGGATGGATTGTACGTTTTTGCGCCATCTAGTGGCCATTTTTATGATAAAAATAAATAACCTTAAAAGCACACCATTTGCAATGCATTCGTGGGCGCATTTCAGCGCTCCGCGTTGCTCTTTTAGATCATTACGGCGTTTCCCGTTGCTCCCAACTTGTTCGATTCTATAGCCCAACCACAAGTCGGGAAGATCTCCCCTGTAGCCAATATCTTACACGACTGATTAACTCTATTCTGGCATTTAGGGTTGGAGGGCCGGCTCTCTTTTGTTCGATAATTGGTAATCTCCGATCAGATCGTATCTACCCTGCCTGGGCTGTGGGCTAAAAATAAAAGTTAAGTTATAACATCTTTGAACATAAACCAATAGCATAGCTGATTATGTTTAGTTTTTGAATCACCAAAATCGCCCAACTGCAACAGAAGTTAACGCGTGTGGTGTTTTTTCTCTAGGTATTCCAGGTTTGTACAGTTAAATATAAGTAACGGACAATTTTTCTAGTTGCTAAGTACAAAACCTGATGCTTCTAACTAAACACTGTTTAATTATTGCCAGAATATGCTCCAGGCACACCGTCTCAAGCTACTCCGTCCGGGTCGTGAACCTATCTGCCCAACAATAGTACACGGTGAGACGAGACAATCAAATGCTGTCTATTGCCGAGGACGCTCATAATAATCTGATTTGTTCACGATTCATACAGAGTGGAGTATTCTTCTTTTTCTTCAACAACAAGACCTTTAAATGTTGCCTGTAACTCATTAATTTTCTCACCTCATTATTCATAAGTTGATAAAGGGTTTAGTAGTTTTAATTTTGACCTTCCCTTTCTGTTAAGTCCGTTCAGTGAATTTTATTAGTGAAATGAACTTTTTCCTGTAGCCAAATTGTTTTCATTTATAGGAAAGCTATTTAGAAACTTCAGATTTCAGCTTTTTTAGAGAATTGTAGCTTTACAGATTTTAGGCGTGTTTGCCCTGCAATAGAATCTAAAATAAAAGAGTTGGAAACAACCAGATGACCACGTGGGATTGGCCACTTTTAAGGCCAGTAGATACATTGATTTGCTGTTATTAGAATCAAACAAAAGTACGATTTTATAGCTGTTCAAGACTTAGTGAGAGGATATAATTCTTTGGGAGTTTGCCACCATTTCCTGTCATCATAGCGTGGACCTCATTTTGCGTTACTTTTTGCCATCATCTGATCCTCTTCTCTGTGTGTGATAAAATCTCTTTGAGAAAGAATTAAGTTTCACGTACCGGTAGGCAAATTGTTGTTTGCAGCTATATTTACTTTTTCTTGTCTTCAATCCATTAAATACAGAAAATAAGTCAAATACTCTGGGTGATTTATAACAGCTAGGCACTAACAAAACACAAATGCACGAGTTACCAATTAATGATTGCACACTCAGTTAATGTTAAGCAAACTTAATTGAAGAGCATTTATTCATAGGTACCCTGAGTACATGCATATATAGCTATTTTCTCTTCTCTTAATGAGGTTTAATGTGTTGGAGGGGTATTTTGGTGCTGCCTTGGGACTGAAGTTCCCTATCTATTTCTCCTGGTTTTATCTCCACTATCACATATGAATCAGTCTCAGTCCCTAGCTGAAGTGGTTGTAGGTCACAACCAACACTATCATAACAAATAGAATGAAAAGAGACTACTTACTGTACATGGGATTCTAGTAGTCCAGTAATTCTACGGATAACCCGAAAAAAATTGCAACGGAAGGTTTTATTGCATAAATCGTATCCTTTCACACCTCTCAGTGGGAAAAAGAAAGTCTACCGGAGTGGCGGAAGTTGTTTTTTCAAGATGGCGGACAAAATGGCCGCCAGATTCTGATGCTCACTATAACTCAAAAGTAGAATGAGATAGAGTAAAAATTCAAAAAAGGTTTACCTGTGTTTTGTGGGTCAACAAATTCATTGGAAATGGTTTTGCATGGCTGTGGTGACACCGTCCGCTATTTTCCAAGATGGCCGCCAAATCTACTTGAGTCGCACAACTTTGCACAAAGATTAGTGCGTCTTGTTTCAAACATTGTATCATACTTCTGGGTCGACTAATCCATTTAGACTCATTGCGTTTGACTCTAATGGTTACTTCCACCATTTTCTAAGATGGCCACCAAATTGTTGCTTCGTGTAAGAACTTCAGATTCCAGAGACACGCCATATCCTGAGTTTTTTACGTCAGCACCTCCATTACAATAATTTTTGTGTGGCTCTTGATGATTACGACTACCATTTTCAAGATGGTTTAACGAATAACTTATTTGGGTCAAAAACATCAGGTTTGCCTAGAATATTCTCCTCCTGAAAAAAATGTGCTGTATAGTTGAAAATAACTCTCTGCAATTAATTCAGTGATCTACTATCCACACTGTCTGTGTCACATCCCGGGCATTTAGTTGTAAATGCTAGTGAATCTATACACAACCAACCAGTATTTACACAGCTAAAACCACGACATTCTCCACATGCAACCGAGTACGCCGGGCAATCGTAACTTCTTGCAAGTACATCTCTTGGAACTGCAGTTGGTCTTACACGAGCACCTCAGTCACTATTTTCAGCAGGTTCTCTGGTGCTGTTGACTGGTCCGCCGTCGTGGGAATGAACTTTCCACCTGCCAGCATCCATCCCCAATACAGCGAGTACTGCCACGGAAACTTGACCGCTCTTGCTCTTGATAATATGTCCCGGCAGCATGGAATTTCACTACTGAAGAAAGTTGGTGATAATGACTGTACTTGGACTGTGGCTAGTGTGACACCTCATCCACAAATCACCTGTATCGCAAGTTATCCAAATTTCCAGAACCAGTACCGCCCTGAAGCACAGATACTACTCTTACCTGAGCTTCAAATATGTCTTGCTTAAGCTGCATGTGTCTAGTGAATACTCTTACCAGAGTTTTTGCAGAATTTTCGATCACGCAGTTTCTTGAATGGGAGAGCCTTTGCTAATACTGAACAGCTGTAATGTTGTGTTGCAACCACCTACTGCATGCGCAAATGGCATACTGCACAACTTTCAGCACCAAGAGACAACTGTAGTTCCTTGATGTCCCTGACTCTCCTCTTGCTTTGGTGCCTCTTGTCAAATTTCATGAACATTGCAATTTGTTGTGAAGTACCATGGTAACGCAAAAGAACCAACAAGTCTGTATCGTCTGAAAGGTAGTTGGACCTTGTGCTGCGTTCTCTACTGCTGTTTCTACAGTTAAAACATCTGCGTCACATTGAGCTTGTACCACTGTGCAACCAGCATTTCCTAGCAAACTTGACAAGAAGTGAATGAATCGTTGTTTGTTTTTGCTCTTTGCCAAACCTGTTCCATTTTTACTTGATCACCATGTCACCATTGAAGTGAACTTCAGTTCCAACCACCCACCTAGTCTTCGAACATGAGAGACATCTTTAGTTGATGGTCCATCTCAGTAACCAACAAAAACAACAGTAGGCTGGGGGCACTTGCTGATGTAATTCACGTAAGCTCTACCAAATGACTGAAACATTGCATCTCTAGGCAATGGAATAAGGTGAAGGAGAGAACCGCCGTCGATTACATGCATCATCGTGTTTTCTGGAAATTGAATTCCTCGGGTAGTCCCCCACTGGACCAGAGTGCATCAGCTCATATTGGTTTATTAGCAACTCTGGGAAGACCAGATGTATCAAAAAGAGCAGGGGAACCAACACACAGCTCAAACTTCAAAAGGCTTGATGAACTTTCACTGTTGTCTTTTTCAACTGAAATAGCGGTCGTGGATCCACTTGTGTAAAATTACTATTAGCAGCATGAACTGATTGACTTGTCATTGCCACAACCTTGTCTTTCTTACTGAATGTAAAGTCTTTCGCACTTGACCCCTCCAGAGACAAGTGAACCGCATTACCCACTTCTCTGGCATTTTCGGCACTGGCGCATGTGCCTGCAGTCACACCAGTGGCGATGTTCTGTAATGTTTCTCTTTAAAATGGGTTAGTGTTGTGGAGGAATTCAACAATACTGCGGATGTCTTTGTCGTCACGCGACTGTCTTGCCTGGGTACATTCTGTATGCTGCTGACTTGTTTCACAACTCAAGTTTGTCAAAGTCTGCATGGCACCATTTATACTTGAGCACGCCGGCAAGGAAAACAGCCACGGTGCACTCTGTGTATCTCCCAGTTCGCAACCTCTAGTTAAACCTCCTATCGGTTTAATACTTTTCATGAGCGTTTGCTCAATTACAAGACCATATCTCATTATGACAAGCCTGCCCAGAATCTGTCACTTTGTCTTATGGTGTGTTGGCCGTAGACGTCTGGACGAGTTGCTACGTCTGCTGCAAGTATATGTATGAAGATTTTGCATAAGAGTTGTGACCAGCAGCTGCAAAGTAAGGCAGCATTTCAGAAACTGCTTTTAAGTGAAACTCCCAATCTGACGTTATTTTTGCTTTTAAAGAAGTCGAAGGATGTCAGTCATCTTCATATACTGTAGCCAAAGAATAATGATTCGACTTTGCAAGGACAAGTCTGATTGATGTGCTTCGACTTTTTATGGATACCCACAATACACTCCGACTAACATACATCATCGCACACAGACGTCATGCCAGCAATACGATCATCATACCGCTTCAAACCAGCTCTCAAATCATCATGAAGAATATCATTGGCCATTGATTCTTCTGACGAACTATTCTCTGTCACTGCGAATTCTGAAGACCTATACTTCGATTCAGTCGTGATTGAATGTACCAATGGCAGTAGGTCGGAAGCCAGAAGTGAATTCTCGTGAGGGCATTCCACTGTAATCCAAGGTTCAGAATCGGAAGACACTGCCTGGGCATGGCATGCGCCATAGTATACATCTAGTTATGTGATCAGTTGGGATGTCTGGGATGTCTGAAGAATCTGTCTCCATATTCTGACGAGCCAAAGTTTGTGTACAAGCATTGAACTGCTCCACCTCTTGGCATGGAATCTGTGTGTTCTGTGTTGGTGACATTCCTGACTCCTGGAATTTCTGAAGAACCTGAATTTCTTTCTTCATTGGTCTTGCATTGGCGTTACTTGATCTATGAATATTTGGAAGTGGGATGTTGAATGTTCTGGCTTTTATGATAACATTCAGTGCTGAGTCTACCAACATATGCCCCCTCACTGCTCTATCCACACTTTTTCCATTTAACATAAGGATCACACTGTTTGATGCATGCACCGTCTCAAGAACTTCTTGAAGCCCTGTGCCTGACATTACGTTTCCAATACATCCCAGAAAGCTCATCTCAGTATGAAATCTCAAGAACAAGTGACTGCACATCACTGTCGTTTTGTTTGTTGGCACTAATTTCCTCTAAAATCAGTTACCTATGTTCATAAAAAGCATGCATATTAAACAAGTTGTGAGTCCTAACTATCATAATTTAATTAATAACTTTTCTTACATAATCCTATTTGCTTTTCATCAAATTCAGGTGAAATCAGCAGCCAAATTCTCAGTACATGCCAGCAGCAGACGAAATCGATGCTTGGGAACAACTAATAATATCTCCAATAGCAGAGAAAAAGTCACTTCCTTCCCAATTTTATGAAGGGTTTGTGTAATGAATAAGCCAATAACTCCACATTAATAACATATTTTTCTAACAAATATTTTTTGCTACCTCAAATGACTGTATTTTACAAAAAATAATTGAGTTTGTGAAATTTATTATGAAAATTTAACTAAAGCATTTTCTGAAACGTACACCATGTTTTATGTTATATAATCTAAAATGTGATTAAAATTACACAATTAGTATCTAAATCTTAAAAACAAATTATAGAAACAATCAACTGATTAACCCTGACTGTAGATTGTAAAATGTTTTTGTGTAAATGCGTATCAGGTTACAAACAAAGTTGCAGAACGTAAATGCGGTAAATTGGGGTTTGTGAATTGGCTGCCATTTTAGCGGCCATTTTGTCAGCCATCTTGATTTTTTTCTCGCAAACCAGTGACCAATTGTAAGGTCCAGATATTTTCAATTGTCTAACTTACAAAAGAATAAATCTTTTGTCATTTTCAGGGCAAAATACAAAAAGAAATCTTGCAACATGTACCAAATTGTCGTTTCGGCCACCATTTTGTCGGCCATATTGGTTTTATTTTACGGAAAATTGGCATCTTTTGATTGGTATGCCTGATATGAAAAGTATATAATCAATGACAAACTTTATTGTTTTATTTTTACATAAGAGTAATGTGCCAGAAAACAATAAACACTGGTTTTGTCGGCCATTTTTTCCGCCATCTTGAAAAAACGACTTCCGCCACTCCGATTTCGGTAGATTTTTTTCTGACACCAAGGGATGTTTGAAGATGCCATTTATGCAAAAAACCTTCTGTTGCAATTTTTTCTAGGTTGGGCCCTCTGGAGCCCTAGAATGACTGGACTACAGGAAATGAAGGACTACACAATTCCGGCCATATGACTCAACTGTGC
The DNA here is from genome assembly GCA_002633005.1 of Phoronis australis. NCBI lineage: Eukaryota > Metazoa > Phoronida > Phoronidae > Phoronis > Phoronis australis. Next base: position 1,183,874 of record NMRA01000021.1, read on the forward strand.
ATTTGACCTGTTTCCTTCAGTGTTGTTAACCAAGCATATGTGGAACGTTTAATTGAACATGTATAGTCGAACACAAAGATGACAGTTTCAAGAAAACACCCTAAATTGTCAAATAGATTTAGAGGTTGCTGCATTCTACGATGACAAAAGAATAATTTATCAAAAATTGTGACATCAGCGTATTTCTAAGCTGTAACTAAACGTCACCTTAGTTAGCTTCAGTCTCATTTTGGGATGCATAAGTGTACAGAAAGGTTGTTCAGAGTGTTTCCTTTAATACTTGTACGAAAATTGAGAATTAGTTCACTTTGGTTAAATTCAATATAGTAACCATTTTAGTTTACACATTCAAATGAAAATTAAACTATAATGAATAAACAAGATTTCTTAATTAGGATAGCAATGTCTAAGATTCTTTTGACTACTGTTGCCAACTTTATTAAAATCTGCCATTATTTTGTGTCCTGTTCTACTTACGGGTGTTTATTTAAATGGATGACACCAGTGACGTCTGCTTAACAACCTTACGCAGGGACATATAATTGCGCAACTGAAATAGTTCTCAATATATGATACAGCTGTAAAACTAATATATCCACTATTACGAAAATATCATGACGTTCTCGAAAGTGCATGGATGAAGCTGCAATCTTATTTCAAGATGTCCCAGAAACTGCCAAGGTCGCAGATAAGAAAAATTCCGGTAGGAAAGCAGCTGAACATATGCATCTCGCGCGACGCTTTGACTTGACAGAGAAGGCCTTGCACGATTGAACGTTGTCATGTCGTAAAATCCTGCATATTATTCGGTAAGTCTTGAACGAATTACAAAAAAAAAACAATTAAGATTGGCGTTATACCTGAAGTAGCGGCCCCATACTCGAACAAGATCAGGCAGAGCGTTGAAATGCGCCCACGAAAGCACAACGAAAATGTCCACAAGATGGCGATAACATCTGGCTCCTTTAACTGCTGTCCAGCACAGTCTTTTGTTCCGTATGACAAGCAGACCAATTATCTCCAGGGCTTCAAAGGGTTACTGCCGAAACCTGGCAGACTGGATTGTCTTAAAGGAGAATGCCACCCGATTTGATAATTCTTTTTTACCGTCGTAACCGGCCTATATCCACATCGCCTCTTATATGGTCGACCTCACCTTGCCCAGAGGTGTCGCGTTAACCTGTGAGGAAGGTAAGAAACGACGCAGCGACGTCAGTGGTTCGTCTGCAGAGTGAATGCCGCTACATTGCGGTGCATTGTTCCCGCTTGTCCGAACTATGAAGCTGCGACGAAAGCGGGTATCGTTTTTTCGACTTCATAGAGAGCCCGACATGCTTAGGAAGTGGCTCGCGGTAGTTAAGAATGAAAGGTATGCTGTTGATAGCAAGTATGAGGCCGTGAAACATCTCCGTGTCTGTGGCCGGCATTTCGTCGACAGTGATTTCTCTGACGAATTCCGGCTTACCAAAGAACTATCCATACCTTCCGTTCCTCTCTAGTATTTCTTTATCAGTGCATTCCGGTTCGAACTGATAACCTGTGAAACCTAACGATCCGACCCGTGAAGTCTTCGTCAGATGAGCTCTTGAGTAAGTCGCCGGGATTGGCGCCGGGCGAGCTGCCATGTAGACTTTTATTATTCTGCGTTCTGTTTCAAAATGAATTGTTCTCATCCTAAAATGATCCTAACCAATGCTTATATGAAACTGAAACAAAGTCTGTCTCGCCAGAGAAACAATTTGTAATGCCTTGGAGTGCACGTGAGTGCAAATGTTTTGAAAAGCCAGCAATAAAAAAACCACTGCGCTAACGGCTTTTGATGCCGGCAGCAAAGGTAATTGACCAGGCACCGAGGCCGTGTGAGCGCATGCTAATTCAGTGTTTGATGACAGAAAGCTGTTGTGAAACAATTATCCTACTCCATTTTATATGCTATGGTCACATGTTAGGGGAATTTTCATTTAGAAATACAAATACATTATTCAAATCATTGTTACTGTACAACCTTTGCCCTGATGGTCTGTGGAAGGGGATTCGTGGCCCCCGACAAGTAAGTAGATTTTCAGTTTCGTGGTTAATTCACATAAATAATTCCGTGTACATTATTTCTTTGGCTTACTATTATCTTTTCGTGACTGGAGGTTTAGTTTCCAACTCAAGCTGGTTTATGTTCGTGTCAGTCCCGGCGGCAGCGACGGGCCTGATCGAGTTCCGATCCACTGGCCGGGAAAACGAGTCAATCCCGCCGCGACGGACCTGATCGGGTTCCGAGCCACTGGCCGGAATAGCAAGCGTTTTGTGTGTTTAGAACTAAAAATAATCACAAGTATAAACAACACAGATCTAGGTTCTCCTGTCTGTATTTCACGGAAAAATACATCGAATTTATCTCCGAACAGATCCTAAACTCCTGCTATGGACCTTGGTAAATTGGGCCTGGCGAACTTTGTAGGCTACGGTGTGTCCAAATTTTAATACCAGTAAATCCGTAACAGCGAAATAAAAAAACACGTTTTTATAAGAACTCGGTGTATTTTTAAGGGTTTTACATCGAAGTTTGATGATTCATTGGTGTTTAACGATGAATTCAAGCTATAAGCTGACACCACTAACCCACGTTGTGAACTGCTGAACCGACTGCGTGTGCGTCATTGGATAATTTCAACACCTCCGTCTGCCGTCACGTGTCAGGTAACGCAACCGAACCTCCCGTTATCGCGGACTGAGTAGAACTACTCGATCTAAATTGATGCAAAAAAAGCATGTTTCAGCATTGTCAATGTCTGTCGACAAAAGATTGTCAATTAAGCACGCGTACGTTTCTGACGATTAACTTTTAAACTTCTTAAAAATCTCAAGGAATAATAACAGGTCGAGGAACATTCCACTCAAACACCGTTTACAAATTTTTAAGAAGTTATCGTATGTCTCTTTTTACGAACGTTGAGTTAGTCCCGGTTTCTAGAAGCGAGTGCACTGCGTCCATAATTTAAACGAGCCAAGTCACGTGCATGTGGGATGAGACGTTCATAACATATAATACTAGGGCAAGATTTTCCCGCAGTCTACCCATGCTTGGCTACCCATTATGGTACAATATCCTGTTCTAGATGAACCTCTACCAAATGAATGCGATCCACCAATATTGCTATCATTTTGTTTTATGCCATTCTTCAAGTTAATGTATTCAAATGGCAACAACACAGTTGTTGTACGTAGGCTTTTATTAACAAAGCGAATTTGTTTGATATTTGAAACTATAATAACTATTCTTATCTAATGCTCCTTACTGAATGGCAGCCTATACAAACTAGTCAATGGATGAGATACATGTATTCGATAAGTGAAATATCATATCATCATATTTAAAGTACAGCAACGTTGAAATGAATTAATATTGTTCTGATCATCCGCTCACACTGGCTTGATATATACACAAAACGTACAGAGAGTGGCGTAGATGGAATAAAAACATGTACAGCCAGTCCAAGCAGATCGGGCTCTCATCTGTTCATGTTAACTTTGTCAAACAGGGGTTTTCCTGTAAATGACAGTAAGCACAGATTTGATTATAAAAAATCAATCTCATTCGGATTAAATGAGCGAATCGGCGAATTTGGGGCACTTGTTGATAGAAAAAATCTTTTCCCTGGCGTCTTTTCATCACAAAAATATTGGCTTAAATTAAGCGTTCCTACAATTGATTTTTGCACTTTTTCAGGTTTTGAACCGTATATGGTGTTATAACCCAGAATCTAGCTAGATGAGTACTTTGGGAATTAATTGAGGAACTTTGAATTTTAACGAAAAATTACTGATTTTTTGTTTCCCCGCCACGTGATGTCATCAGCGGAAGAGGTTGATCAGTTGATAGTATAATGCAATGGTGGACAGTCGTGATTTTGCAAGTTACAAGAGCGATCTTGATGAGTACTATGAAGACAGGTATGTCAATGGGGGTGAAGACGACATTTAGGTTATTGGTGGAACACATAATGAGTTAGACCTCGCCACTAATCTCAGCAGACTGCGTGTTTGAGGCCGTACGAACTAGAACGGCGTCTTCGGCGAGTGAAGACGAGTCGGAGCCTACTCAGTCTGCGGACAGTCCTGATTTCAGAGTGGCAATCAAAGCCTTCCATTGAATCACAATTTAATTTTCTTCACTTTGGTGTCTAGTATATGTGTTTCGAGGTGTACAGCTTACCCGGCGAAGTTCTTACCCTGACTATCAAAGTCCAGTCGCGACTCTGATTTCATTTCTTCGAAAGCTGAATGCATTTGTTAGTGTGTCACTGAGGAGCGATCATATCTAATTATAGTGACAGTAACTGGATTTTTATTTCTGTCTTGTGTTATTAAAGTTTTGTGTTGTAGTGATTCGTTGATTGTTTCGGTCCAGTGTCCGACTCCAGTCTCTGCGAAAGCAGCGGTCGTGACCCCACCTGTTTGTGCGGCATCTAAATCACATTTTCTGTTGGGCATTGATGTGGATAGCATGCGGGCGTCCATACTGAAAAAATCTGCGAACACTAGATTGTAGCAAAGATCAGCTTGCACACACTTCTATATCTCTTGACGAGATCTGTCTAGCAACTTCCAGAGAGATTCGTCAAAGTACGATGAAGCTATTGCTATGGTATGTGTGCGACATGTTAATTTTTTACGTGTCTACCCCGGAAACCAGTTTCATTGTACGCGATCAAAAGCAATCACAAACAATGTCGAAAAATATCGTAGTAGTAAACTGATAACCCATCGTCTTAAGTTAATCTGCTCGTCTATTTAACCAGTTAAAAATTGAATAAATTTTCCGTGTTCATTTTTTGTCATTTAAAAAAATAAAGTATCTCTCTATCCGCAAGAATGAGAGGAAATTGATTATTTCTCACCGACTTCATGGTTGTGTTTGGACTGACCATTAAGAATATACCTCCAGATCAACTAAAAGCTGTAAAATGGCGGCCACAGTTTGCACATATTGCATGTAAAATTCGCAACAGATATGCACAATGGCCGTATGAACAAAACATATTCATACTAAACACATTTGTATTCTTGTTGCGACATCTGCTCAGTGGAAAAAGTGTGTTTTGTTCAAAAAGTCGGACACTTCGACAAAAGGACCACCGTACTTGTCATCTTGAAATTACAGCATAGTGTTTGTTACAATGGGCCTGTAGAAGGTCCAAATAATGTGTCAGCCTTGTTGTTTTGCGTACTTTATTTCGCAAAATTCCGACACCACTGTCTTATTTCTAAAAGTATTATTTTATTGAATGCGATTTTTAAAACTAAATGGTCGCCACGTCCGACATCTTGAATATAATAGTAGCAAAACGTAATGTGGCTCTCAACCTTGTTGGCGCTGATTTGGGTCTTGAAAAACCAGGTCAAATCAGGTCCAACAGTCTGTTCCAAAGGATGTACAAAATCTGAAAATTTGAAAATTATAATGAGTCAAAGACTTCAAAAACCTTGCACAAAGTCGAAGTCTACTGAAATTGATTCCAAAATTAATTTTCCCAGCCCGCTACTTGAAAATAAACGAGCCAAAGTACGCCAAATCAGCAGTTTTTACCCCAAAGCCACTATTTCTATGCGATTGCCAAGAACTGAGAGACAGTGCATTCAGACCTCCGACACTTTCCAGATTCCAGAAATCAGGTGAAATGTGGGTTTCGGCCTGTCAGATTTTTCACGAATCCAAAGACCCTCAAGGATACCTCAGCGAATACCGTGGTAAATTTCAACTTACCGCTTGCAAGCAGTAAAAGTTTAAGAAAAGCCACGGCTGAGCAAAAAGTGGGCCAAAAAGTTAACAGCTGACAATCTTTCACTCAGAACAGATTGAAAAATGAAGAAAATGTCTTCCGTAGACTTAACATGCAGCACAGAATTTGAAAAGCCCAGCAAACCCAGCAGGTGTCAATTTTTAAGGAAATAGGGCCGTCCCGGGCCGGATTACACAGCGACATTCGAATCTCGCTGTATTTACCCACAATGCCGCAATCAATCGTCAGGCTCATTTCGTGCCTCGTTTTCGTGGCATTGGACTTCACACGTTATTTGTTGCTGTCTGATTCTTAACAAGTTTTCCCGGTTGCGTTACTCTATTCGTCCTTCTAATACCAACGGAGTATTACTGCGACTTGAGAAAGTTTGATAAACTCGACAAATGCCCGTGGATGTGTGATATGAAATTCTTCGCTTGTCCGACATCAATGAGAGATTGGACACGAAAATGTGCCTGATTTCAAAAACGAGGTCACGCACTTTCTTATCTCTGGAACAAAGGAGGATTCTGTTAAGCCATATTGGGAGAGCTAAAAAATCTATTGGGTGCCACCTCAGTAATGAGTTAGGAAAGTGTTCCACTTCGAGTACATATATTTCATGTTAATCAGACCAGAAATGCGACCTGGGTGCGAAAAGACACATTTTTTACACCTGAGCAAGGCATACAAGGCAAAATTTATTTCGCCAAGTAAGCTAATTGTAGTACTATCGTATGCGTAGGCCCATTGTAGAAGTTCACTTTCAACATTTATAACCAGTGCTCAATTTGTACACTATTCATGACGATAGCTTTTGGAATTTGGATTTCCTGTTGTATCGTGGACCGCTTAATCGCATGGCTTTATGTACCTGCCAGCCCTTTCAGGACACGTCGTGCATCTGCTTATATATAGTACTGGCGTGCTCGGGTAAGATCGGAGAGGTCTTTCAGTGAAGACAAGCAACATGTACACATCATTTACGCGTAACGTATTCTTGTTGTTGTTCATGCTGGTGAGGACGTGGGCAGCGCGAGCACCGTTATCACGCGACAAAGTCAAGGAGATTCGACAGGAAATTAACAAGGTTTGCTAGTGTTAGACGCTTGATTAATTTTTCGAAGGCGGAAAAACACTGTAGTTGGGGACCGTATCCCGGAAGGGCCCTTGAATTGTTTTTTTTTTCTAGAACCTGCACTTTTAGACCATGCAAGAACTTCATCCAGGTAGATTTTTAATGACAATCTCCAAAAGATGTGTGTAGTGGGACTTTACCTCAGTTAACACTGTACTCAGTCTTGAATCCTGCTCAAACCTCGAGAGTTGTCAATAGCTTTGGTAAGTCAGTGAACAGTCCGCGGTACACTCAACCCTGCCACTAAGTTTGTTGGGTGGTTCAGTTCCACACAGTTTTAATTCATTGTCGAATTAATTAAAGTAGCACTAAACCCTCCTACCGGCATCACAAACCCATTTTTGATTTAGACCACATGCCGTCATGACATTGGTTTGAAATTGTTACAATACGTCAAAACAGGTGTAATTCTGGACTTGGAAAGGACTGGCGGTTAGTTGTTGCTAGAAACTTAGCTTTATAACTGGACTTGTCACGGCGTGTCATTTTATTCACCGAGCATGGCCTCGATGAATAACGAACTGCCTGTTCTCTGCAAATTATGAAGCATCTGTATAAGGAACGAAGTTGATACTAATTTATATTTCTTCTGCTATGGAGTATGGCTTAATTCGTTTTTTTGAAATTTGATAATTATTTTGCATTTTGACTTTGCCTACAGCAATTCTACTAAACAAAGTGTGTCACCGAGTTAGATTTTCGTTGATTTATACGAGTCACTGAAAACTCGCCCCTGATTAAATTAATGAATGAGATCCTTATAAAAACGGATGAATTTCTTAGACCGAAGTCAGTTTATGGTTCTGTGGTTTTTAGCTTTAATTTCCGGTTTAATAATTTTCATACCTTTATGGATTTTGAGTACCCTAAATTGTGGCATTTTGGCTTCTACACAAAAAGTTGCACTCTTAGTTTATCTTCAAAGTTTTAATTTGATGCCCTGTATGTCATCACTCAGGTAACAGAAAAATAGCCTGTGGCCAGCTTAGTTTGTAATTTATATTAACCCAAACAGAGTCATGAATTTGCAAATTAGCCTTCTCAAAAGCGCGCCCATTTCAACTAAATCGCGATTGACCCGTTGCATTTCACTAGAGTACGATTATATTTCATGTATGCCGTTGGAGTTGTGAAATAAATTATGTTGATGTGAATAATTTTAGAGCAGACATTTTTTCTTTAATATATATTAGGTCACATTTAGTCTCTCAATACTTGTGTTTCACAGCATGTTAGTACTCATGTTTTGCCGCCGTTGCAATAAACAGACTAAATTGCAACATTGAAAGTGGTTCTCTGCCAATAAACAAATTTCAACCGGCCCTCCAGCTATTTAGAGTTTACTTGTAAAGATTTTTAATTTCTGTTTATATCAAAGCATTTTCTTTTAGTTTCAAATTTCAAAAACGACCTGTCAAGTGGTCGCCACGTCGTCGATTTTTCTCCCACAAGGCAAAACACGTTTCCTTATTTGGTAGGGCAAGACATAATGGCTCAACGGACTTCGTGCAACTGTCTGTGAGCACGTGCGCATTTATTATAAGTGGGAGGGAGATTAGAAATTCTGCGGTAACCACTGAGTTTTTCCTTCTTGCCTTTGCGTATTTCACAAATTGTAAATTTTGTGATTTTTTCTGGAAAAAATTTCACAGGGTAAAGTGAATTACTCTGTACTAGACATTGCTAGATGGTACTTTCGTCAGGAATTGTTTAAAGTTATTTTTGACGAGCATTCGCGTTTCATGCCTCTTTAAATTTGCATTCCTCCCTGATGAGCAAGCTGAAAACGAAAACTGAATTACCGACTTCACGAATTTCTCATTTTCACTGACTTCTACACCAACTATTGGACAGGCGATAAATATTCGGTGACAATCCTTGATTGAACTTAAATTCAGTGCCGTTGGATTAAACCAGTCTTGTTTTGGTTTGGTTTGGATTTTGTTTTGAGCTGCTTAACAGTGTAGCCTAAAAAGTAGACGGGGCCCACTCCCATCGAGAGAGGTCTCCCTACGTTCTCAAAACCGGCAAAATTGAATGGAAATCATCTTATAGATGTAGACACTTGTTCTGTTCTGAGTTTGAGCCCCATTCGCTGACATTACCGTTTCAAGCTTCTGCAGTTCGTTTCACCAAAAAACTATATCGGGCGAATTTGAACTCCCGTGGTGTTAGGGGCCTTGAAGGTCAAATTCATTTTGGTTAACATCGTTAAATTTAAAGGCGATAATAGCTCATTATCTGTGTATCTGAATAATGGGATTACGACTTTCATTTTAGGTCTTGATGTAAACCCTAGAAAACTCGTGGAAACTCTTGCGAAAGGTATCAGTGAAGTAGTCCCCGATCACATTAACAAAATATCTTTTAAATGCAAGATCCAATGAAGAAATAAGTATGATTACATCATTTTTGGATTCAATTCACCTTTACAGAGGTTATAGATTTGAGGAAACAGTGTATTACTGTGTCCCAATAGGTTCATGCCAAGATGTTTTTTTTTATTTCCAAGTCATTCTTTATGTCAGCATTCGTGGTTGAAAATGTTTATCAACGGGTAAGCGTCCCATGACTTACCGTCTGCAGTGTGCCAGTTTGTTTATGGACATTTTGGAACACTAAACACATCAACTTTCAAATGCTAGCGAATGACAGACTTAATGGACGGAAAGTGCATCGTGCTGTTAAATTTGAACGACTACACACGTGAAAACAAAACTGGGATGAGTGAAATTTCTTTTGAGTACGTAATAAACTTCGTGCGCTCTACTGAGCCGCCCGAGTGTCGCATATGCCTTCCCCTTTCCTACGAAGCTACCGCAGCTGTTACAGAAATGTTGTCTGGTGCCTCCGCACCCATTGGTATAAATGTACGTGGGAACGAGTTCATACTCGTCATCATTTCGTCATCTATCTTAGAACAAAACAATATTAGGAAATAGTTTTCTGTGTTCCTCAATGTTGTCTAGGGATACCTTTATATAACTACCAAAATAAACAAGAACGAGTTGAAACGATAAGTGGTTTGTCACACCCTAGAACAACAACGATATAGAACTATTTACCAGTAGGACCACACTTTACGCAAGGCTGCTAATTAAGCTCAATTTATGGAGTGATCGACATTATTTACAACTCATCTTAGGTTAAGTAGATAATAGTGCAATTACGGTGTTAAGCGCGACGTTGCCTTGAAAAGGTCTATAACAATGAGGTGGACACCGTTTACTGACATTTCCAAATTGTGACATTCGAGAATGTCACCTCTTGTGGGTGACTCATAGGATGATTATGACGCATTGTCAGATGTCACAAATATTCTCACGTGAAATTCACTTGTTTTTACCCCGCGACTAGTAGCTCTAAAATCGACGAAATTCTTTTAGATTAACGTTTCTTGGTTTTTATTTTTACTCAGTCTAATAGCGACCTATTATCACCGAATCACTGACTAAAATCGTAAAAGCTGCGGTGAGGTCGAGTGAGGAGCAAAACCTTTGTGATGACTTTGTGAGCTAACGACTTGGGAGCATAGGCGTGTCGATTTGGCTGTTTGAGAAGCATATAACATAGCTTTGGACTTTCTGACAAAATGTATGAAACCTGAAGGGACTTCGAATAGTTGAGAAAAATATGTAGTGTACACATCTAGGGTTCTTTGTATGAAAAGTGACACCAAAAACAGGTCTGAAGCTTGGACTAACGCTCCACTTAACAATTTCTGAACGTGGACTGACTATGGAACCAGTGCCGTATCCACAGAGCGACAACATTTGAACTGAAAGATTGTGTTGAAGTTTGGGAGAAAAAAAGAGAACGCATGACTGTCTAAGACTGAAAATCGGGGAAACATCGGACTTGTTCTATCATAAACGGCTTGCCGCGGACTTTCAGGTTAAAAATCCCGTGCCTCGGTGTAGGTTACGTTAGAAAGACTCAGAGGCACGTTGTTTTCTTGTGGTCTCCATAATATATTTTTATAGCAACAGAAGTATACACAATACAATAATATTACAGAGAATTAGACCAGAAAAGTAATCATTTTGTTTAGGCCTATATTTCCTAATCAGCCTGGCATGGCCATTGCAACCGTTGATAAACCCATTTTAATAAATAACTTTAGTAAAAACATGATAATGAACAACGTCATCAAGAAAATAACGAAAACAAAAGAGAATCGTTAAGGGCTAAAGTAATGACACCAAGAAAATAGATCAGCATAGCGTGAAATTAATTGCTTACTAAGGTACTTCAAAGTTAAATCAGTATGAGCGATAAAAGAGTAGGCCTACAGTTATAATCTTTAGTTGTGGAAGATATCTAGTAAAAGTCAGTTTTGTCATGCTTTTTACTAAGGTTATCAAAATGAGACCAGATCTAATCATTTGTTTAGAGGCTACGAAACAGCCCTTCACGCTCGGCGATATAAAGGGGTTAATAATATGCTTGACCTGAAAACGTATTCTTGAATAGGTTATATTAAGCGTATGATCCTTCATAACACATACAAGTACCTTGCAATATTTTGAATTTTATTAACAACACAACTAGATAGTAGCCCCAAAAACCGAGCCAACAAAGTTTGTGTAAAATTTTAATTCTTTTTGATGAGAACGAAAAATTCAATACAAGCTCAGTGACTTGTGTGATTAAAACTCGGTGGACAGAGCATGCGTATACTGAAGTTTCATTCAACTTAACTTTAAAAAATCGACTTATGTAGAATTAATAAAAATATAGGTTCATTTGGATCACGTTGTAAATATTTTTTTTTTTCGTCTCAAGATAAATTGTGTTAAGTTCTGTTTTCATTAAAATCATTGTATCCACCTATCTTAATACTTGGCTAAGGGTTTAAGGAGTGATAAATATAGTTAATTGGTACAAGAATTCCACTATCAAACTTCACATTCGCTACCACGTTAAGAAAATAATTCGAACTACCATCAGTTTCGCAAGTTTTTAAAGAGTCTTTATTTCATAAGCAACTGTTGTCACGAAATATCCCAAAGTCAAGATATCAGAAGTAATACGAATTGCGTACTAGCAAACTACCGGTGTATAATTTACATTTTACCAACGAATACAGAAATGTGATATATCCTCTCGTTGCACTTGTTTTGGTTGCTAATATTTGTACGGAATGTCACATTTTCAGTATTTGACCCGATCAATAGCATCAAATCAAAAACAGTACAGTAGTATCACTTTACAGACAAGATGTATTTAAAGAGACTGTATTGCAGTGGTGGATCTAGGATATCACAAGGGGTGGGGCCCAACATTTCGTCTGTAAACATTTGCTCAAAGCACGATTGTAGATGCGCATAGCACCGAATGGGGGGAGGTCGCGGGGGAGGGGGGTTTGCCCCCTCACGCCCAGGAAATGTTTCTGTTTTTTTCCTCTAAAAATCAATCAAGCATTTTCTTTGATTCCCGAAGTATTATTCAAGAAAAAAAGACAAAAAAGGCAAAAAAGCTAGGAGAAAGTGCCACACAGGCTCGAACTCACGACCTGGCGGATAGAGGATAGAGGGCGCGCGCTTTTAACACTTCACCACCACGAATTAACTTCTAACATGATACTAATATAAGAGACCTACTTGTTTATAGTCCACAGCGTTCGCGCGAGAAACCTCCTTCTTTTTGTAATGCTTACTACATGTTTTATATTTTGCGATATCAGTTCGTAACATATTTGTTGTATTTAAAATAGTCTTCAATTGCCCAAAAGACCAAATCCGTTTTTTGTGTTGGCAATAATGACGCGATTGCTTTGGAAATCGTCTTAGACAAAGAGAGAATTATGAGTTTCTGAGTGATTCCCACCCCCTAAATCCGCCTATGGTATTGGACCATCATTACGACATTGTTGCAGAATATACTTTAAGCAGAACAACAGCGAGATATTGTTTTTATGACTGCAGCCAGAAAATATTTTTGCATATTTCTGGCTATTCATCTGCTCATTTCTGATGATTATCAGTCACGTGGTTATTGACTATTCGGAGTGCATATTTTAAGTTGCGTTGCTGATGCAAATCTCAATCCCAGTGAAAGTCCTATTTTTAGATGCTTTCGAAAAAATGCTACATTTCTAGGATTTCTAAAGGTTAATCATATCCTCAGCCCGCTTACTGAAACGGGTGAGTGATACTTTCTAACAGCGGACCTTTAGCAACAGGGAGATCTGTTTCGTCAAAAGGGACTTACCCCATGAGACTTAAGACAGACTTTTGACCTCATACTATCACTTCACGATTGCTAAATAAAGGTTTAATCAAAGTAATTATAAGCGCATCAGTCCAGAAATAGTTTCAAAAATTACCTCAATAACTATTTATGTGTAAATCCTTAGAGACTTTAGGACAAGTTGGATATAAACAGTTTAATCGTGTTGCCAATACCCGAATCTCTTCATTTTACAGCTCATTGTGTCCAACGCCGAAAACGGCCAGCATCCGTTCATTGCTGGGTTCGTTCGCTTGTCCTTCCACGACTGTGTCGGCAATTGCGATGGATGTGTTAACTTAGCTAACCCCGACAATGCAGGTAAGGGCAGAACAAGGTTTTGTTTCTACAACGCAGTTTGGTTGTTTTCACAATTTCACCAGGCTATGCCTCGGGACTGTCACTGACACCAAGAACACCGTGTGTACGCCGGCTTACAGTTTTGAAGCTACGTGCACACGTATGGTTCCGGAATTCGCTTGGTTTGAACCGTCTGAGCCCTTTTTCCTGGGTCCCAGAATGCAAAGCACAAATTTTGGGATTTGCTGTTTATTGGTGACATCTGACTCGAAAGATTGTAGGTTAGGTCCTAAATTACCTTCCAAATTTGAAGCAAAATGATACAGAAGGGTCAAAACATCATGATTTACTTGGAATCTGATGTAGCCTTTTCTATCTCTGATGGACCAGTAGGTGTCTCTATAAACATTACTGCAGTAAGGTGGCGTGACCGTCTAGGCCTCGAAACAGCTCAGTCACCTAGAACTGTCAATTAATGAATTTGATCACAAATAGTTCTACAAAGAGACAATTTACAAGAAAGGAAGCAGAAAAAAGTTGTCAAAAACAGAAACAGTCTTTTAGCATTACTTTTCATGTCCGTACCCATCATATCATTCGGGGGGGGAGGGTGAAGCTGAAGGAATAGTGGACCAAACCGGGACTGCAGGTCAGTTGACGCAATCGTCGATGTAAACTACAGGTTCTGTGCTTGTCATATGAAAAACCCATAATTCACGAGAAGTTAGGACGTGTTTTTATTATGCAATGGCCAAAATGATCAATCTCAGATTATTGAAAAATAAAGAGAAACTATCCACTGTTTGTGGTTGTGGCTAGTGGCAGTGTTCGAGGTAGTTTCTTGGGCTGTGACTTTTTGCCTCTCATTTTAAGCTGCCATCACATGCATGGATTTTTTACGCGGAATCCTTACGTATCGCTACATTGTAAGCAATACCAAGCATCCGTATTTTCGCAAAACGCAACAACTCGTAAAAATCCGTGGGAGGAGTGGCAACTAGTTTTTGAGATGTCAAAAATTTTCTGGCCATCGTCCAGGGATTGATTTATCCGTAATTAACACGCAAAGGATCATAAACCGCTCTCAACTACACGTGACCATTAGAAAACTGATCTTAAGAATCCGCAATGGCTCGTAGAAATTTAAAAACATATTTGTTACAAATAATTCAGGAATGAGATGACAATGAATCTTTCACTTCCAGTGAAAAGATTTTTCAATAAAATAAGAGGGCATTACGGAGGCAATTGAAAAAATACAGGTAATATGAAGGCTTGCTAAGGTGGACCCTGAATCCCGTTGGGGGTGTATTCTTACCCGTCGCACTCTCCTTAGGTAGAGACATGCTTTTAATGCCCGATATTGCGCCATACTTTTTTCGTGTAATACCTCATATAATTGGATCTGATCTATGTAAGATAATACTCTAGTATTGGCTTACAAAGTATATGAGTATTACCTTAGAAGAACAAACTCTAGCAGGGAGCACGAGAAAAATTAAAAACGTGGTCTCCATCGACTTGATTTTTCAGGCCTGGGTCGCTACATTACGCCTCTTACAACACTGTATAATGAGAAAGGTTACAAAACAGTTCTAAGCCATGCTGACTTCTGGTCTTTGGCGAGTATTGAAGCCATAGCCATGGCATCAGAATACGCGGGAAAAAGACTCGACGTCCCGTTCAGGCAAGTGTTTGAGTAAGACTCAATCGCAGAGTAAGTGTGAGGAAGCACAGCATAAGAATTATTTTTGTTGAAACGTTATTGTACATACGTATCACAGAGCACAATTCTATTTCTATACAATACATGATACATAAATGCAATGCCTAAATACTATTTTATGTTTTTGAGCCACTGTCTAAAGTGTAGTAGGTTTGCATGCCTGACTCACTATGATTTAACTTGAAACAAACTAGAGAAAGTAGCTGTGATATGCCTTAGAACAAACGTGATGTAGCCTACGTTCAAAAATGGAACACCCATTCTAAGTCGAACTGACATTATGGCGAATATTTTATTGCAGATGGGGAAGAGAAGACTGCGACACCCCTCCTAAATCGAAAGCAGCAAATATCTACCCTTCCGCTCACGGTGACACTGATCACGTGATCGGTTATTTCAGCAAAGAGTTCGGCCTGAGTCACCGTGAGACAGTCGCACTTTTAGGAGCTCACACACTAGGAAGGGTGCGTGATGAGACGTAGTCGCAGAAAGCTAGATAAAATGTGTTACTCTTGAATTTAGGTTAGAGATTATCCGCAAATATGTGCATTTACCCAATTGCTTACAAATCTAAAGAACAGACACCGGCAGTCCAAAATTATGCTATGGGATAATTTTTTGACATTTTGAAATTTTATCGTTTTTTATCATTATGACAGATACTCCAAATCATGTGCCAACAGAAAGATAATTGTCAAGTTCCTCACTTTATTTGAGTAACTCTTCATCAGCTATGTCTCTCAGAATTTACGTGGCCTTGGAGCCTCGATGCCTCTCGGATCAAGTGTTGTCATTCATATATGGATATTTCCGTGTATATTCGGTTGAAAAAATATTTTTAGATCTTACTTTATGCATTCTTATTGGCTGCCTAACAGTTAAGGAAGATGATAAGGACAACGCGTGTTCTGATTGCGTTTCTTCGATGAGTATATTTCTGAAACTGAAAAATCCGGCAGCCTTTTTGTTTTTGACAGTAGTAGCAATCTTCCGTTGAATAGCCCGCCTTGTGATGATGTCTTTTTTATACAAAATTAGCTTCGATTGTTGACAAAGTTTGTTTAACAAACTGTTATCCTTATCTATGATTAAAATGATTATCTGTAACTGTATCAGAACGTGGCCAATAGTCAATAGTGTCTTCTAACGATTCAATTTGTATAGAATATGTTTTACACTCTAGGACCATAAAGACCTACAGTTTTAAGTGTGAGACATTTTCCCAGTTATGGAACGTACTGTTTCAGACGTCAGCCAAGAATTCCGGCTTCGACGGACCGTGGGTGGTGGGGGTCGATGTGTTGGATAACCAATATTACAAAGACATGTTGAAAGAAAATTGGACTCAAGTGAACATCAGAGCATCAACACCTTCTCAGGAGCAAAGGTATACATGTAAATGCAACGAGGGATTAAGAATTCTCAGGCCACTAATGAAGATTTCCGGAGGTCTTGGTAATTTGAATTCACTCCCTCCCCAGTCCGGTTTCAGCTTCCAATTGACGCGGTTCCTGTAGTAGCTACGAAGACAAATCGCGATTTTTGGGGAGACTTAATTAGCTTAAAAGGATATTCTGGCACGGCACTGCCAAGCGCCGTGTACACGAACCATTGTTGACATTTTTGTTACTTAACATTCATACAGAAAAAAGTATTGGCTCAACTGGAACCTACGTGGACACCGTGGCATGGACATTTTGAATAATACTGGATGACTGGGTTATCTTTGTTTGAAATGATCCATCATAAGCTCGGTGCAAATTCTTGCCTGATATAGGTACGAAAAAATATTGATTGAAACAAGCAGAAATCATTTTATAACGGTTAACAGTGAAAACCATGACACAATTTTTACAGAGAGCAATTTTTACACAAGTGCCGTTTACACTACAAAAGTTGACACGAATAAGCTGACAAGGAACGAGATGTTCCAGTGCATGTGTGTGTCACGGGACTGACACGACCAAATTGACACCGCGGTGACAACTTTTGCCACCCGTTTGTGAGGGAGAGATATTTGCGCTCCATCATTTTGCTCTGTGTCAATTATATGTCTAAACGCAAAACTAGGGCAAGCTGGAAAGGATTCTCTCTGCTGCGTTTGTACAATGACATACATACGGGTTCTCTGTCTCTGCAACTCCTGTCATTTGAAAACCTGACCATGTGCGTTCCACTCTCCAGCCTACAACTTCCGTCTTGCCACGGTTAGTGAGATGTGTGTGTAAGCGCCTGCTTGACACTGATCAATTTGCTCCGTGTCAGCTGCGCCGGGTCAAAAGTTGATGTCCAAACGGGACTAAATGGGAGGCAAAAGTTGTCATCGCGGTGTCAATTTGCTATGTGTCCTCTGACCCGTTTACACACATACTTTCGCTAGAACATCTCGTTCCGTGTCAGCTGAGCCGTGTCAACTTTGTAGTGTAAACGACACTGTAGCCGTAAAAGAAATGTACTTCGAACCACAAAATTACCGGTTTACTAGCTGAGTCACTCACCTGCCAACGCCATGGGAATCACACTAGCTCTTATGAGTCAGCATTCATACCTGTCTCCGCAGACACATCTACGGTAGTACCTCCAAACACCTGAGTCTTACTGGCATCGGGTCAACACGCACTTACACAGATCACACCTGATTCCACAGATTATATTCAGAAAATGGCCTTCGCGTTCAGCCTTATGACCATCACAGTAGGAAGTGTATACCCACCGAATTTAGCATAACTGTTCGATATGGAATGAGCTATAATGCAGTTATACGAATTGATAAAGAATATCAATAGAAACAATACATCGACATTACAGATGGCAGTGGGAAAGAAAGGACTCCAAAACGACGTTCATGATGCTGAACGCTGACATGGCCCTGGTGAAAAACATTACGGTAGGTAACGTGGTTGGCTTACGTTATATTAATCACAAAGTAGTGCAAAGTAGAAATTCATACGCTTTACACTTTATCGTCTGCGAAATACTAAAACAACCAAACGCGTGCCAACCAACCAATGCCGGAATTCCGAGAAATTGACATGGTTATGATTGACATATCGGATACTCCCAGTCGAAATGACATGCAAACAACTTCTTATCCGGACACATCTTCTTTCTGACTGTTATTTGTAAAACTTTTTAAAATTTTAATGTTACAACTTCAAATACTATTTATTATAATATAACTTGAATACTTGCTACGAAAGCTGAATGGAATTTACAAATGTTAAGCTTAAAATAAAACTATTAACAAAAAGTAACTGAATTACTTCACATTGTGCAAGCGTGTTTTTACAAAAGTTGCGTCATGTGGTTGATTTTTCTGCAAAAAAGATCGTCTTTATGGTTCATGTGAGAAAACAAATCCTACACTCGTCTCAAATTTATGACATGGGCAAAGCCCCTTGGATTTCGTCAAAATCTCTTGGCAAGCCTCGGGATTTTGACGAAGTTTCCAAGAGGTTTTGTGCCTGTTATAAACCTGAGCCTTGTGTGGGATTCTCTATGAATGCTGGAAATTACTTATCCATCTTTCACGATTGCTGCTAACGTTAAGTTTCTGTCGTAGGTGAGCACAAGCGGTGAATCAACTTGTAAAAGGAGCTTCGCTTGCCCAAACCTCCCCGCAGACACCTACAGACACGTGGTAGAATACGCCAACGACAACGACATCTGGATGAAAGATTTCGCAAACGCGTTCCTAAAGATGATCGAAAATGCCAGACCTGGGGTATATCTGGCACTTAAAGAACCTATCATTGAAGTTAAGGACAAATGCAACAGTTCGTCTACCTCTAAAAAAGTGTCTTCAATCTTAAGCATATTGCTTATGCTCTTCCTTAATCACGCCTTATAACAAGTCAATAGCGACGTTCCGATTTGGGCTCTTTTTATCGCGGAGGCAGAGAAACATGTGGTGCGATAGGCCTCATTTTCAAATTGAACTTTTTACGGATAGCGAGATGCCTTATGCACTAGGATTATGGGATAGCATTTATCCAAGGTAGTACAGTCAACATACGTAGGCATAAGCTCTGCGCACGTAGAGATCACGTTAGGTGGTATTTCAAACAGCTACATTATAAATTCTGTTCACCATTGATACGACACGCGAGTAAATAGGCAACATTTGTCCGAATCAGCAATTAATTGCCTGTGTGGCTTATTCCGGATCATCTGAATGAGGGAGTCGAATGTCACGAACTAAAGTGAGTCCGCGCGCACACAAAGGGGTTGGCTCGGGGGGCTAGAACGAGTCCCGTATTTGGCAAAGTGTGCAAAAAGGTCCACCCCAGAGGAACAAAAAGTCCAGAAAAGTAAAAACGAGCCAAAGGACGGAACTACCAAAATTCGGCGAATGCACAATTCATACGTCTAAACATACCCCGTTTTTCAGTAAAAGTTCCACATTCTCAAAAATTCGAGCCCTCTGGCTTTTTTTTTTGCAAAAAAGTCCCCATTCACAAAAATTCGCCCACCCCCCCATTTTTAGGCTGGGTGCTCGCAAGTGGAGTGCGCTCATTCATCGGTTTTACTATCCGTAAACGGGTCAAATTGACTGTAGCTTGAAAGTCATGGAGCGAAATATTGTGTATTAGGCCTGTCCCGTTTCGCCCTGTTTGCTTTCAATACCTTGGGTCATATTACTAAAATTTATATGTAATCGCACAATAGCAATTGCAAATACTGTATCACACGGAGCACCAATAGCATGGAAACTAGGCTTAGCATACCCGGCCTAACAGATTCGTGCCGAAGCATTGTGCGTAAATATTTATGTGATAGCAGATGAAGTCATCCTGTTCGGGTGTCGACTGGCTGTCCGCTGAGTATCTCAAAATGTTGAAATTTGATCCACAAGGTCAAAACAAGCCACCGATCTCGTCGCCCAGAGCCAAGGGCGGGCTTTTCAGTAATTTGGGGGTAGTGCGTTTCTGGATCAGTGAAGGCATAGGAACCGATGAACGGATTTCAATGAAATTCGGCAGGGAGTTTTGTGACGATAATGCGGACTCGACCGTTGCAGCACAATCTGGTAACCATGATGGTTTCGACAAGGGATTTTTCATTACTTTTGGGATGTGCGTTTCCAGATGCTACCTGGCGAGCCCACCGGCGGATTTCAATAAAACTTGGCACAGAAGATTATGACGGCAAAGCACCGGTACTTGTGGACGGTTCGCGCGGATTTGATTACTGCAGCACTTCCCAGTAATGGCCTTTCAAATTCGGGAATGATGTCAGTTACAAGTGTCGAGCAGATTCCAAAATGTGCTGGGCCTCTTATGTCATTTTGTGTGTATCTTTGTATCTGCCAACTTTCGTGATTGTTCGCCGTGAAAGAAGTAGACTACGCCTGCCTGTTGTTGTGCTCCTTTGTGGACTTTTATTTTTTCTGTTAAAAATGTTAAAAACTTTTATTTTTTTCATTTGGTGGTGGTTTTAAAAGTTCAGGAATATTTTTGCTCAACCGATTATTGCAGCTACCCCTTGCAGTCATTATTTTCGTCTTGCACCTTGAATGTGGACGTTGTATGTTTACAGTTTGATTTCAAACTTGAAACTCAGTTATTAGTATCTTGTATCAGTTATTATGTAGACATGATTGCAAACATGTTTTAAGCATTGGCACGCACATTAAAATTTACTAACATATCAATACATGTGCGAAAGATAACAACTACACATAGCTTATATCACTGACGTGCGCAGAACAAAGAACACGTTTCCAATAACTCATGTCCGTGAAGTGCGTGAAGCTGTGAGAATCGTGCAGCAAAGCAATGAAGTTTTGAAAATAAATGATCGTGGCAGTTAGATCATGACGTTACACCCTGCAAAGCTCGTTCTTCACCATTAAAAGATGCTAAATCCGACTTTAATGAATTCTCCGAAAATAAACCCTGTCACCTGTTATTGTAGGATATGTAAACCATGACCTGGGTGACATTGGAACTCATTACTCACCTATCACACTTCGTCGTCCTGTCATTATAACGCATGTAGTTCCTGTACAGCCGTCTTTCCTCGTATTATCAGCCGTCGATTACTTTATAACACTAAAAAGTCTTTGCAACACTTGCGAAATTGACAGATTTTATAAGCAGTTTTCAAGGCCTGGTCCAAACGTTTAAAGATCGACATTGACTACGTTAAAGGTGCATCATTATTTTTCACGAATAAGCAGTGTATTATTGTAGTTAATGTGTGAATAGGATAAAACATGGTATACATTGTATGGTGTCGTTTTGGTTGTTCCGTAGTCATTGAAACCCTCAGTAAATTCCTGGAAGTCATTGTCTCCCTCAAGATACAGTTGTGCAAAGCCAACTTCTTTGCCTTTGGGTACGAGTGGAGGATTGGAAAGCGTAAGGCAAACAGGTTTTTGTGTAATTTCAGGAGTTGTTGGAAAGGAGACAATGACTTGTGAGATTGAGTTCCGGGGATGTACCCAAGCTCGCTTTCTTCAAACATATTGATTTGGAACACCAAGCTCCACAAAAATATTCTCAAGACAATAACTATTTCTGGATATGGAAAGAATTGGGTTTGCGTTACTATTTGAACTTGGTTCACAACAGAAACTGGCGTGGTCAAATTAATGTTGCTAATTCTCAAGCAGCAATAGAACATGAGTTATTTACTTGCCCCGCATACACTTTTAGCCTATATGTAAGTAAGGACTCTGTCGAGACTTGTTGCAGAATGGTAAATGGGGGTGTGACGCACGCTGGGCTTGGTATCGTTAAATATATGTTTTGGAGAGCAACATACAGCCTTTAATATCGATAACCAATGACAATTCCATTACACAACACTCACCTCGGTCATGAATTGCAAAATGGAAACCAGTGGCGGATCCAGGATTTTGAGTTAGGAGGGGCCAGGGCAGAGTATTGGCCAGCATTTTGCCCGTCAGACATTCGCACCCCCGATCGATCTGCAAAATGGAACCTGGGAGAGTTTAAGGGGGGGCCATGCCTCCCTTGCCCCCTAAATCTGCCACTGAGAGTTCTGTTCAGTAACGCTAGGACCTCGCTAAGAAGCAAGACTTACGTGAGATATTGCCGTGTATTTCAAATGCGAACACGTGACTTTGGATATTTTTAGCTGGGTACTAGCATAGGTCCTAGCGTTACTGAGCGCACGCCAGGTTACCCCACCGCAAGTGATGTCTCAAAACTTTCTAAACTTTTGATAAAAATATTTTCATGTCCAAGCAGATCACTCAAGGGAACGGCAAATAAAGAAGAATGTCAAAAAGCTGTTCATTTTAAGGTACTATAGAGAGGAAACACCCATTTTAGCGATACGGTCACAAGCTGTAATAAACCAAAACTGTGCCAATAAATTATCTGAAAATCAAGTTCGGTATTTTAGCTGATATGTAATGGATTCAGGATTAGATCATGAATTAGATTTGCAACTCGTTTTATTCCAAAGTAATTCTATGGGGAGGCACCGATCGCTTCCAATGGGTATCTCAGCTTCCGGTAGGTGAGCAGACGACGTACTTGCTGCGCTATTTCCCAGGCGCACGAACGGCAGTGCTACGATTGACCATGTTGCATTGCTTCTCATTGCGAATACAACAAAATAACGTTCGGACATCCCTACAGATTGGAAAAGAGCAGTCAAACACTACAATTGGTCGATGTTGAGAAATGCACTCCATCTGATGAGAAATGCTTTTGTGGCTTGCAATTACTGTATCCACAAGAACAAACGAATTCAAATTGATACAGTAAGTTCATGTTCACACGCATTATGAAGTTTATTTAAAGTTCATCATCATGATATAGTTCCTCAATATCGCTCAAACCTCATTTACAAATGTAATAAATATTTTGAGAGTATGTATATAGAACAATGGGATAGCCTAGATGTTACCTTAAGGTGAGAAGAGGAGGGAGTGCGTCCTAGTGGTATAAGTGTCCCCGAATCATTCACATCGTGGGTTGGAGTCCCACTGGGGTGCACTGCTAGACACTTGAGCCACGTCTGTAGGTCCTCAACTCGGTTTTAACTATATATTAATAAAGCATAAAATAGTTTCAGGCGACCAGTGCAATGGGCCCACGTGAGTGGCCTGTGCACGTCTGGTACAACGTGTACGAGGCAGCCTGAAATTGCTATTGCAAGGTGAGAAAATTTGATGAGGATTTAATTAAAGACGATAATTCAGCGATGGACAAGTTAACAAGGGTAATTAATTATTGTGCGAGTAGTGTTGAAAAACGCGTGACAACTCTTCGTAGTAAAAAATAATTATCAAGAATGGTTTAAGTTGGAATGTAGGGACTTTAGAGTTGTTCGATGTCAGCATTCCCGTGTTGCCATTATGGCGTTTTGTCCATGCCCATCTTGCAGAGTCTTAATTAGTTTTATCTATTTACGTCATAATAAATGAAAATATTCGCAATCCTCCTCTTGTTTTACTCTGCAACATAGCTCGTGGCGTACCCCGGGCAAAATAGATTACGATAAAAACAGTTTTTAGGCAGACAATCAGGTCACACTTGAAATGAGAGGCTATGTCCTTTTTGCGTTCAGTTTAACATTGATTCCGAACTGAAGTGTGACGTATATGTAAATTTATTTATTACGCATTTACATGGAGGCGGGAACAGCGTTCAGTTTCAACATGGCTAACTTTCATGCTTCCATACCATTCTTTTTTACCCTATCGTAAAAAAGCCGGCGTCTTGGCTTACTGAAATAAACGATATCTATTGAAACAAGAATTCCATCAATATTTATACTAGATTTCTAAAAATAGAAATAGATATCAATTTAGTTATAAATGTGTGATACTAGTGCACATTGTCTTGCCCATAAAAATCTCGAATTATTACTTATGTAGACGTGGAATACAAATAAAGTATTTTATCTTGAAGTAAGCCATGATTTGCAGTACGTACGTGTAGTCGGTCAATTTATGCTACAAAGCGTTCTGCTATCATCGAATACTTTAGGGAATTTGAGTAAACGTTCTCAATGTACGGGCATTGTTCGAGCCCAGCTCTATTCTCTGGTCTTCGTTTATTGTTCAATCTAGGAAGATATTAGTACACGTCTAGAGGTCCCTAAAAGTGTATCTAATTTTGTCTCTGTTAAGGAACAATACGCATCTTTTTGTATAAGGTAATTTCATGGCTGCGAGAAAGTTCAAATAATGTTAGTGGCAGTGGTATGCTGTTTGAAATTATGCTTGAGTGAGGGGCTTTTTTATTGTAGTCGAAAAATCCAGTTATCAGTGCAGGTTATTATGATGGGTTCCCTGAAGGCCTGGATGATGGAAGGTGGGCTAGAGTATGGGTTTCTTTGTCGCATCTCATGTATTGTGATTATATTTTCGAACAGGTTTTTAGTCCGCTGAAGATAATGCAAGGGAAAGCTATTGTGATCACGTGCTTTCCTATTTTATGTATTACAGTATCTCACGAAGATTTGTGTGATGAAGCCAAGCTCGCAAGAAACAAGTTGTGTTGACCATTTTACGGTTAAAAGTTTGTTAGGCTTTTGCAATGGATTGTGGGACAGTGGTGGTCCAAGTAGAAAGAAACCAACCAATGAAACATGAGAAGGCACACCTGGCGAGGAAAATGTTTGTCCTAATGAGGTGAACTATAACTCATGGGTTTGTTCAACAATTCCCTGGCCGTTGAAAAGTTCCTGGAACACAGACCAGCGTCACGTTTAGTAACGCTAGGACCTCGCTAAAAAGCAAGACTTTGCGAGATTACGTGAGATATTGGCGTGTATTTTTAATGAGATCACGTGACTTTGGCCAGAATTTAGCTAGGTCCTAGCGTAGGTCCTAGCGTTAGTGAACGCACCCCTGATTCAACTTTATCAGAATCACCGCTTGAATTGCGTACGTTAAATGGTATCACAATAGGCTTTCGTCTTGGTTCATCAAGATTTGTGCGATTTATCTGATACATACACGGACGTGATCAAGCGGGTAGTGCTACACATCAAATGAAGCTAAAATTCAACTAGTCGACATTATTGAGACAACCCCTTTGGAGGACACAGGTTTGTTGTTTAGTCAGTAATTTTTAAGTGTGCGTGAACATAACGGGCTATGGGAACCGATAATGCGACATCTATCATTATGCCAAGTACCCTATGGGCCGCGAAAAGGGCAAAAAGTAGTTAATAGAAAAATCGAACCTAATTCGTAAAAATCAAACCAGTTCAAAAAATAAAACCTGNGCTTGAATTGCGTACGTTAAATGGTATCACAATAGGCTTTCGTCTTGGTTCATCAAGATTTGTGCGGTTTATCTGATACATACACGGACGTGATCAAGCGGGTAGTGCTACACATCAAATGAAGCTAAAATTCAACTAGTCGACATTATTGAGACAACCCCTTTGGAGGACACAGGTTTGTTGTTTAGTCAGTTATTTTTAAGTGTGCGTGAACATAACGGGCTATGGGAACCGATAATGCGACATCTATCATTATGCCAAGTACCCTATGGGCCGCGAAAAGGGCAAAAAGTAGTTAATAGAAAAATCGAACCTAATTCGTAAAAATCAAACCAGTTCAAAAAATAAAACCTGTAGGTGAAAACGAGAACTAGATATTTGCGCGGAAAGGGCAAAATTAGTTAACACTAAAATCAATCCTAAAAAAACAATTTCAAAAGGATCCATGAAGCGTTTTGGTAGAAATAGTAGCTGACGCCGGACGCCATACAATTCGCAGTTGGCTGCAAGGACCTGGAGGAACTAACGCTCAAGGTTAGTCAAGGTAAATACAAAATTATATACGGATGTTTTGGTTGAGTTCACAACATAAAGAAGAAATTTTCTATCAAGATAAAGTGTAGTATACTTTGGATTTGTCAAATACTAGCAGTCGCTCGATGTGGCCTAGATTTGATCTGAAAATGGGGCATTGACTGGATATGCTGTACGCATAGCTAGACACAGGCACTTAACAAGTTTTGAACTCGGATTTTTCACTAGAAAGCAATGGCTATTGGTCACATGGGATGGTGGGTTCAGTGGCTTTTATTATTGCCGTTACATCGCAGATTGGCCGACACATGGGCTCTGTCTTGAGTTTGTTGAAGGACCGCCCGTGGTGCTTGTGCAAATCCGACACTTTAATTTCCATGTTATGCACATAACGCTGTGAAGTCATCTCCACTTGTGTGGCAGGCTTTAGTCCCACGTGATCAGTAGCCATGCCCCTCTTTACGGTTCATGATCCAACAAAATGCCTTGGTTGGGTCGGAGGCATTATCATTGCCAACTATAACCCAACGCAAATAGTATGACGTCATCTCAGGCGAAGTTTCAGATCATTCATTCACTTTGCTTACCCCTCGAATGTCGGTCGGCTTCTCTGATCGGCCGATGACGGGGTGATCGGTGAGAGAAACAACTTTATAGTTATGGTATGCAGGTTTTGATTCATAATTTTAAGACTCGTATTTCGTTGCACCAAGGGCTACCTAATAGGAAAAATACTGACCCTGGGTGCGAGAAAACGCACCTTGCAAAAGCCCGGTAACATTGCTCCAAAACCGAACATACATGGTTCTCGGAAAGAGAGAGGAGTTTGAGATAATCTTGAATATGTTAGGAACGGCATAATATTAACTTTTGACAACCCAGTCAATATTCCGAAATAGTGGCTTCAACAATACTCTCCCTTCCATATTCATGGGAAACACTTGTGGATTGGTTTGTTCACTCTACAAATGTAAGTAATTAATCGAAATGGTGGATGGAACCGTGGGAACGTGTATTCGTCTCCTGCGAAGAATGAAGTTTCCCACGAAGAGTCAACCGACCTTCTTAATCCCAGCATGGAGTGATATAGTCTAGTATGTTTTTGACTCGAAGTGACTGAAATTAAAGAAATGTTGTTTTCAGATTACCCAGTGTCCAAGACCCACAAGGAAACTAGTCTTACGGAAGTGGTATTGTTCATACGCTAATTCTATTGCAGAAACATGCCAAGAGCTTTACAACTCCTCCATCTGTCTGTCACCCTCGCCAACATTTTGCATTATGGTCTGGGAAAGCAGTTTGTGCCCGATATCAGCACCGATCCATATTTGTATGAAGCAGAATCGTAAGTAAATGATCTAGACCGTGCGTACTTTCGTGGTTATCTCAGTCTGCGGTAATGCAGTTTGAAAGTTTCGTGACTTTTCCGTACGAAAATGATGGGTCTTAAATGATGTTAAATATTACGTAATTGTTATAGCATTGGAACCTTTTCATATGCGACTAGTCGCATGTGGTAGATTTTCCGTCGATCACCGTCAGTCCTATTTGTCGTAACCGACTTCGAATAGGATTTATCGTTGGCCAAATGTACGTATACATGTACTCATCCTGCAGCATTCGCAGGATATACCGGGATTGCAGGTTCAGGTACACAATGCAAAAGGCTGGCTCCTATTTTTTCGAGTCTGTCTGCATTTTCATTGTCATTAATTCCCACGTGGGCCCTGACCCATTGCATACTGACGATTTTTCCAATTGCAAACTTTTTAAGCTCTTTAATACAAGCATTAACACAACGAGAGTTGACCCTTGGTTTCTTTATGTCTTTTATTGCTGCCTGGCTATCTGAAAGGATGGTACTTTGCTGATTGCCCGGCTGATCGGTATTATATTGTTGTGCCAGTTCAGCAGCTCTATTAATTGCAGTAATCTCAGCCTGAAACACCGTGGCAAGATTGCCTAGCTATATTCATCTTTCTGCATCTGCAACAGAAAGCTAGATTCCAGCACCTGTCTGGCCATTTTTCAGTTTAGAGCCATTCGTGTAAAAAAACCACCTCATTCTTGTAATCTGCGGCACCGTGAAGAGGCGTAAATTAACTATTTAGAGGCTTTGCCATGTAAAGTAATTATTTGCGGCGTTAAAAGTTACATGTACTTTACGCCGCACATAATTGCTTTACACTCTAACAAGAAATAACTCACGCAAGTAATTTACCTGCGTAACGTTCACCCATTTGGCCAACGATAGGATTGGTGCGATTTCGTGAGCGCTTTCAGACGTTGCTAAATGGGGATTGAAAAAACTCACAAACTGCGAATTCGAAAATGTCGCATTCACGAATTGCCTGTTACTCGTGTTGCCGGCTCATTCGATAATAAATAAAAATCGGTTGAGCAACGAGGGTAATGTTTTTAAACCCTAATGCCCTTCACATAAGAATTCAGCATTGACAGTTAAACGGCGGGGATATGCCAAGTTAAAACCTTAGCTATAAAATAAATCACCATGTTCCTGTTCCTAATTTGTGGGAGTTAGTGAAAACGGATGCTGCTAGTAAGGCTTGTTTCTTGCCGCGAGCTTTAAATCACGGAAGGTTTCACATGATATCGCCAGGCATTACAAGTGAAGTTCAATGTGTGATCTCACGAGCTTTCACTCTGGTATCATCCGTTGAGGAGCGGGACCCACAATTCACGACCAAAGGCTACAGAAAACTGTCAGTTGAGGTTTTTATTTAGTTCAAAATCTATGACGACAAATTCAGTTCACGTATAATAATAATCGGGATTATTCGGAGATAGACCTTAAGCCAGTATGATAAAGTGTACTTATCTCTGACTTACTTCTACTTAACTATTTTAGATACTGAATTCAAATTGAGCTGCAGTTCGCATTGTTCAGCTGACTAGGATACAAAACTCACGATCGAATTAGATCATTTGATCTCATAAAATTGGTCCAACCATATGACAGGATTCCATTTCCGCTAGCAACTCAAATCGCAGGCGATGCACATACACAGCGTTCGAATTCCCAATTTTATAGGGTTGGCCAAGCGTTTTCTTGGGTCTTAGTTTAAATGTTCTTATTAGCAACGGAAATACAATCATATCACGAGAGAACGATTTTCGTTTTCAGCCGTCTAAACAAGGCAACATATATTTTAATCATGAACAACACCTAGCGAATGCAAATGATAGTTATAAACGAATTATTAAGTGGATCAATAAAAACTTAGACCTTTAAGATCGCTTCACATTTTTGATGAGTGTTGAAACGTCTAAGTTATACGTTGACAATCACATTGTAATCATCTTGCTTGGAAAGGTAAACTAATGCAAGCTAGTCAGAGCACGTATGTGATGTAACTTAAAGACGACGAAAACAGCATTTGCCTGAGTTAGTGTAATGATTTACGTAGACTAGAGTATCCCGATGGCATAATTTCCTTGCGTTGACCACTTAATCGCTTGCCGAGGTAACTCGAACGTTTTGCTGTTTTCAACACTCACTTTTTTGGTGAAACATTTTTAGACGATTGCTGTATGTGACTTACTGCGCTTATTCAACTAAACTACATGCAAGCATGATTCTAATTTTACTGGCAGCTTACCAACGGTAAATGACACCAGTGACGTCATCAACCACAGACTAACGCCGACTATCGGAAACGGACACATTTCCACTCATGTGTTTGGCGATACGGTGTATATGAACGGTTTTTACAATGGACATTTCGGTAAGAATTTCCACTCTACTTGTGGATATGATCTGTGATTCTGAAAAGATATTCTTTGACGTATCAATATTTTGTTACCTACATAAAGATCTTGTTCCTGTCTTTTGGGGTTACGCTATCAATTCCTAATGTCGACATCGATAACCGATAATGACTGAATGACTTTGGAAGAAATAAGCATAAATCCTGCAACGAAGATTTTTCTTTTGGTCTGAATAAAAAGTGTTAAAATTTGCTTTTTTGAAAGCCTTTATTGTAAAAGAAAAACATTACCCTGTATCGAATTAAAATTTCGGTGACTTTCTACAGGCCTTTGAACGGCCACTCCTAACTCGCAAAATAGCTAGTACCTACTGGGTATGACGCCACCAATAATCGTGCGGCAAGTTCATCAACAATGTGCTTGAGAAGAATGCATCTCGCTTACAGGAGATTCCCATCGTGCTCGCTTGGAGGCTCAACACGCCATATGGTTGTCGGTAGAGAACGAGATATCCAGAAGGCATACACTTGACACACGCAGAGGTACACTTAATAACATCATACCAAATACCACAACTTCGCGCTAATTCTTTGGCATTTTCCGACAACGTCGTGCATCCGCCAGGCACTTGTCCGGATATTCTTCATGGCCACCTTGCTTGTTACTATAGTCCATTAACTAGATTGGAGTGTGTCTTTCTATTAGAGTTTTATTGATGCAAAGAGTTGCTGACGTTTGGCCACACCAAGAACGTAATGAACAAATTGGACGACTTTTCTCTGAAATTTGTTTCCCACTGACATATACAAAAGTAGGTCAACCCTACAGTGCTTTTGCCTACCTCCCTTGCATCGAAGAGTTACGCGCGGGAAGGAGTTGTTGCCTTCACTGTGAAATGTCAAATTCAATCGATTATCGTATTCATTTGAAGGTGGTCTCACATCTTCAACTATTACTTCTAACAGACGTGCATGTAGTTATACGACCGTACATTTAGCTTAGGCTTACATCTACTAAACCCAGTTTTGATGACTTAAGCGAATCCGCGTTTGGTCATCATTTGGCGTAAATCTTGAACGATAAAAGCAAAAATGAGCAAAAAGCTCATACCCCTATGTCATAGATTGAATATCATGGTTCTTTAAGTGGGTGGTCTTTCCCCACAGTTGTCGTGTAACTCGCTAAGCGCGTGGGTCACACTTGCCCGTTTATGAGACTTGAAAAAAGTTCTCAAAATGTGTTCCCAATTTTTAAAGGTTGTTGGGGGGTTGCAAAGCATTATTTTGTTTTATGGAATTGATTAGACAAGGCGTTTTTAATATTTTTTAATAAGCCAAACAAGGTTTGGTTTCTTTTTAAGTCTTATAGATCTCGGCTCTACTGTTTAGTCACAGCTTCATCAAGTCAGGAGGTGTGAAGTTTTATGAATGATATGATTAACAGTGTTTGGGCTTCCAAGTACTTTAGTAATACTTGTTATTCAGATCCTAAAAACGCCGGTTGCTTATTAAGATTTTCTTTTTCAGGTATTTTTCAGACAAAAATCACGACGCCAAACGCCACAGTGACATATTTGACGTATGCGCATCAATATTTCAATCGTCTGTTAATAACGGACATTACGATTGCAAGAACCGGAAATAACACCAGTGGTGACATCCGGGTCAATGTTGAACGAATGATTGGCGAATCCTCGAATGACGTTGAAGTGATCCAAAACCTGACATATAACAATTTTCAGTGAGTCGAAATGGGTTTTGCCATAATCCTGTGATGTGAGATAAAAGTGGGGAATAATGAGGTGTACCACCCTAAGAAGTCTACATATTTTTAAAAATTGTTTTCGAGAAATTGAAAAAATGCAAGTGGTACTAATAACCTACTTTTGGAACTAGATGGAAAGGTGAATTCGAAGCATAAACTGCATGTCGCTTAGAAAGTGATGTAGGAAATTATGTTTGAGCCTTCGTATATTTGTTTTACTTTAAGCTTAATGATATGTACAGTAGGACACTTGAAAATGTCCAAATTTGGATTACTTTGTAACTTCATAACCCAGATATGGTTGATCGGATTTATATGGAGCTTTCAGACTGAGATACTATGCTTTGTGCCTTGTTCTCCAAAACGCTGTTTTGAGAATGCTTGCTTTTCCACGAGGAGGTATCTCAATCAATCATTTTTTTTGAAAAACTCAACACTTGCATGAAACTAAAAGGTTATGACAATTTTGAAAAGTGTAACAACGTTTTTGAGAATTTATCTTGATTACCTTTATATCGATTATATTAGCCATGTTCTCGGTTTTACTGGGTTAAAATCGATCAAGTTACAAAATATATAGTGAGTGTCTGTAGGTATTTAGATCGGGTCCTGCATAACCTCAAAGATGTTTATGATATTCATTCACCCTGTGGTTGCGTATAGCCACAATACCACTTCTAGGTTGAATTGGCAGTTGTGAATTTTGTAAAAATGAAGACATTGTAATGACCTTGGTGATCTATGAAATTGATAACTGAGCATATTTTGGCAGGTTGGTATCCATAAAAACTCTAATCCCTGAATTCAATAGCAGTGACGTCATTCCTGCTTTCACTGCTTACACCCCACTGGTCGATTCTACGCTGACTTTGAAGAATGGAAATACAACTTATCGCAATGTCCTGGTGTTCGGTGTCGACTTGTTCACTGACGACAGTCTCAAAAAAGACCTCGACAACGTGACAGGTAAACGTGTTTATTTGAAGACCATGATACTTTAATTATGAGCTGTCAATCACGTGGCAGTTTGCAGGGTATTCCTAGTGAAGAACTATCCCATTACTCCTAGATAGCATGCTGTAACAACGTCATTTTCACATGCGCATGCGTGATCAACGTTGATCGGATGTTAAATTTCCTAGAATCAGCCATTTTCTTCAGGCAGTACTGGTGATCACTTGCAGCGAATAGTGCTACTCCTGCACGTCCTGATCCAATTTTGCTCCCACACAGGATCTCGAAACCAGTCTCCCTTTCAGTAAGGCTAGGGCCTCGCTAAAAAGCAAGACTTCGCGAGATTACGTGAGATATTGCCGTGCATTTTAAATGAAAACACGTGACTTTGACTAGGTTTTAGCTAGGTCCTAGCGTAGGTCCTAGCGTCTACTGAACGCGGACCAGTGCCTCTTGTTTATAGGGAATTCGCATATCTTGAAGGAGCGCCAGGTGACTTGTAAAGACCTATTTGTATAAGTTTCGTTTTTCAAACACTAGCCTCATTAGCACGTGTCAGTTATCGGTTGTAACGTTATAGCTAGTTTTTAAGACATATCTTTCGATCCAAAGTAAACCAGTCTGTATATGGACTTAAAATAGTGGTGTGCCAGTTTCATCTGTATTTGATTGTCCTCAGCTGAACGCGAGGATATCATATCCTCTTCTGATTGCCGAAAACATCTAATTGCTCAAAGAAATGTGCAATTTTTGTGTAATAAAACTCTAACTTATGAAACGTGAATTAGAAATTTGTGGTAACATAGCCGAAGTAAATTAAAATACCTTGACAAATTAGTCAGGAAATATTATGTCTTGATCACAAACTGACCCTGCAAGTGTCGTGCCGGCAGTCGGCGCGAGCTGAATCGATTCCCCGCTGGTTCACCAAGGACTGGTTCATTACCGTTCTTTTTGATGTTGATCGCTTCCTTAACTTCCTTCTTTTTGCCATTATTTTCAGTCCTTTATCTGTACACTGTACTTGATAGTGTCAAGGTATTTCAATTTATTTTGTCTGTGTTACCAATACGTCCTTATCTTCATGTGCTCTACCAGTTAGGAGAACTTTTAGAAGTCTCTTGAGAAACCGACACACATTAGTTGCTTTTAAATTTCGATGGCATCTTCGCTCACGTCATAGAAAATATGCATGTGGATCCTCTTTTAGCACTTAAATAGAAGTGTGTCATTTAGTGCTTAATTATTTCAGATCTTCTGAGCGAATCTGACGGTGCCGATGAGCTACTAAAACTGCATACGGATCGTTGGGCGACTATTTGGATTCAGGGGAGAATAGAGCTGGAAGGAAACTTGGAGGCGCAGAAGGCCATAACTTCCGCCTTGTACTACATGTACAGTAGCTTGCCAGCAGTGGACGCCAACCAGTCGCCAAATATGTTCTGGGGAATATCGCCAGGTGGCCTCGCAAACGGTGGTCCAGGAGTGAGTATAATAATCCACGTGCCCTTGGCTTAGGTAAACAGCAGATATAATACGGAATGCTATCATTTGTTGACAGAATTATAATCCTAGGTGGACGAAAATTTAAAGCTGGCATTTTTTATTCAGTAGAAGTATTATCATAATATAAACAGAGTATTAGATATTCATTATAGGGTTTTGATAATAAGGTCATGCTGATATTGTGCGGTGCGTCAAGAGCCATTATTGTAGGAATGTTTTGGTCGACCTATGCAACAAATGCAGCTCTTTACTTGCATTGATTTGATTTCTTACAAACCAGCTATCCATCTAGAGGTCTCATTCACGTACTCTAACTGGAACTGACTTCAATGCAAAGCCACCGAGAGCATAGGTGGATTTATAACCTCCCCCTTACGGGCACGCCCCGGATAAACTCGTCGGCCGTTTTTAGGGCACACGTGAATAGTTTTCTTTTGAGAATGTGCTTTGTACCTCTTTACAATATTCTCTGTCCACGAACGGAGAACAACATCGAATAGATTTACATCATCTGACGCGAGCGAGTGATTTGCCAAGATTCATGCCAACTGCACGCGGCGTTCCCGTCTATGAGCAAAAAGGTTCTTGCTCAGCAATCTCTATTAATTAAAGTCAAGTCAAAGTAACATACGAATGGGTTTGTTTATTTGTTTTGCGAACATTTGCAGCAGTTACAGAAGCAACGTTACTAGTTTGTCTGATCGTCTGCTTAAACCAAACCTCTAACCTTAAGCACTTTCCTTTCAGAAAGACTATTATGGCCACGTTTTCTGGGATATGGACACGTGGATGTTTCCAGGGATTTTGATGTTCCGACCGGATCTTGCCAAAGAAATGCTGCGTTACAGGTGCGTGCATCGGGCATTTTGCCAAGTGCAATGGGGAAATTGCCACGACAATGACATTACTGCGTCTTCATTCTTTTTCCTTTTGCTTCGTTTCCTGAACTACCTGCGTCAAAACTTGTGAAGCAGCTTCAATTTCTTGGCTTTGATTTCGTTTTTTGCATGTCGTTCATTTTCTTCATCATATGATTTTCGTCAAAATCGTCGTCACAATCATCAATGTTACAATCATTGTCATCATCAATGTCACTGCTGGAATGTCATGGTGAAGTGGCCAATTTTTTGCCTGGACTGGGACAAAAATCGGTGTTCCCCTCGGCCATTTCCTTCTATTTAATGTTTTTTTACGAACGACAATCTACGCCATAATTGGAGTTAAGCCTACAAAGGACAGAAACCATCGTATCCTATCGTCTCGGCCATTAAGCAAAGTTATCAGAAAGGAAAGACGAAAATACATAGCTTACAGGTGCTGGTTGACATTTCCGTAACTTGCTCACCTTTTTCACACTTCTGTCTTGAAAATTGTTATTGTTTTTTAATTTCTTTTCACATTTGTCATAATAAGCCAAATACACCAAAACTTCTAAAACGGTATTGAATGACTGCAAATTACGATGGAGGCATCATCCAGTTAAGCGCCTTCCGCCATCTAGTGTGATGTGTTTTCTTTACATCTGCATCTTATTTAGAATGTACACGATGCCGCCGTCGTTCGATCGAGCCAAGAGTGGTGGTTACACAGGCACACGCTTTCCGTGGGAGTCCGCATACACGGGGCAGGAGGTTTGTCCTAATATATGTGTGGAGTGTCGGGAAAATCAACAGCACATAACAGGTGAGAACATCAATAGCACCTCTTCGTAGTCTGTAAACCTTTGAGAATTCTTCAGTTTCTTACTCTAACACGAATGGGATCCTCTGTCTGGAGCACGCTTTCCTCTTGCAGCACATTTATGACTCAATACTGCATTCGGATTAACGTTACACGTTTTCCTGTTTTTGTCCGTTTTATGAATTTTTCCAGATTTTCCTTGGTTACGTTATGTATCTATTGTTGTTAGCGTACCACATGAAACCAGGGCCCGGTCTCCAATCTCCGTACTCAGACTCATACTCATACTCGAGATTTCATGCTCAAAATCGTGCTCACTGGAGTCGTACTCAAAAAAGCGTATCCAATGTCGTATTTCGAGTAGACTCCAAACGTACTCAAATCTGACACTCATACTCGAGTTGCTATGGAACTCTTTATGATGTGAAATGCAAAATCACGCAAAGCCGCGCTGATTCATCGCTCCCTATTGGAATACACCACCCTAGGAACTAGGCCTACATTATCGTCTGCTGTCGCTACAACTACAAGAGTATGTCTATAACGTGAAATTCTGAGTGTTCTGTAACTGTTATTCATTTTTTAGTTTCAATAAATATTCTTATGCCATTTCTTTGATACATTTGGCAATTATTAAGCTTTACTTCTGGAGTTCCTCACCCAGTCCCGAAAATGTCTTAAGAAATATGTAACAGCTTATCACATCACATCTCTGTTGCTAATTTAGTCTTGGCATAAAACCCATTGCTGTTTAGGCCTACGCTGAGGTCAAAAATTGATACTGTATCTTTGTATTTTACCGGGATGTATCAAGTGAGTTGACATTTGGCACGTGAGTTAAAAAACAATACTTGTGCTGGCATTCAGAGTTCACCAGTGGCAGTGAACGGGACGAGACGTCTACTTAGAAATCGGCAAACAAAATCTGGAATTCCATTTGGGGATTGAGAAATTATAGATGACTAAGTTATGATGGGAAATGTACTGACAGGGAAGCGAACTTTTTTTTAACTTCCCTCCCCTCCTCGTCTTTTGGAAACCCTACAAAACGTAGGCACACATACCGAAATAAGGGCAGCACAAACTTCTCACACGACTTTTCCCACAACTGCTTTCGACGCTTGTTATGACTCGCCGACAAGGGATTACAATGCGCCTGTTGCCAGGAATTGTAGAGGTAGAATGGCGGCCATAACATACAGTGATACGGCGGGTTAATAAGGTGAAGACTAAGAAGATTTAAGATGAAAACTATTATCTATGAACTGAAATTGAAGTGCTGAGATACGGTAAGAGGACTTATTTTTTTAGATTTGCTGTGTTTCTTGGTTCCCTTTCGATATTTTGTTCTCTGGCTCGTATTTATTTTCGAGTACGATTTCAAGCACACTGCCATACCAAACTTGAAATTTGAGCATAGACTCCGAATTTTTACTCAAAATCGTACTCGAAATATGGATGAGATACACTTCATTTCGAGTACACTCGAAAACTGAGTACGTGCTCGAAATTTCGAGTACAGATTTTTCGAGTATGACATTGAATACACCAAAGCTGAGTCTGTACTCGAGTTGAGTATGAAGTGTGAGTATGAGCATGATTCGAGTCTGAGTACGGAGATTGGAGACCGGGCCCCGGGCTTTCAGTGCTGTCGCTTAACCGATGTACAAAGTCGGAGTTTGTAGACACATTTCGAGAACATGATGTCAACTATGTATTTTTACTTTCATCTTGGATTTTGAAAATTGATCATAAATTATGCTGACGGCTATCTTCGTACATTTGAAGAAAATCGAAAGTAATTTTTACTTACGTGACTGACTGTAACTTGTGAGGGACGCAAAAACATTTTATTTACAATCTGACCAAAAGGTTAAAGATAAGAAAGAGCTCACAATATTTTGCAACAAACATGAGTGGAAGCAAAAACTGTTTTCAGAACAGCGTATACAACGAAAAGATTCGTGAGTGCATACCGAATTTGGTTCTCTGAATTTTTGCCGTTTTCTTGCAGAGTTCCAAATACAGAATTTGTCTGGTCTTCAACTGTCACCGACTAGTTGTAGGGTCACAGAGGCAAACCATAGTTTAAAAAGTACAGTAATATTGTTTCAGGTGATATTGCCTTTGCCGCTCACCAATACCTATCCGCCACCCGCGATATTGACTGGTTGACGGAGGAACAGGAGTTTCGATCGATTAACGTCTCGGGTTACACGTTCCTTAAACAAATGGCCGCTTTCTGGGAATCACGTCCTACCAAAAACGCTCGCCGAGGTAGATGGGAAATAAATGGTACGTCACGCTTGATTTTAATTCTGTTTGTGTATATTTTGGCGCAGACAATTTCCTTTCAAGTATTGACAATAACCACAGTGCCACATGTATTTATCCACGAAGAGTAACAATGTATGCATGACTAAAAGTTGCAGAGTTGAGATACATATACATGTAGACAAACACTGGTGACTCCGAATTATTTACTTATTAATCCGGAAACATCAACAAGACACCTTCATCAGCACACTGAAGTGATTTCTTTTATCCAGCTCCAGGGCTACGTTCCCTTGGCTCAAGACACTAGCATAGCACTTGCGGTCAGAAATATTCTTTTATGGAATAGAAACAGCTAAATCTATCCTATAATTTAAAATTACAGCCTTCTCGATCAGTCATCTCTTTTTCTTCATTTTGCTAGGTTTGTCTAGTGAGCTCAGGAAAAAATCCGCGGAACTCTCGTCACTCACAAGCATAGTCTTTTCGTGAGTTTTCGCGTCTTCGAAAACGCAATTTTGGTGGCAGAACAGGTCTCCGTTCCAAGAAACTGACTTAATTAGTTCATTTTTAATTAAATATTAGATCTGTCACAATTTTCAAACTTTGAAACTTCCACATCCGGTAGGTCAGTCAAAATTAAGAGAAAGCCAAAGTCAAAAACTTAAGTCAATCTTAAAGGAGAATGCCACCCGATTTAATTAGTCTTTTTTACCGTCTTAATCGGTCTATATCCACATCGCCTCTTAAACGGTTGACCTCACCTTGCCGAGAGGTGTCGCGTTAACCTGTGAGGAGGGTGACAAACGACGCAGCGACGTCAGTGGTTCGTCTGCAAAGTTAATGCCGCTACGACGTTGTCCGAACTACGAAGCTGCGAAGAATGCTGGTATATCGTTTTTTCGACTTACTCGAGAGCCCGAAATGCTTAGGAAGTGGCTCGCGGGTAGTGAAGAATGAAAGGTACGCTGTTAATAGCAAGTATGAGGCCGTGAATTATTTCCGTGTCTGTGGCCGGCATTTCGTTGACAGTGATTTCTCTGACGAATTCCGGCTTACCAAAGAACTATCCATACGTTCCGTTGTCTGTGCATGCTCACCGTGCCTCTGTAGTATTTCTTGATCAATGTATTCCAGTTCGAACTGATAGCCTGTGAAACCTAACGATCCAACCAGTGAAGTCTTCATCGGATGAGCTCTTTCTTGACTAAGTCGGGATTGGCGCCGGGCGAGTTGCCAAGTATTCTGCGTTCTGTTTCAAAATGAATCATTCTCACCCTAACTAATGCTTATATAAAAGTGAAACAAAGTTTGTTTCATAAAATACAATTTGTAATGCCTTTGCAGTATTCGTGAGTGCAAATGTTGAGAAGTAGGCAATGAATAAACCACTGCGTTACCGGCTTTTGATGCCGGCAATAAAGGTAATTGACCGGGTACCGAGGCCGTTTGAGCGCATGCTAATTCAATGTTTGCTGACAGAAAGCTGTTGTGAAACAATTACTCGATTTTATATGCTATGGTCACATGTTAATGCAATCTTTATACAAACACATTATTCAAATCATTGTTAATGTACAACCCTTGCCTGCCTCTGTGGAAGGGGAACCCGACTTCGCGGCCCCCGACAAGCAAGTAGATTTTCAGTTTGTGGCTATAATTCACGTAAATAATTAGGTGCACGTAATTTCTTTGGCTCACACTATTGGTCTTTTCGTGAATGGAGGTTTAGTTTCCAACTCAAGCTGGTTTATGTTCGTGCCACTCCCGGCGGCCGCGAGTTGCCTTATCGGGTTCCGAGCCACTGGCCAGGATGATAAGCGTTCTGTGTGTTTAGAACTCAAAAAATCACAAGTCTAAACAACATAGATCTAGGCTCTCTTGTCTGTATTTCACGGAAGAATACTTCAAATTCATCTCCGACCAGACCCCAAACTCCTGCTACGGACCTTGGTAAATTGGCCTGCCGAACTTTATAGGCTACGGTGTGTCCAAATACCAATAAATACGTAACAGCGAAAAAACAACACGTTTTTTCAAGAACTCGGTGTATTTTTAAGGGTTTTACATCGAAGTTTGATGATTAATTGGTGTTAAACGATGAATTCAAGCGATAAGCTGACACCAGTAACCCGTGTTTTGAACTGCTGAACAGACTGCGTGTGAAACCAATGATGTCATTGGATAATTTCAACACCTGGGTCTGCCGTCAAGTGTCATGTAACGCAACCGAACGCGCCGTGATCGAGTAGAGCTACTCGATCTAAATTGATACAAAATAGGTTGTTTTTTAGGTGGCTTGCTCCTTAAAGATCTTTCTTGAAAAAGATTTAATACAAGTGTAAGTTTCATCTCAAAATTAACTAAATGTAAGATTTGTCTTAGCTGAGTCAGTTTTGTTGGAACGGGTTCCAGGTTTACAACAACCAATGGTGCGCGGAATAACAAACCCTTGTGAAGCTTGCATTGTCCCAGAATGTTGATGATTGGCAATGTCGAAGCCCTCCATTTTCCACAGCCGCTATAAGACCTTGATCACACGGCAGTGTCATCATTCCTGAACGCAATCACTTATGTATGTTGCGGGCTGAGTACCCAGAAGTAGTCGTCTTTTCTAAGATTGAGCTTCCAAATATGGAGCGATGTTCATTTCTGGTCATAAATGGAAAACTATTTTCCATTTTCATAAAGAGCTAGAATTGCGTCTCGTGTCTAAATCAAAGAGGCCTTAAAACACGGTGCAAACTCACTTGGAAAAAGCCTCCTTTTACGAGTGCTAGCTAACATGAACAGCACCGTCAGGATTCATAGTGTACGTCCAGAATATCATATTGGCAATATTTATACCAAAAATAACTACCGAATTCCCGGACATCCTATTTTATCGCCGTTCTTTCTACACTCCATACATGATACCAAACACTTTGGGCTATGAGGACCCGGCTGAATCGATAATGTGACGTTCGTTCACAGGAATTCGTAGACTCCAAAACAACCTCAATTTGCCAAGATTTGTTATTTTGTATTGACAAGAAAACAAATTTGAAACTTGTTGCTATCAAGTAAAATTAACTGTCAAAAGGGAAGACTCTATACATGGTAATGAATCAGTGAGTCGTCAGCGGTCTGAATTTGTTGCCAGGCGGACTTTGATATTGCATAGCCCCAATCGGGTCAACGAGGGCACTTTTCGATGGGAAAAATGCAAATCGATATTAAGTCGCGAAAACACCGATCTTGCCTTCTCAATAGGGCAAAACTAAAACACGGATGAGTTACATGGTATGTCTTCTGTTTATGAGGCACTCTCGTTTTAATCGATTTCATGGCATTCATAAAATCTGAACTTTAACTTCATTTAGACATTTATAACTTTTAACGTATCCCAGACAGTATTTTCACAATGTGACCCTTGTGTTAGGATTGTAGAATTTCATGCACATAAAATTAGTTGTCATAATC
Source organism: Phoronis australis (assembly GCA_002633005.1). Taxonomy (NCBI): domain Eukaryota; kingdom Metazoa; phylum Phoronida; family Phoronidae; genus Phoronis; species Phoronis australis. The sequence continues at coordinate 1,225,161 of NMRA01000021.1, forward strand.
TGGCCACGATTAGTATTTAGATCTTTTTCCGTATATAAGGGGCATTGCCCGCACGTATGCGTATATTCAATACGCAGTTAGCAGGACATCACTTTCTTCTAGCAATTGGCCTATCGCAAGCTCCGTAATATCTCGCGAACGTCATCCTGCATTGGAGTTCCCAAATGTTCGTCATTGCTTGCAGGTGTTATGCCCCCGGATGAATATCAGAAGTCTGTCAACAATTCAGTATACACAAATGCCGTCGCTGCGTATGCTGTAAACTATGCCCGCTACGCTGCATGTTTGGCGGGTAAAGACGAAGAGAAAGAGGTATTGATTCTTACACCCAGGGGTTTGTATCATGAAAAGTGTAAGGTCCGCTCCACAAAACTATTTCTAAAAAATAATTAAGCTCCACTTGAGGAAACGTGTATTGAAAGTAGATTTTGTGCCGACAGCAAATGTACATGCGTGCGTCTTGAGAATTGAAATGATTAACTATTTATATTCAGATACCTACATCGTGGATTGACAAGATGAGGAAGCTGGCGTTTCCTTTCGACAAGAAAAATCGTTTCCATAACGAGTTTGATGGATATCAAGACCATCGCTTTCCGGCGAATGGAACAAAGGGTAGTTACATAAGCAACTTTATTTTGAAATAAAAATTACATTTAAAGCGGCTATAAACCTGCGTTCCGCAAACTTTCGATTCAGATCAATGACCCCTAGAAAATTAATCTCAACTTAATACTTAGCCGCATAGAATTAAAAGTTTATTATTTACGAAACGTCGGTGCTTTCCAATCCCATACCTCCACCGCCAATTCAAGTAATGGACGACTTTGTAATGGTCTAAATCAAATCATGCGCGCACCCAGGGGAGGGGGGGTGGCTCGGGGGGGCTCCAATGAGCCCCCCATTTGGCGAAGTGGGTAAAAAGGTCCGCCTCAGAAAAACAAAGATTCCGAAACAAGAGACAAAAGTCCACTGAAAAGGCACAGACGCACAATGAAGGTGATACTCCGTTTCTTTTTTTAGTCCTCCCGCTTTTTTATCATCAAAAGGTCCGCATCGCCAGAAATTCGAGCCCCCCATATTAAAGGCTGGGTGCGCGCATGCAAATGTTAGTGTTTGTGGTGGAAGGTGAGTTTACAGCCACTTTCATAATTGTATACACTGGTGCCAGTATGATCATGCTTGCAAACATCCACGCAACATAAGGAGAAGGTATCTTCGGAAATGCTATCGCGCTAGCGAGGTGCTCATACCGGTAGTGAAACATCTTTGACAATGTTACTGAAACAGCAAGCACTATAGATGTTTAAGTAGCCTATACCACTTAAAAGTATTTCTACTTCCATAGTATTCTTACATGTATGTCATTTGCTCTCTGGCAGCTCACCATTACCAGCAATTCGTAAACTAGGTCATCCGCCAGGTTCTCTGCGTAAACTAGGTCATCGCTTATGGACAAGTTAGCGCTTCACTCTCCGCGTGTCTACTGGAGAGAAGCACCCAGGAAGGTTCTACATTTTGTAGCCCAAAATTACCAAAGTTCAAATATATTCCGTTGAAAAGGAAAGACAAAACATAGCATTACAGATGTCTGGCCAATATCATGAGTCACTACTCGTAAGCAAATCAAAGCTGTCCTTACTCGTTGCCTTATCTCGCACTACCCGTCAATCGACTAGTTTTCAGTTCGCAATGCAACAATACAATTCTCATAAATTCAACTTGTAATGACCCCTTTCAATTTTAAACCATGCCCGAAGTACTCGGAAACAAATTATTGTTAGGTACAACGAGTTTTTTTTTCTCTGAAGTGGATCGTAAACACCTCAGGTGACTGATCGAGTTTTATGCACATAGCTACTTTGGCCTAGAGCTGAATTCTTAGCTCCCATACTATGGGCTGGGCCGGTCAAGGGCCAATCCCTGTTGTACGCCCTACTTAAGCATTGGAATCAAACTGTTATATATAGAGAAAACGTTTATTAGTATACTGGTGTGAATATTATCAGTGATTTAACCAAAAACTTCGAATTGACTAGACCCACTAATGATAGTCTATGACGATAAACTGATATCAAAAGGCCAAAATTGGCAATTTTCGGCGACCCCATGTTAAATACAAAATTTTGTCTAATTTTCTTCAAAATTCTACATTTCAATCTTGATTATACTGACATCTGTTGGGTCTATCGGCAACTAACCGCACATGAAAGGCTTGGTCGAAAATTATCGTTTTCTCACATGCACATTCGGGTTTTTAGCGGCGATTCCACTGATCGAAGCGACAAAATAAGCCAAAACTTTGGCCATACCATGTTAAACATAAAATTTTTTCCAATTTTGCTGAAACTTGGCCACGTTTTTAACAAAATACTTATCTATGTTATGTGCTATCGGCAAATGTGATTGATTCATAAATAAGACCCTCACGCTGTGTTTTTTGCGAATCCCATGTATTCTGAAGGGGGCTAACTGAGTGATTTTCGCGCATGCGCAATTCACGGTTTCAATATTGCTGGTAATGTGTCGTCTGCAATTTTTTCACATGCTTCGTGATCTTACACGATCTCGCTCAATTCACAAGATAGAGCCGACTCCGTGCTTTTGACAAACGCAACGAATTCAATAACGTTTGTTCATTGCATTTAACCTGGTGTTGTTCCAACTTTCTGAGATTCCACAAAGCCTAACGTAAAGCAAGCAGACGTCATTCTTCTTGGGTTCCCGCTCTTGTGGACTATGCCTGATGACGTCAGACGGAACGACTTACGACACTACGAGGACGTCACAGATCCCTTTGGCCCGGCTATGACGTGGGGAATGTTTTGCATCAACTGGCTGGAACTAGGAGACGAAGCTGAAGCCGGGCGCATGTTCAACAGGTCCTATCAAATGTATATTAGACAGCCTTTTAAGGTAACTCTCAAAAGCGGAGTTGTGCCTGGGGAAAAGTATTTACTAGAATCAGAGCAGTAACTTCCGCAATGCCGCGGTGCCCACATGACGAAATCACATAATTATTTCAAAAGAAAACAGCGGAATTGAAGCAATGATTTTAATTTGGAGAGGCACTGCGATGGGTTCGCAAAACCACTACACTGAAACTCATGGGTATGAATGGATGGGCTATCACGTTTGTGGACGCTGCACATTTGCAAAGTAAAATGATAAGTTGCAGCACTAATTGTAATTATGAACGACCCATGTTTACTCTCATTGACTTCAGTCTGTTAAGGTATATTAAATTGGCCTCAGGTTAAAGGGAATCGTCACCGGCTTGAAGTAATGCATCAATTTTTAATTTTAAATATTAATATTCAAATATCTTAAATCCCGAGTACGGTTTTCGTGGGGACCTATTTTTGTAACAGTTAATGATTTTCCGAAAGACTTCGTCACCGCTTATTGTAAATGCACGACTTATTATGTGACGTCTCATGAAAATTGTCCGCGTAAACGATTTTATTTCACTATGATAATATCGCGCGTTTGTTTTTTAGTTGTGGACAGAGGTGCAAAACGGCTTGGGAGCAATTAACTTTGTAACAGGTGAGTTGTGACTATCAATTTGACTAATATACCTCACTCATGAACCCTGTGGCTCATTGCGATATTTAGAAATTCTGATTTTATATCTGTAGAACTAAGTGTTCCAGGTTTTACAAGCAAGGTTGCTTTTGTCCTACTTTACACCCACGTGGTGTTTGCGAGCCGTTGCGAGGTAAGGATGTAGCATTTTGTCTACTACCTCACATGTTATTGTAAGTTGCAATGGGAAATTAGCAAAAACATTCACAGTAAGAAATGAAGTTCTGGACTGCCACTCATAAGAAACGTGCTTCTTGTTTGAACACAGGCATGGGCGGCTTTCTGCAGACACTGGTCTTTGGTTACGGGGGAATGCGCTTGCACTCCGAGGAGCTGGACTTCAATCCGCCGACACTGCCTCCGGGAACGACGAAAATGTCTTTGTATGGTGTACAATACTTGGGAGCTACATTTGATTTGGTGGTAATAAAAATAACACTTTTAGCAGAGCTCTTTAAGTCACTCACACGTGAGATTCATATCTTTCCGTTGGTCAACCTGGTGCGCGTTACCTAGAAGCAAAAGTCTCAAGAAGCACTTGAGGCAAAAACGTACACTTTTTGAATAAGAAACAAAAGTTTCTGTTATTAAATTACTATTTCAATCTCGTTGACTCAGTGGCTAGGACATTTTGTTAGGTACCGAGCATAATAACGAAAACACCACAGTGTAGCCTCGTTCCATCCTCTTGTGGGCTTCTTGTAAAAGTGGAAGTCACGCTTGGTTCAGTAGCCTGATATAGGTGTCGCTTCAGCGCTGCTCATTTACGTGTACTGCGAAATGACACCAGCGCATTGTACGCGGACAGCGAGGTTATAATTGTGTTGGAATTGAAAAGTGAAAAGAGTGTCATGAATGAACCAGTAGGTATACTTGTTGAGAGGGCTTCGTAAGTTACTTGACGTCACTTCATGTAGAATTATGAGCCGAAATAGATTGGCACCGCTCAGTCTCATCATGAAACTCCCATATGCAACTAGAGAAACAATTGTATTTCTTTCGCTTTTGTGGGGTATTGTTCTCGAGTATTTCGCGTCTATGGAATCCACAATACCTATTCGGTATGCCAACGCCGCCGTCTACGGAACGTGTACTTGTATTCCAACTAGTGAATTTACAGCAAACCTTGCAACTATAAAGGAATTGAAACCCATAATTTATTTATCTTTTCCTGTTTTTAAACTGTATGTGATGTGCATGAATTTGCCAGCTTACATCCAGTTTTCTTTATTCGGGAATTATCAGGTGGACGAATCAGGAGCTAAGGTCATAGTTCGGAAGATTGACAGAGATATGAAACTTGTTATACATTCAAGCGGACTTCCCGAAAAGGTGTTGGAGGAAGGTAAAGTTGTTTTTTTGTTTGTGCAACTAAAACGTGACAAGCACCCTTAAAGTTGGATTGTTTGCTGCCTGGTCTCCATTTGCTCCACTATTTAGAGGACTGTTCACCTCTTCCAGCTTGGCAATCGGCAACAAGCATAATTTACGGACATGCTGCCTTGGTTTAATATTCGTGTTCAATGGCGAGGCCAGGAGTGTTCACTGGGGGTGCTGAAGTGAGTGACAAGCTGGGAGCACCCTGTAATGAATACTGGGAAGTCAATCGCATTGCCACCGGGCAAAGAGCTTTGTTGTAATGATCATGGCGCCACTTTGTCCCCGTGGCCACACCGGTGTTTATATTCATTCGCTTTACTTGGTATGCATGTCATTCGCGCACCCAGGGGGGGCTCGGAGGGCTCGAACGAGCCCCCCATTTGGCGGAGTGGGCAAAAAGGTCCGCCCCCCGAGAGACAAAAAGACAGAGAGAAAATGGGACAAACTCTCGTGCAATTCACAGTGGTGCTCCCAGATTTGTATGTAGTAAGACTATCTAGAATTTATGACGCACAACGTCTGTGACTAACAGCTGAAGAAGCCAACTTAATAACAACTACCAACATGCAACTATTTACTATGAAATTTCAGGTAAAAGTTACACACCGGGGACAAACATCTTTCGCATCTTCAGCACAAAGAACACAAACTGCGAGATCCCAACCAACTTCATTGACGTAGATTACGGTGAAGAAACAAATCCCTCGACCACAACGACATCTATCGGAAGAGCGCCAGCAGCCTCCTCGAATCACATGACTTTAATTATTTTGATTTCGGCCTTATGTGCTTCTCGCGCACTCTGGTAGAGATATCACGTTGGGATTTGCCTTAGTAATTCACACACCCTGAGACACCAGTAACGGGATGATTCGAAAAGTTGGCGATCATGTAAAAGAGAAAAGCACGAAAAAGGAATTCAAAAGCAAGGCGGTACTCCTAATCGCCAGAAAAATCATGTTGGGTTCTAATTACTAATCCGGTGTCATATTGATAGACTTCTTGGAAGACATATTACCAATACACATTTATTTCACAGTGATAATAGTAGTTCATTAAATTATACTTTTACCTTTCTTCATAAGACGCTAAAACACGTCGCGATTGGCTTAATATGCTTAGTGACCGACTCCAAAATGACGCATGAGTACATTTATTATTTCATTTTGAGTCGGTCCAAGCTTAAATAAATCGACAATATGCTTGTTTAGTTCCTAATTTGAAACCGAAGTAAGAACCACGATATCGTAACTCTAGCGATCGAATTAGTAAGTCTATCGACAGAGTTAATAAGTCTGTCGATAGAGTGAGTAAGTCTATCGATAGAGATACCAAGTCTATCGACAGAGTTAGTACGTCTAGCGATAAAGATACTAAGTTTATGGATAGAGATAGCAAGTCTATCGATAGAGTTAGAAAGTCTATCGATAGAGTTAGTAAGTCTATCGATAGTGACAGTAAGTCCATCGATAAAGTTAGTAAGTCTATCGATAGAGTTAGAAAGTCTATCGATAGAGTTAGTAAGTCTATCGATAGTGATAGTAAGTCCATCGATAAAGTTATCAAGTCTATCGGTAGAGATACAATGTACAAAGTCTATCGATAGAGTTAGCAACGGAGAAAAAAGTTGCCGTGCAGTCCTTTTACAGCCACCGTAGGAGTCAGTGATCAAAGGGAAATAAATTACAGTGAATCGCTTGATTTTAATAACTGCGAGTGGAGTTTGTACCTAGAACAGTCGGTTTTCTGATAACGCCAGTTGTATGACAACTTGTGTTATTAATGTTGATGCAGCTTGTGTGTCAAAAATTGTCCTTCATTACGCTGGCAAGAACTGGACAAAATGAAAACGTGTGTACATGTGTGCACTATCAACCAACACTTGGACAGTTTTCTTTCAACGAGAGAACGTGCCGACAACATCTTATTGAACAATAACTCCTTACATACTTACACGTAATCAACAATTAGATTTCTTCCATCACGTAGCATCGTATCCAACACTACTTTACGTTGTTGAAAACCAAGACCAGCCTTGACGGTAAGTTGTGCCATAATGTACGTGTAGGGATAAAAGACTTGCGTTAACACCGCAGGTTCAATTGGTTCTTGAGATTGTATGGTCGTGGCGTTTCGTTTCATTCTCCGAACATGGTCTCAAAGAATAACCAAAAGATGTCCATATTTCGTTGCAAACACAGAATCTCTTCCAATATGAGTAAAAAAAAGTTCAGACCAATTTTATAGCCGTTCTGTTCTAAATCTAGAGCTCGCTTTCTTTCACAGAACGCAGGCTTAAGTATAGTTTCCTGAATGTTTGTAAATATGATGTTCTTAAACGGCGGAATCAAAGAAAATGCGTTTTTAATAACAGATTTAACAAAATTTGAAGTCATGCACAGTGCTTAAAACTGTGAATGGTAGCGAATTTTATTCAATCAAGAGGCATAAGCGCTATCAAAGAGTGGACTTTTTATCCTCATTGTTGACGGTGTACAATAGGGGTGTGTTCCGTAGAAAGCGCAAGTTTGCGAGATATCGCCATGCAAAACAGGCGAAGGTTAACGCACGACTGTACCCATGGCCACCAGCTTCGTCTCCAGGCCTCAAGATGGCGGTGATTGGTTTAGCCATTTAAAAACCTTCTCTCAAACTGCCCATGTGGTTCCAGTATCCGAAAAAACTTACTACATAAAATCTTATTTTCGACACTCTTTCTTTATATTCTTTTCGCCTTTCTTGCCAAAAGCGATTTTGAACAGTATTTGACCCTCGTCTCTGAGCGTATGATTACCGGTTGTCATCGGTTATTTCCGTACCCACATTTCCGGCTCATCAGTTCAGGAACTTGTCCTGAAAGCCGCCATTTTTTCCTTGTAACTGAATGTGCTATCGCTTGCTCAAAAAGTCTTCATTATTTTGTTTTGTTAGTAATATCTCGTGATTCGTTTGCATATGTAGTGTATTTATAGTTTGTAGTTAGTGGTCGTTGATGTTTTTTGGAATGTTACGCGTACTTAGTATGTTAAAATAGCATTGGTGTTTAGTTCATTACGTAGGCCGGTCGAACCTAGGAACCAATATGGGTCGAACCTATTTTTTTCGGTTTTATTTTTTTCTCGTTTTGAAAAAGTACTTTGCTATCATCGGAAATGTAGTGCATTCTACTCAGTAAAAATCGAAAAAGTATCAAAATCGGGGCAAGCAGTGTAAAGTTATTACAAGTTTTGTGGCGAAATTTGGGTCACTTTGTTTGGATCGAGTCGGCCATATTGGAGGACAGCGGGATAAGTTACGAGTTTATGTAAAAATTGTTTTCGCCAACAAATTACGGTGTAATTTAGTTAGACATATCTTTACTTACTATTCTGCACGATTTAACAGTGTTCACCAAATTTCAGCCTCGCAATTGTTTCTCATTAAGTGATAAATGTGCTCACAATTCCCGTTGGACTTTGTCTCATTTCTGGCGGCACCGACAACATGGCGACTTTTGCTGAACTGAAAAGCATGTTCAATCGGCTACTTTGTAATTTGTGAAGATTTAACGTTGATACATTTTGACAAACGTTGCTACAAAAAAGAAACTTTGTTCAATTTTGGCCGGTGTTTTTTGTGCAAAAATATAAGATGTATTCGAATTATTTTACTGTAAATTTCCCATTCAGGTGATCTTACACTAAGCTAAAAAAATAGTAATGAGATAATTTGGAAATGGTTTTTGTTTGACTGTCAACTGCTGTTCAAGACTTGATTCGGTGTCACAAAATGATTCATATTTTTCTAAATTTTAAGTCTCAATTGCTTTCAGGTCATGTTTTGTAACTTATTGCTTCTTAATTCAGGTTATCAAGTCAACAATATGAATAATCTTAATTTGAGAAATAAGCTATGTTGGATTGTGAAGCTTCAAGCCTCTAATTCTTGTTCCTTGCAACTTCATATTGTTTTAAATGATGCTTGTCAAATTCTGGTGTAAGGAAACACTATTCCGTCACCATGGTAATAATTACATGTATGTCCACTGTCATATCATGGAAACTGTTGGTGTTGAATAGTGTTTGTAATGCTAAATGTTGTAAAGTATTGTGCATTTTAAGTTACTTATTATGTTAAAAGTTTGAATCATTTTGGGTTAATGAATAAAAAATTATAACATGTTGTATTGGACTTGTCATACTTATGTGCTCGAACGAGCCCCCTTTTTGGAGAACTGGAAAAAGGTCTGCCTCAGTCACAGAAGCACGAATTCCGAAAAAAGTAGAAAATGAGACAATATTCCACTAGAAGACAGGAAGTACCAAAATTTAGAGTCTGCAATTCATAGCTCTGAACATACCCACTGAATCTTATAGTAAAATAGACATTCCCAAAAATTCCAGCCCCCCCCATTCTCTTAGGCTTGGTGCGCTCATACAAAGTCTGGGAAAATCTCTATTGAAAGCCAACAACTTTGCACAGTTCGCCAGAAGTACCCAAGTTCTAAATTAACCTCGTTTGAGCGAGCGCTGTGGCCAGCGACCGCTTAGGCCTAAGGGTAGCCTTGGCGCAAGGCTCTATAGGCCTACTAACAAGCTGTATCATAGTCGTCACTGGTAGCTGGTGACTGAGGCTAACTAAGGTCTGCCGCGGCAGTGTGACACAGGACTAACCGGCCCGTAATTTCATGCAAGTGTCTGAAACTACCCTTGAATATATGCAGCATTTATGATTTGACCATTTTACTTCGACAAAACAGCTTGCAACCGCATGCATTTACCGTTCGCAAGTGTCTGGTCTCGATCCGCACCGGGTCCGATAGGCTGCGGTACCGTGTCTGGCAACAAAATTTCTGTCAAAATTTATTCGCCACATTTCGTCAGCAAATTCGATAAAATTGTCCGTAGTTTGATTTTATTAAAATTAAGGCGCGCTGTCGATCATTTTATCCCCGTTTGCTGGCTGGTAACAGTACAGGCACTGCTCCACTCGCACTGACGGCGTTTTCTCGGCTTGGGTTCCTGAATGAATTGTACTTCCGGGTTCGCGGCAAGTTCAAAATGGCGGTGGTTCTTCGGGTGCGAATCGTGAGTGGCGCGTTCATTTAGACTTTTTTCGAGTACTGATCGTGTATTAGTTATGGGGTAGGTACTTCTTGGATCCTTATAACATCCTCTAACCATGTAATAAGGGTTAACAACGCGTGAGAGAAGGACTTTAAGGATTGATTATGGGAATTACTTTCTGCGCGATGATCGACCGCTGCCTTGACGTCATTAAAATAAAGGCAGTTTTTAATTATTTTCACACGCGTTGTTGCTGCCATTCATGAAGCACAAGGCATTGTTTTAGTTATTGTTTGAAATAAAGGTTGTTGGTGTACTTATTTTTACTAACAGTATCTTAGAAATTAATCTGTTTTCGAATCAAAATACATAATTTTTGTATTAATTTGGACCTAAATTGCTGCAATATAAGGTTAGTTTTCATTTTTATATTATACAGCAGAAAATTTCAAAGTTGATATAACTTTATATTACTCGTGATATTCCGACGATTGCCGTAAAACTGAAACATTTCATTTCCTATAACGAAGCTTCAAATGGCTAAACCGATCAGCGCCATCTTGAGGCTTGGGGACAAGGCTGCCATTGCCACTTTTGCATCAACTGGGCCGGTCTAACATAAAGGTTGTAGCTGTAGCTGCTTCGTGATGTGGTAATCCACACTGAAGATCAATTAAAGGGACTTGCTGAGTTTTAGGACAACAACGCAAATTTTAGGTTTACTGATGGTTGGGATAACCCCATGTAGAAGTTTAGGCCCATTTAACCCCAGTTTGTGTTCTTTACAACAGATTCCAATATGGCTTGTTCATTTAAATATTTATAATGGAAGAAGAAAGAAGTCCCCGAGTTGTCAACCCACATGGTTTGTAGCGAATTTGAAAGTTAATCACACACAGCACTTCAGTACACAACATTCAATCGATGATAAAACAGGAAAGTTGCAGATGACAGCCATCTAGTATCTGGCGAGAATAAACGATTTGTAATAACATCAATCAATAACAATGAATCATTTGTTGTTCTAAAGCTTTTATCAAAGCTAACAACATCAAAAAGTATATATAATTCAGTACACACAATATTCTGTTTTTCAAACGCATGATACAAAAGTTATTCTTTCAACAAGACATCGTTTTTGAACTCCTAGAAATGAAAACGATGCTGTTCCTTTCCTTCAATTTATACTACGTGTTGGTAATGAGCCTAGAGATTCTTCAACATCAAGTTCTATGTAATGTAGTACGTGACACCACATCCAAATTAATTTCACTTCCGTGTAATTTTAAGTATGCCACGAAAACTGAATTTCCGGTCATTTTTCCTTCGCAAAGATGTCATTGGCTCGTAATTTACGTTTGTTAATAAAGCGGCCGGGACTAAAATGGTTTCTTTTAGTTGTTTTTTGTTTCCAAAAATGCTTTGAGCGTTGATTCGGAACATTTTGTTCCCGAAAATGCGCCTATCGGTATAGGTGCTATTTCTTCCAAACTTTCTGTCGGGCTTTGTCACGAACGATGCGTTTTCAGGAGAACAATTGACATATTGCCTGACGGCTTAACTGACCAATCAGTACGCAACATTCTTGACACACCTTCGTCTGCGTTTCCAAGCAGCCATTTTACCCGACAAGCAATACCTCGTGTAAATCTTATTTTAGTCTGTAGCTCAAGAAATTGCGTGATAAGAATGGTGATACGGTGTTGATATGACGCGTGTAATTCCGATAGCCGTTATGCAGCTCGAGAAGAATATCCCGTCATTTTTTGGTCATCTCCTAAGCAGAAAAGTGATGTCGAAAGGTTTAAAGTATGTAATTATCAAACTGTGCGAACGGCCACGAGCAGCTGAACTTGGCAATGTTGCTTGATTACTCGAAGGTTAAACACAAATATATTTGTTCAAAGATAAAATCTTTTCAGTTTAATGGCTATAGTATAGGCTTATCTGATTTTGACTCCAGAGTTTCACTCATCTGGCCGCCTTTCTATCGGCACCTGGTTATCAGCACCATTACTAATACTGGTCTAGCGATAGTCTCTGGAAATTATTTTTTTTCCCACTCGCGTTGAATCTGTCGAGGGAAATACGGCTATGAAATAAAGTTTTCCGTATTCACCTCTCGCACTACTTTAACAGCTACCTATGACATGGAAAGTTCAGAAGGTAGGTCAATGTCGACTCGACGTCTTCTGAGCCGGTTCGATCATCAAACTTTCCGAATATAGTTTAAAGTAACAAGGTTGCAACAGTGTAACTAACACTCGACATGCAACCAGGCCCTAAGCGTAAAATCTGGAACAAAACTGTTAATTATAAGACACTTGTGTCTCAGTTTTCAATTGCTGAATAATATATCGTCTGCAATTCAGGCGCCGATTCCTAGGAAATTAAAATATCAAATATTGTTTTTTAACTATTTCCAGATGTTCACTGCTTACATGCCGCTGTTTTCATCTTTGCTACCTCTTTTCAAGAAATAAATCGTTACTTGTAAAACTGTTTCTTTTACAAGAGAAAGCTTGAAACCTTACGCGCAAGTACATACATATAGGATGTGATCCGCCATGTGAACAGTCTGGATGAAGTATTTGAAAAATCTGCCAAAAATATAAGAAACTTGGTTATTCGAAGCGCATGGGATAAATACAAAACGTACCTTTCGGTCTCGGTCTATACGCGGATTAATATCTCGTGGGTTATTACTTCGTGTACGCCGCTCTCGGCACGTTTTGTGTATATATGTGGATACCCAGGCGGGTTCAGTCATACGTTACTGGGTTATCTATGGACTATAACCGTCGCGGAACAAAGATAAGATAGACAGTGTATTACATACAATAGGTGAGTCAGGGTTATATTTGGTCGTGCGTGACAATCTATCGCGCAGACAACGAAGCCGACCCACCGATGAAAGTCGTCTAGCAAACTGCTCGTCCTTCAGCTTCTCACGGATTGCAATGCACCTATTCAACAAGTAAGTAAAATGCCTCTGTTTCATATTCAGAAGAGTGAATACTGTAAGGTCTCGTTAATGCCAGCAATAAACTTTTCTTAATATTACCTCATGAATATTAAGAGAAAATCCAAAGCGAGGCTAATACTGATAAACTACTTCATGCAGCCCTCTGTGCTGGATGATCGCCGGTGACCTTACACTTGTTCCAAACATACATGTTACATTTAGCTTTGTTGAATCTTATTGTAAAAAGTCTTCATAGTCATCTGACAAGAATTATCTGTCCAAAGGGTACAAGTACTCCAGTGAAAGTTACATAACTTCAGTAAGAAGTGAACACTTTTACAGGCTGCATAAACATTCTTCTGTTGTTGTTGAGTTGTCAGCTGGTCAGGCATAGTAACTTTACATAATCTATTTCATTGGATTTTTTGTTTCCCAAGAAGAATTCAAAGATAACAATGAGTTGTAAGAATACTGGCTTAATTATGGTTAAAACATTTAGCGGTATCAGTTTTATTTGTAAAGTCATTAGATTATTTCGTCAGTCATGGATTCAATTGTTTGGGACATGGATTGAACATGGTGTTCACTTATTTACTCGTGTTTTCAACCAATCCACAGTGGTCTCTTGTTCTTTATATCTGGATAGTTTAAAAGCTGTAAACTAAGACATCAATAATATTTAACACCTGAAGCACAAGGTGGGTCACTTTTTCTTCAATGTCTATCTCTTGCTTGATTACCCTGGAAACAGACTTGGACATATTTGACAGTGATGCTGTCACTGGCCCTGACCAAAGTTATTCTAGTTGAAAACTAACATGGTCATCAAGAGGTGTAGTCAGTGTTATGAGCCAAATGTACATTCTAATCTGCTGATAAAAATAAATGACAGAGTAATATTACACTGGATAAGTCCTGTCATTTGTTGCAAAACCATAAGTATGGTATCATTCATTCACAACAGCGGAGGGCCTCTGAAGTTTGCTTAAAACATGCAACTGTCCACAATTGATTTACTGAGCCAGTATTGTTCAAGGAAATTGAAGTGTATACACAAGTGATTAATTGTCCTCGATATGGCTAATGACTATCCTCATGTATTCTCAAACTAGCTATTTGTTACATTTTTCTTGTTTCCTCTGAAATGGAGTGATTTTTAGTTTTGAACCCTTATCACTGAGTATCTCATTAATTAAAAATATTTTATCAGCTATCACACTGCCCTTGTTCTAGTAAGTCAGTTTAGTATAGCTACATCTGGTATTGAGCCTGTCTACAGTGACGATCCAAATGTCATTGAGCCACGCGAAGCTATATCCAACGAACAACATCCAATGAAGAACATTTTGAGTTAGTCACCATTCACCAGTGAGTTTGGCTGTAGATTTGCCCAGGTCAGTATTTTCCTACTTTCTGTTGCTACTGAGCAATTGAAACGTTCTGACAAAGTTTGCTCCAGCAATCCTTATATAAAGCTACAGAAAAGCGAAAAGACCATCAAGGGGACTATAATTAATACACCCAGGTCTGCCAACTTTGCTAATATACACCCGTATAACTTCCAATACAGCAAATGGTTACATACTATTCATATATATACATTCGTGTACTAAGAGAATATCTTCGTGGTTAACATGAAATTGAACTTTTCATATTCAAAATGGTTTTTAGTTGTAAAAATTATAAAAGTCAGGGTTTACACCAGTGTTTGCATCATTGCATGACTGCTTGTTTTACTGTGAAATGACTCATTCATGAACTTGAGGGGGTATGTGTGTGACCTGCAGTTTTCTGTAATATATACACATCTATGTGACTGTCTTCAGTCCAGCCTGACAACTCAAGCAGTTTCTGTGAATTGAGTCTCGGTTTTTGTGACTGAGTTTGTAGAACATTCAAAGTTTGTCATTTTGTTTAAATCCCAGAAATTAATTATTTAAAATAAAGTTTTAATTTGGAGAAGTTCAAAGTGCTACTAGGAAATGATGTGCTTGGAAGTTACTAGCCATTCAAGCATCAGGGCCACTGGTGATACACTAAAGAGTAAGGCGACTAGAGAAGATATCAGATTGTGTCATAATTTACTTGCAAAGTTGGCCCATTCATCTTCAAATCTTCACTAGCCACTGTCTTATTAACTCTTAGTCAGTAAGATATTGATGAAATGACACTACTTTGTTCCTTTTCGGTTATTTGTGCAGCAAGAGACACAGCAGTGTGCAATTGTTTATGTAGAGATTCACTGTAAACAGACAGCTTCCTGTAGACTGGTCAGTACTAGCCTCCTTCTGGGATTGGAATGTGAGTCATGCATAAATTTTGAGAAAGGCCTATTGCCCCAGCTTCAGAAACACGACTTGTTCTGGCTGAATAGATGCCAAGCATAGACCGGCAGAATTGTGATGTTTCACGCTGTTTCTCGTACAGTCTAAGAGTATACTTGAGATACTTGATTGAGTTTCACTTTTCTTTCTTGCATGCAGTATATCGGTATCCTGAGTACTCATGTTGCTCGATCCTCCCTAAAAATAACATGGGCGTAACCTGGTATCTCAATTTCTTGGATTGTTGTCGATTTGGTTTGAAAAAGAAAGAAAACATTGGACAAAGATGTTCAATCGGATGATTATTCCACATTTGTGCGTTTTGAAAAAGTGGTCTCACGTACGTGGACATTTAATCCGTTTCAGTTCTTCGTTTTTGCTATGACCTTTGACGTGGGCTTTAATTATTGATATTTTGAAAAGTTGTTCTTGAAAGTTCTTTCATGTGACTGTTCTTCTGTTTAAAAATGCCTTTGAACAGTTTCACACGAGAGATGTTTGACAAACACGAAGACAACATTGCCGAGGGAGCTATTTGTGACGTAATCACTAGTCGTTTACTAATTTATAGCTTTTCATTAATCGTTTTAACAGTTACGTTTCCAGTGTTTGCGAAACGGGGTTGTTCGTGAGAAAGTGAGAGGTGATGCAACTTTTTATCCAACTTAGACATGTTTGAAATAAACGGATGACAGAATTAGACTTCATTTCGAAGCGATTACTTACGTCATAGAGTAATGAGTAAGTCGGTATTCATATATTTTTGTACGTGGCACACCCAAATTAAAACAACTTTTCCGCTAACTATCAAAACCTCGGATTTCGATAATATCTTTGCTGTAATTTTCATGCTCGTGGTCATGAAAAAAATCTCGGCATAAACCAACAGAAAGAAACTAGATTTTTTTTTCAAAGTGATATATATTTATTCATGGATACACAGAACATACAAAGAAATAATAACAAACCCAGAAACCGCGAAGCATTATATCTGGGTTGTAAACAATCCATAAATGAAACTAATATACATAGAGGTATGTACAATTAAGTAGTATCTAAAATAAGTATTCCAATACTTAGATAGGCTATTACAGATATATAAAAACAAAAATATGTACAGATTCATGTGGGGAAATCAGATGCAACAATATTGA
>NMRA01000021.1:1241849-1357628 GCA_002633005.1 Phoronis australis
AGAAGGTGAGGTCAACGCTTTTTTCTGGTTTAAAATTCATTCTCCATTCTTGTGACCAATAGCTGAGTTTATTTAAGTCGTGTTGAAGCTGCAAAGAGCATTCAGGGCTGCTCCCTGCGAAGGGGTAAAAAAGCGCCGTGTCATCTGCATAAAGGTATGTGCTACATGACAGGTTATCAGGAAGGTCATTAATATAAACCAAGAAGAGAAGAGGGCCCAATACGCTACCCTGCGGTACACCTGCGTTTACAAATCCAGGAGGGGATAAAGTTGAAAGTACGCCGTCGACACGAACACTGTATGTTCTTTCGGAGAGATATGATGTGATCATGTTTAAAAGATTACCAGTAAAGCCATAGGATCGAAGTTTGTGAAGTAGAAGGTCGTGAGGGACACAGTCGAAAGCAGAAGCTATATCTAGAAAAATGGACCTGACACTCTCGCCTTCTCAAAATGTAAATGAATCTCATGGACTATTTCAACAAGTTGTACCACGGTGCTGTTCCCACGCCAGAAACCAAATTGACGATGATAGATCAAGTTGTTTTGTTTGAGAAATGTAAGAATACTTTGAGCAATGATCTTCTCGAAGATTTTGGGCAGGGTGTTAAGTAAAGTTATTGGGCGATAATTTGAAATTTCAGTTTTGGAGCCTTTTTTGTGTATAGGGACCATAATTCCATGTTTCCAAGAAGACGGATATATACCAAGCTGAAGAAGTTTGTTAAACAGATTGGTCAGGGGCATGGTAATTTCGTTGGCAATCATTTTGATCATCTTGCTGGTTATTAAAGCTGTGCCATCATTCTTATTGGAGTCAATTTCATTGAGATATTTCCGGACATCAGTTTGATTAGCCAGGATGTCAGACAGTTGATTGAGACAACGTTCACGAAGAAAGGGAAAGTTACCTACTTTAGTTGGTGTAATGTGGCTTTTGTTCGTGAAAAATTTGAGAAAAAAATCACACTTGTCACTACTACTTGAGGCTAGGTTACCATTATAGTTGATGACAGGATAGGAGGATTGTTGTTGACTGCCGCGTATTTTATTGATGATGTTCCAGTATTCTTTGGAGTTCTTGCTTGCGCTGTTAATTTGTTGAAAAAGCTTGTGTCGGTGATCAGCTTTGGCTTGATTTACTAAAGTTTCCACCAGCCGTGACTGCTCCTTATATCTGTTGTAGATTATAGTGTTGTTAGATCTTCTGAAAGAGCTGTAAAGTCTGTTTCTTGTGCGGATTGCCCGTTTAACATTATTGTTGAACCAAGGTTGGCGGTTGTGTTTATTTATCTTTTCAGTTGATGGGATGTTGTTTTTTAAAATTTCATAGAGGTACTAGTGAAGAGTGAAACAGTGTCATCAATGTCGCCAGTGTTCAATATGGAATCCCAGTCAGTGTTGGTGATATCCTGACGCAGTTTATCGGTGTCGACCTGGTCATATTTCCAATTGGTTCGAGTGGTGTGTTGTTCCTTAACCGGTTTTTTAAGTGTTAGAGTGGTTTCGATTGTGTGGTGATCAGAAAGAAACTAGATAACGCCTTGATAGTTACCACTGTTGTGTTATGATCTGTTGTGAAGTAAAAGAACTGCTATATTTTTAAGAGTAAAATCTATTGCGTCAGATGGCTACAGCTACAATCCACAGAGTGTCACCAGGGGACTGGACCACACGACTAGTGGACTTATCTTATACGTGACCAAGCAGTGATGAGTATCATATGATAATATCGTCACATTCACCATGGCAAAAGACGAAACTATTCCCCCACTCAACAACTGGGTGTCCAGGTTTATGCTATAGCGTTCTGTTGTCAGACATATCCGCAATTAGAAATGCTTGCACACAGCCCAAAAATGATTAGTGCTTAGATTTGACCTAAGTCTTAGATTTTCTTTAAAGGTATTGCCTGCCAATTTCTGAGGTGCCTTTTCTGAACGACGGACCAAAAACGACTACACGTATAGCAGATGATTTTTTATTGGTTTTGTAAATAATGACTTGGTTGAAACCTTGGTATAACCTCTGAAACTGAAACCGGATATTTTGATCACTAAAATGGACGGAAAGTAGGAGAACATGTGATCCAACACATTTATGCACGACCCTAGCAAGTTGAATGAGAAGAGTTTCCTATCAGAGTGCTCTGAACCCAACATCATTCAAATTAGATAGAACGACTGGTATTTCCGTTTTGTTACAGCTATATATCCTGAGTGAGGAAGACGAACTATAAGAAGCGACTGGACAAGCTCTTCAACTTCAGTAATCAATTAATCCGATTTTTTTGGAAGCATTGTCCGCGTGACTTATCCAGCGAGGTCGATTTTCTTCTGTCTATGGAACTAAGCTAGTTGATTGCGTTAACGCAATTCTCTAATGCCCTTATATAAGTCGATAACTGTCAAATGACGCGAGCTTAATTTCATCCTTACGATGACTAGATTGCAACGCATTCTGGGAAAATGCAATTGTAACTTCATGGTTCTTTCTCATGAAAATTAAAGTTCATGTCCTGCTTTACAAGCATTTGCACAATTAACAACTTTAGAGTAATTTTCTTAAATGTGCTCGGGGATCCACTCATTAATTTTTGGTCTTCACCCTTTCCTCGCTATGCGCTAGTCGAAAAAATGAGAGAATTCAATATTTTGAGTGTTTTTGTACATTTTGGTGGTTTTCAAAACATAGAAATCACTAGTCCCTCTAATTCATAGTTCATGTTTCAAGTAATAAAAGGATTGTTGCAAGCACCCCTCGACCCACAACCCCCTCGACCCACTGCTCCCTCGACCCACGACCTGTAGCAATAGAGGTATTTTTGCGCTTTTTACACATTTCACAATATTATTACGTCGCTGAATGACATTTCTTTACTATTTAACTGCCGACGATCATTGGCCTCGCAGATTTTTGCGAAAATAAAAGTAAAAGAAAAGCAGTCACGTAAAAAATCGAATACTTTTATGGAAAAGCTCCGCACAACTGGTGACGTGTTGTCTGAGATAAAATCAGTGTAATTCTCAGTTGAACGTTGGTCATTTCATCATGATTCATGCTTCATTGTCACCGACTTTGTCTCTTTATTGTAATTACTCAGTGTTAGGTATGGGACTGTTGTAAAGACGTTTAATGTATTTTACCCCTTTTGAAAAATAATCGTGCATGGGCAGCGCACCATAGGGAGCTGGGGGCTATAGCCCCATTTATTTCAGTGCTGTACAGCCCATGTCTTAATGTAATAAATTCGAATTTTGAATCTTTTAGCATGGGACAGTGGTACATTGGACGAACAAATTATTGAATGTACTATTTGACTCCGCACAGCAGCCTCCCGTTCAGTAACGCTAGGACCTCGCTAAAAAGCAAGACTTCGCGAGATTACGTGAGATATTGCCGTGCATTTTAAATTAGAACACGTGACTTTGACTAGGTTTTAGCTAGGTCCTAGCATAGGTCCTAGCATAGGTCCTAGCGTCTACTGAACGCACGCCAGGTCTCGTGCAGACAGAGCGCGTTGCTTGCCAACTGTAGTCGAGGTATGGTCCGTTAAACCATAGACTATAGTACATGGACCGCCAACTCCGTATACTTTCAATGGACGAAATCTGTGATCTTACGCATAAGCCCTTACGTCATTATTCACTGGCGACACCTGGCTAAATTTTCTGGTGCAATTTCCGGCAAGTACGTCGTCTACTAATCATGGTCGGCTACTGTGTGGCCGGTTGTTCGGCCACACACCCGAAATGCAAAGGAATTAGCTTCCATACCATCCGCAGACCCCATAATCGGCTGTGGGAAGAAAAGCTTACTTGTTATATCAACGTGAATGGCAGTTGTTTCAGCAATAAGACTTTATACAGTTGTTCAAGGCACCTCGAAGATGAATGTTTTTTAATAGAGTCTACTACTTAATCCTGTCCTCACAAATCCATTTTTCTTTTCTCCGTTTTGATGAAAACTATCTGGTAAACGTTTTGACGAAAATTGTCCACTAAATTTCTTTCAGAGGTAGTGACTCATGAACTCCTGTCCTTACGAGGAACTTCAGTCATAGTCTAGTGAGCGAATTAACCAAATTACTCTTCGCTGGCCCTGATCAGACGGTTGATCTCAGCAGAATGCGCACATTTGGCCAGGATTTGGATCAGCGATTTCAACAAATGCACATTCGTGTACAAATAAATAGAACGCTGGTAAAACTTTTAACACAAATAAAGATTACATTAATACTTCAGAAATAATCAACTGGACCAGTCAAACTCTATCTCGCAATTCAACAGCAGGTTACACAATATATGCCGCACAAAATCTCTCGACTGTAGTCTATGAAAATGCAACCAACTTCAATCTTTGAAAACATGGAACAGGAACACCAGAGGGGTGTGAAGGTTGCTTTTATTCTTCAATGTTAAATTTTTGTAAGCGGACAAATGGTTTTTAAATTTCCCCCTTAAGTCCTAATATTTCCAAACTTAGCCATTGAAACGAACGTTTATGACGAAAACAAAATTCTTCAACCAGTTTTGTAAAGTCCTATACCACCTGTAGGGTACATAATGAGCCAATCCCACTCCTAATGTAACAAAAGGGTCCCGTGCTAAGTATTGCCCTTCTGAAATATTACCGTATTCGCCCTAATAAGCGGCCAGGGCGCTTAGAAAAATCCGCTTCAGGAAGGAGGCGCTTATTACAGCCCAAAAGTGGTTGAAACCCGGTCTCCGAAACAGGTGAAATCGTAAACTAGAATTCAGCAAATTTACGCTCTTTGACGAATCTGTAAACTATGACAGAGTTTCTACAACACTGCAGTGCATTGCTATCAAACTTTATTGTCAACTTACAAGCATTTTTCAGAAAATCCCACTGCCAAAAATTGCCGTGAATCAGATTTCAAGCTCCTCAGCTTGGTTTAACTATATATTGATAAACCATAAAAATGGTTCCAAGTGATCAGTGCAATGCCTGCGCACGTCTAATAAATGTGTATCATGCAGCTCCTGATTTAAACAAAGGTCTGCTTTTTAATTTTGGTCCGGTATAAATAACGCCACAGAACGGGAAATCCAGCGAAACACTTCTACCTTACAAATCTGACAATCCCTAGTCTCAGAAAATTTGAGCACCCGGCAAAAGATACTAATGATGAAATTCTGGTGATGATAATCACCCACTTTGTTTATTTACTTCACCTCAATTTGAAATACTTGGTAAAATGAAGACTATTCGAGTAAGCATCATGTGGGTCCCAATGCCAACCCAATATATGATAGAACCCAACAAGCTCAAATTGCAGTCAAATCAGGTTGGGCATAAATAAGGAAATTTACTGTATCAACAGATTGGCCAAATAAGAATAAGATTCAGAGTGTTGCTACAGTGCACACGTGCACGATACTTGGTCTATTATTTTCCCGCCGTAAATGCATGAACCAATCAGATCACCAATGGCGCAAAGTTTTCGAAAACTGCTCGATTTTTAGGGAGTCCCGTTACTGTTCAATTTATTTTCAAAACTTTATTGTGTTACATTTAATTTATTTTCTGTTCAACTGAATGAAGCCACCTACACTAACACAATTAATGCATTGTAAAAACCAAAAGTTATGCTCTATCAACGTTAGACAAAATCAGACCACCCCTTTCTTAAAAAATGGGTTAAAAGTTAGAAACAAAGGACACAAGTTTCCATCACTTGTAACGTCGATTTTCGACATTGATGTTGGGGAGGAACATCAGTCTGGCGACAGCAACACGGAATCGTACGAAGGCGATGATTTTCAAAATTTGATTCGTTTTCGCTGTATGACTTTTTTCCCTATGGGTCAGGGTTATTTCTGAATCCAGGAACAAGAACTGAAAGAGGCAGGGTTCGTGATAACGTTGGTGTTACAACTGTCATCGATATTGTCATCTCCTCCGTTTTCATCCAATCTTCCCAAATGAAAACTTGAATGAAGAGGACCTTCAGTACTTGAGTGAGCATGGTATACTGTGTGGTTTATGTTGAATTATTCAACGGTAATTTTAAGAACCATTTCACGCTATACCTACAACCAACGGCCCTTTTAAGGGCCACTCAACACTTCCCAGAAGAACTGCTCACTTGAGAATGTTGATTTATAAACATGCTTTCGTTGTTTTCTCAGTAGGCCTATGTGAACCATAAATCAAAAACTGTCCGATAACTATGCTGCTATTGGGCAAGCAGACGACATAATCAGTCGGCACCGAAGTTTCAATTTTGTAATTAATTACCAGTAGCATTGCCAAAAGTACTCACAATACCAACACTTCTACTATTGAAAGACTCTGAAAAGCGTTTCAATGCCGAAATTATTATTTTTTTCGTTGTTTTGGACAGTAAAGTAGATGCAAATATTTCTCGTCAAAATACACTAAATGGAAACTGTACCAGAAAGGTCACGAGAGTTCAGCTAGCACGTAAGAAAATGCCGGAGTTGCGAATCTGTTGTCTATAATCTATGGTTAAACTGAAAAATGGTTCGTGATTCTTGTCCATCGTCGGCATTTCTGTCCTGCTATGGGACGAAATAGTCCCAGCTCTCCTTTCACCTCCCTGGCTACTTTCGGGGTTCAACGGGAACTTTGCATTAAACCCATCTACTTGTGTTCAAAAGTCAATTTCAAAAACTTCCCAATAATACACTTGCACGTTAAGTAAAAATTTTAATTTAAAAGTAGGGGAAAATAGCCTGAAGTAATATGTAATCCAAAATGTGTCAGTGCAAAATGATCGAAACAGCCAATCAAATGCCAGGAAAATATTGTGTCCGTACCTTTCCCATTCCCAAGTCGTCTGCTTCATGAAAGCATTCATCAGAGAACAGCCAACTTATGTTATCCTGTTGGCTTGGCTAGCTTGTTTACAGCTACTGTCAATATTGGACAGTAATAATTCTTGGATGGGTGTGCAAGTAATTGGCAATTACCAAAGGCCAAAGCTCATAAACCAACAGACAGAGGTTAAGAATTGAGGAAAGCCAAGTCAAGTGGCAAGTGATTACTGTACTGACATACAAACAATTCTTGGCATGTTCCTGAATCATTTTGTGCTTCTAAAAACATCAGTTTTAGGCCAGCTAGGACACTGCTGAAACCATGAATCATTTAATGAGTGTGCGACTTCGCAATAGACTGGCAGGATGTCTGCCCCTTGTTGCATTCATGTCTCAGATTCTGCTAAAAATTCGGAGCTCTTGGAAGTATCAGATATTACGTGGTCTAAGGCTTAAACAAATGGATGAACACTGAGGGCAAGAAAAGTATCATTGCTGAGACGTTTTTAAATTTTTGTGAAAAAAACAGAGCTGTTCTATCAGTGTTTCAGACCCTTTACAGATGTAACAAAAATTGAAAGAGCTCTTAAAAATTTGACAAGCTGAAGAAGGAAACGTTGTTGAACCTACTAGAAAATTGTCACTGTCAGTTCCAGTTAAGAGTACTCAAAGAAATGTATATGTGTTGGCAGCCCAATGTGTCATTTGCCACAAATCAAAATCCGCCACAGAGAAGTTCACAACAAAAGAAAACCTATCCCAGTTCCAAACATTCACTTGTAAATAGGCCTACTTATTCTTAATTCATTTATGGTAAAATATGTGTAGGCCCGAGAAAAAGGAATTATTTTGCTTGATAAATTTGCAGTATTAGCCAACCACATCTCAAAGGTACTGACTGTAGTATTTACTTACATCTGAGTGATCAACACTGCTTTGTGTGAACTTCCAAGCCTATTTTCAGACCTTTTTATGTAGAAACATGAGCAGCATTTTGGAGTTTGATCAATATAAAATGCAGATATTGCCTGTGTTCTGTAACTCATTATCAAATGTTGCTCAGATTTCAGTGTCTCACATTTTGGACATTCTATATCACAAATGATTTCATTTCATGAAAGTGAAAAGTCCCCATGTTTAAACCTGCGCACTTTCATGAAATTTTACTGTTTGAAATTCGGCCAATTCTGGAAATACACATACAATAGAAAATATCTAAAAAGTTCATTAGGTTGGTACTGCAAATAATACTTAAATAGGTTGCACTGGTGCCAAATCTTTAATGTGGATTTGAGGCAAATCCCTGAATTTATTAGGGTCACTTTGTGGGTAAATTTAGAACTGCATGCCTTTCTTTCTAATACTATTATTGAAACAGAAAGGTATTGCCTGACTGACGAAGTGGCCACATTTAATGATTCATGGCGATTTCTAGGAAGTTCAAAATGAAGTAAAATTATGTCTAGAACCCGAGTTACTAAGCAAGTGTTTACTCTGTGGCTGTGGCCAGTCATTACATAACATCTCATTGAACTAAATGTTACTGTTCTGGATATTCTAACCAGTTGTGGGTATGGCAATTAATTCAATCACATAATTTTGTAAAATTTACAAATCCTAAATTGCCTGAATCAGGAGAAAAACCCAAGACCTGCAAAAGGATGAAAACGTGATATAAGTGTATGTTTCTAACACTTTTAGTATGTCCAAACTGCGTCATAATTGTTGTGGATAAGTCATCGCTACCCCCAATTATCTCTATGATGAGTCCCCTGTATCACCAGTGCCAGCTGTTGAATGGTGAACGGTTTATCGAAGCGTGGTGTAACACAGTTCGAAGGAGGAAATTTCAACCAGTTTTCCATTAGTAAACCGATCTTTTAGACTTTTTTGAGTAAAAATTTTCATACTGATGTAGTGCATTAGGAGACATCATAAGAACAGACGAGGTGATCTTTCTATAATGTGCGGGGCGCCTTTTGTCCCGTTCAGTGGCTTTACCAGACGTAGAGGGTTGTGAGCGTGTGATAACATCTAGCTTCTTTTTTAACTGCATGCCAAGCACAGTCTTTTGTCTGGTACATGCGCGCACCCCGGGGGGAGGGGGCTCGAGGGACACAGTCAAACCCACAGCGAATTGGTACGTTCGGAAAGAATAGATTATTGTAACTTCGGTTGTAGTTGGGCAATTTTGGCGATTCCAAAAGCTAAACATGATCAGCATTTGACAAGGATTTCAGAAATGCTATTGATTTATGTTCAAATATGTTATAACTTAACTTTTATTTTTAACAGCACAGCCCAGTCAGGCTAGATACGATCTTGTTGGAGATTAGAGCAATTGTTGAACAAAAGGAAGCTCAGTGGCTCTCCCACCATAAATGCCAGAATGGAGTTGATCAGTCGTGTAAGATATTGGCTACAGGGGTCATCTTCCCAACTTGTTGTTGGGCAACGGGCAAACGCCCGTAATGTGATCTATAGGAAGATCAGTGTCCAAACCTCAAGTGATCCTTTATTGTCTACGTTGTGTATGTCGAGCCATTGAACAGCTGTGGAAATTATTGGAAGTGATGGTGTTTAATGCAGTCGTGCGATTGAATCAGTTTGAAAACAAGCCATTTATTCAGGTTACTACAGGACAGCAGCCTTTTTGTCAGTATTGAACAGACATGACTTCTACGGGGACGCACGCACGGACGGTTCGAGATGATGTGAAGTGCCCCCAGATTTCCATGAAAGACCTTTCCATGGAAAAAGATATTCTCGGCAGTGGTGGTTACGGCGCTGTTTATAGAGGTCTATACCGGGGGTTAGATGTGGCTGTGAAGGTGGTCGACCAGCATAAGTACAGTGAACGGTAGGTACTATAGGACTCCTACACTCTGATGTTCCGGACCTTTCACAGATATCATTTAGACTTACATGTAATACGATAGGTTTCATGTACGTCTCTAAAAATCAATATGTGGAGTTAATTGTTTTCCATAGATATCAAGCTGCCAATGCCCGGCGTAACTGTCCAAGTTCCTGTGTATGGGATAAATAAATTTCGATCTCGGTGGGACATCCGAGATGAAATGAATTCTTGACAGGACAGGGTAGTAGTATGTATGTGGGATAACCTGTATATATGCAAATACAAAATGAAGCAATGCCTGCATGAGTGGTGTATACACTGTACATGTAGGATGAACCACTGCCTGCATTTCTTGCATCCTGTATCAAAAATGTATGCGCGCGCGCTCGTGTGTTTGTGTGCCGGTGTGTGTGTGTGTGTGTGTGTGTGTGTGTGTGTGTATGTGTGTGTGTGTGTGTGTGTGTGTGTGTGTGTGTGTGTAATAGATTATATATTGCGACCGCTAGATGGCGTGTTGCTTGATGTACGCTCTCTATTGTCTGAAAATAGATATCAAGTGACTTCCTCAAAAATGGTTGTTGTTTGTCTTTGAAGAATTGACTCGAATCGAATCAACGTTAAGAGTTGGCGACGAGGTCGAAAAATGTCGTCTTTAATTTGATCAATATCTCCATTAACAGAATCAACTAACTTTGATTCATACATCGAACGATTGGAGGCGTATTTCGAGCCAAATGATTTGCCCTCCGGAAAACATGTTAGTTGTTTTTAGCCGTTATCGGTGAAACGGCTTATGATCTGTTGAAATCATTGTTGTCTCCGGCAGCCCCTAAGGACAAGTCGTTTCAACAATGCGTCGCTGCGCTGAATGAACATTACTCCCCAAAACCGGTGGTGATTATGGAACGTTTCCGATTCATGAAAAAGATACAAAAGCCCACAGAGTCAATCCGTGATTATATTGTGGCTTTGAAAACCCTAAATATTCACTGTGATTTTAAAACTACACTTGAGGAGCGTCTGAGAGACCAGTTGGTTATGGGCCTTTACTCAGATGAAATGCAACAACGTCTCTTACGAGAGAAAGACATGAAATCTCAAGATGCCGTTGACATTGTGGTTGCTATGAAGGCGGCGATGAAGGACTCTAAAGAAATCCGCCCAGCACCGCAAGATGTTCACAAAGTAGCTGGAGCTGCAGGTGGGGTGAAACCCAAGCCCAACCCTGCTCCTCGTAGAACTCGTGGAAATAGCTCCACATCGTCAAACTTCAATGGATCATGCTGGCGTTGCAAAGCCAAGCACAAGGCTCATGAGTGCCGGTTCATAAATGCCACATGTTACAAGTGTAGTAAGATAGGGCACATTAAAAAGTCGTGCCATTCAACCCACCATGTATCTGTGTCTGCAGGCTCTCAAGAAACGTCTCAAGAGGACACTCAGGAGGTGGATGCCTATGGTGTGTATCACATAAATGAAACTATCGGTGATGAGCCAGACAGGTTGACATTGACTCTTAATGGAATACCTGTTACTATGGAGGTTGACAATGGTTCCAGTCGTTCACTTATGTCTCGTGACACATTTTTCGAGACATGGAGTGATGATTCGCATCCAGAACTCGTTAGAGAAGAGTTGCCATTGCGTACGTACACTAAGGAACCGATACCGGTTGTCGGTTCGTGCATTGTTTCTGTGAAATACCGAGGTTGTGTCAAGGGTCTGAAGTTGTGGATTGTGGAGAGTGCAGGTCCAACGTTGTTGGTTTGCAGTTGGATGCGCGAGTTCAACATGCAAGGAACACCAATTAACTCAGTTGATGTGTCTAAAAATGTGTTGGATGAATTTCCAACTTTTTTCGAACCGGGTTTAGGTACATGTACCTTGCGCGATGTGAAGGCTAAAATTCATGTGGACCCTGACGTCACACCACTGTTCTACAAAGCTCGCTCTGTGCCTCCTGCTATGCGCATTAGAATAGAAGAGGAGTTGGATCGTTTGCGGAGGCTTAACATCATTAAACCAGTTGAGATCAGTGATTGGGCTGAGCCCATTGTACCAGTTATCAAGGCTGAGGGTCAGTCATTGCGTATCTGTGGTGACTACAAATTAACTGTGAACAAAGTATCTCAGTTAGACCGCTATCCGATTCCGCGTATGGATGGTTTGTTTGCGTCATTAGCCGGTGGACAGAAGTTCACAAAGTCGGACATGTCGAACGCTTACAACCAACTTGAGTTGGACGAGCAGTCCAAAATGTATACCACTATTAACACACACCGCGGATTGTTTGTCTACAACAGCCTCCCGTTCAGTAACGCTAGGACCTCACTAAAAAGCAAGACTTCGCGAGATTACGTGAGATATTGCCGTGTATTTTAAATGAGAACACGTGATCTTGACTAGATTTTAGCTAGGTCCTAGGGTAGGTCCTAGCGTCTACTGAACGCACGCCAGGTGTTCGTTTGATATTAAGTCAATACCCGGTCTGTTTCAACGCCATATGGAAACGTTGTTGAAAGGTATCCCGCAGGTAGTTGTGTACCTTGATGACGTGCTTGTTACTGGCGTTGATGATAAGGAACACAATCTGTGTGAAGTACTGCGTTGTTTCACAGAATCCGGTCTTCGGCTCTGTAAAGACAAGTGTTCACTGATGCAGTCAGAGGTTGTGTATTTGGGTCGTCGCGTCACCTAGGAAGGACTTCGCCCTACTCAGGATCGTGTTAAAGCTATCTTGAATGCTCCCGTACCGTCAAATGCCTCTGAACTCAAAGCCTTTTTGGGTATGCTAAACCATTATGGATCTTTTTTGCGTGATTTGAGTACATCACTTGAACCTCTTCATCGGTTGTTGAGGCGTAATCAAACTTGGTTTTGGTTGGCAGAGTGTCAGAGGGCATTTGATGGTGCGAAGGAACTGCTGTGTTCATCTCCATTGTTAGTTCATTATGACCCTGATAAACCATTACTACTGTCGTGTGATGCGTCTTCGTATGGTTTAGGTTGCACTTTGTCTCGCATAAACCCTGATGGAATTGAATCGCCTATTGCATATGCATCTAGATCTTTGAACAAGGCCGAACGAAACTATGGGATGGTTGACAAGGAGGGTCTAGCTTGTGTTTTCGCTGTTAAGAAAATGCACCAGTATGTTTGGGGTCGTAAATTCACACTAGAAACAGATCACAAACCCCTTTTAACCCTTTTACATGAGACAAAATCTATACCTCCTATGGCGTCAGCCAGAATGCAGCGTTGGGCCTTGACGTTGTCAGGTTATGATTACTGTATTCGTTATCGTAAGGGATCAACCAATTGTGTTGCAGATGCTCTCAGTAGATTGCCATTGCCGTTTCAGGAGGTAAACGCTCCTACCCCTGGTGATCTGATTTTGTTGATGCAAACATTGCAAAAGAGTGAATCTCCTGTATCTGCCTCGCAGTTGAGACTTTGGACAAGTCGTGACCCTGTGTTGTCTACTGTTAAGTCATGTATTATGTCAGGTAGTTGGGATAAGTTACCACCTGAGTTACTGGATGATTTGACACCATATGTAAGCAGGAAGCTTGAACTAAGTGTACAAGACAACTTAGTTTTGTGGGGATCACGTGTGATTATTCCCCCGCAAGGTCGTGTTAAGATTTTAGATGAGTTACATGATGCACATCCTGGTATTTGTGCTATGAAATCTTTGAGTAGAAACTATGTTTGGTGGCCTGGTTTAGATTCAGCATTGATTGATGTTGTTAAGAAATGTAAAACTTGTCAAATGTTGAGTAAGAAACCTGCTGAGGCACCATTGAGTATGTGGCAGTTCCCTACCGCACCTTGGGAAAGGCTTCATATTGATTTTGCTGGACCATTTCTCGGTACATATTTTCTCATAGTCATTGATGCGTACTCTAAATGGATTGAGTCATGTACCATGAGCAGCATTACTGCTGAGTTAACCATTGAGAAATTACGTCGTATTTTTGCAACCCATGGTTTGCCTGATACCATTGTTTCAGATAATGGTAGTGCATTTATTAGTCAGACAATCCAAGATTTTCTTGTAAAAAACGGTATTAAGCATGTCACTAGTGCGCCATTTAAGCCTGCATCGAACGGCGCTGCAGAAAGGGCAGTGCAGATTATCAAGAACGGTTTGAAGCGTGTCACTGAAGGGTCGCTCGAAACACGTTTGTCACGGGTTTTACTGAGCTACAGGACACGACCACTTTCTGTGACGGGAGTTACACCCGCAGAGTTGCTTATGAATCGTAGATTAACGACTGCTTTAAGCAGAGTGAAACCTGATTTCACTAGCCGAGTCAAAACTAAACAAGCTGTTCAATGTGAAAATCACAAATCTGGTAAATTACGTGTATTTGAGATTGGTGATAAGGTTCTGTTTCAAAACTTTGGTGTTGGCCCTAATAAGTTGTCAGGTATCATTGTGGAAAGTTTAGGGTCTCGCATGTATTTGGTGAAATCTGACAATGACAAATATTATAGGCGTCATGTTGACCAGATGCAGCTAGATTGTACATCTCCCAGTTTGCATGATAGAAGTGTAGAAGTAACTGATCATTTGTCTTCTGGTAATGATATTGTTAACATTGAACCTGTGCCTATTGTTAATGAGCCTGATTCAGCGACAAGCCCTGATCATGTTGAGTTCACCCATGTTCTCGAATCTAACAGGGATGTCGTGGAATCACCCTCAGCATCTGTGCCTGTTCCGGAAGCTCCGCCAGTACCGGCTCCTAGACGTTCGCTTAGAAATGTTAAGCCCCGGACAGGTTGAACTTGTAAAACTGTTTGTTGTTCCTGTAGTTAACTTTTCGAAGCTTGAGGGGAAGGGTGTAATAGATTATGTATTGCGACTGCTAGATAGCGTGTTGTTTGATGTACGCTCTCTATTGTCTGAAAAATAGATATCAAGTGACTTCCTCAAAAATGGCCCGGTTTTTGTCTTTGAAGAACTGACTCGAATCGAATCTGAGATCATCAACGTTAACAGTGTGTGTGTGTGTGTGTGTGTGTGTGTGTGTGTGTGTGCGTGTGCGTGTGCGTGTGCGTGCGCGTGCGTGTGTGTGCATTTATGTGTGCAGATATACTACGGGTGTATTTGTAAAGTTTTGACGCCCAGATATGATGCTTCAAAGGCGCAAAGAATGGCAAATGATGTATGTAGGTCGCAATGTATTTTTTTAACTTGCAACAACCATGCGACGGACGTAAACTGGTCGCATAATTATCGCCTATCGGACGTATCGATTGTTTTGCATTGTTCTGTCTTTGATGAATATAACAATGCAGGCCATATGGATATTGTATCTTTGGCGTATATCAGAAGGTTACCGATAAATACTTGTCATTTACAGTCTTTATCATAACAACGGGAGCAAAGGAAAAGCTAACCTACCGATCTATATCCGATAAGCTTGCGACCTGGTTTGCTTGGGGCTTTCTGGGTTTAACTCCATTATTGTGCATTGTATTTTTCGTAATTAACGTTAAAACAATACAGAGATTTGCTGGAATGAAAACATTTGTCGGACCGTCGGAGTTTTCAAACAAGTAACAAAGTAACAAAGTATAGTTTAAACAACGGTGGGGTGAGGAATTGAGTGAGACCTGACGATAACACAACGTCGCTGACTAGAGCTGGTAAACGGGGCCCACAGGTTTTATTAATAATTACATACACGTACAGAGCAGTCCGCTGAGTTCAGAAACCTCGATAGCATTGTTCACGAAAGCTACGTGGAGAGTTTCAGGTAAAACAATCCGCTGTCTAAACCACATCTGGCTGTTTGTTGTCTCAAAAACCGCGCCCAACACGAGGCTCACTCAGGTTGTATAGGCCTACCCAACTTCCAGCTCCACCTATTGATAGCAGTTGAACTGAACACAACAACTCTATTTTGATTTCGTTTTTGCTCTTTTAGAAACAAACAGATGATTTTGACTTGTAAAGAAGCGCGTTCAATGTGCAATATAGAACACACAAGCATTGTCAAGATATATGGCATCATTCTGGACGACATGTGTGGTTTGGTGCTAGAGTTTATTAAGTATGGCTCTCTATGGGATGTACTGCGACTCCTCGAGATGAATGAGTCAACTATACCAATAGGTATACAGGTAAAAGCATCTTTCAAATTTCAACAAGATTAAAAATAATCTTTGATTGGTAAGCCAATACAAACGTATGTATTTACTTGACATGTGTGGTGTGAGCTACATGTACGTGTACATGATTTCTACAGGTCCAGCTACACAAACCCGTAGATTCACTTCCAGGGGCTTTTGTGACTTCGACTACTAGCAAGTCCTATAGCCATATAACCCCTTCGATTTCAGCACAACGTTTTACTCCCAACTCTTAGAAATATCAGCCACAAGAACTCGCCCTGACCTGCCCCTGATGTATCATTCTTTGGCGGTATTTGATTTACGTCGCCGCCGGTTTAACTTGGTCAACTGGTCAAGGCATCTGTGTAGAGTTCAATAACCCTAGGACCTCACTAGGACCTCGTTAGAAAATCAAGACTTCGCGAGATTACTCGAGATGTTGCTGTGTATTTCGAATGGGAACAGTGGCGGATTTAGAGGGGGCCAAGGGGCCATGCCCCCCGAAAATTCTCCCAGATTCCATTTAGCAATTCGGGGGTACGAATTTCTGATGGGCAAAATCCTGGCTAATACTCTGCCCTGCCCCCCAACTCAAAATCATGGATCCGCCCATGGGGAGCAGTTCATTTTGGCTAGATTTTTTTAGCTGCGAGACAGCTTCTGAGCTCTACACTGGCGTGCGTTCCGTAGACGCGAAAATGCAAGATCACCCATTACTTCACGAGAAGTCTACATGTGTTACAAGCGATGCACCTGATCACACTAGCATCTTTCGTGAGGTTCTGGCATTTACCGAACGCTCTCTTGGTTAGTTTGTAAGCCAGATACCGTCATTGACAACCAAGCCGGTGTCCGAGCCAGTCGACACCTCTGAATCGGCGTTGATGTCTTGTTGGTTTTACTAGCTAGAAAGCACCTGACTCCATGCTTCTAAAACTTGAGGAAATGTATGTAATTGTCAGGAAAAGAGACATGTTTAAGTTGCGTTTCTCATTCGTTATCCCAAAATAATATTTACAGGTTCAGATGATGGCGGACATATCGGAGGCAATGCGGTACCTGCACAGCGCTACGCCCCGCCTGATTCATGCTGATCTTAAACTGGGCAACGTTTTAGTTGATGACCGCTTGAAAGCTAAGGTAAAGTAATGTCAACCACGTAATTTTTGAAAAAAAAATCGGCATATTAGATTAGGATGAGTGCTCTTATACGTAAATTTTGAGTGACCGCATTACTTTGTTTAATTCTTTTACTTCTAGCTATGCGACTTTGGTTTGTCCATTCTTCAAGGCTACACCAGCGATCTCACCAATTTACCTCGCGCGGAAGGAACTTTGTCCCACATGGCACCAGAGTTATTCAAGCCAGATATAGTCGGAGAAGAACTTCCTATGAACAGTCCAAAAACGGATGTGTGGAGGTACTTTATGACGTATACAATGAGCCATGATATCTCAAAAAATCCATAGAACAACTGATTTATTAGAGTACTATTAAATTTTAGTGAGTATAAAAGCTAACTTTGCAATGGTTTTCAGCTTTGGAGTCGCCCTGTTTGAACTCATCAGAAAAGAATCTCTGTTCCAAGGTAAGTACAGTGGTAACAATATCAAACCCCTTCTTTCCATCACAAACCTAGTTTTAATTTAGGCCAATTACTGCTAAGAATTTGGTCTCAAAATTTCTCTCGGTGAAATCCGAGAGTATTTTGAAATAACTAAAATATATGTTATTCAAATACTACTACTTCCTTGTCCTGTCGAGAATTCATTTCATCTTGGAATGTCCCAAGAAGACCAAAGGTCGAGTTGGGACATTTCAAGTGGAAATGATTTCTAGATAAGACATGCAGTAGTATTAATAAGTGTATGTAAGATAACCTATTTATCACATAAATACGAACTTATTTGCTTCGCGGCGATATCTTGTTGCCACGTGCTTTGGATTGTTATATGGCATCATACTTATACCAAGCGTATCAACTCCAGTTAAACGAAAAGATAATCTGTGATGTTGAATAACTAGCGAACTTTTATTTCATAATAAATTTATAGGAATTTTCACAAGTTAAAGTAGGCGTTAATACTGTTACTCATCGAAATGGGTAGTAAGAACTATACCACTACACAGATGTGATTCGAAAAGTGCTATTTTTTGTCTTTCGTATTTTTATAGCATTTTGTACATATTACAACCTCAAACGCTTTCTAAAATAAGAATTTTTTACAAAAGGTTTCTTTATTATAATTTTAAGTTATTAATGGTTAATTATTGAGATAAAACATTTGTCTTTCGTTTCTAATTGACGTTTTGCGTTTTTGAAGCTTGACAAAACGCGCCATCTTGTCAATAATCTACTTGAGATCAACTAACATAAGTAACTTACAGAAAAAAAAACTGGCACGAAACTTCATTTGCTCTGGATTGGAAATTTCGTAATTTCATTGAAATTGATCAATGCGTTTTTAAAAACAGGCTCTAGAAAATCGCTGCTACCGCGAATTCACGTGTCTGAAGTTGTGCAGTCATATCTTGCATCTTCCCATAGAACCGCGTGATCACAATTATCCCATCTCCGTGTATGTATTGAATAACCAAGCAATGGCTTGATCCACCTTGAAATATATAACTTTCCTACTTGTGAACAGCTTCATTTTGCACATTTTTCTTAGCTAATAAATCCTCACTTCCACCAAAACAAATATGGCCGACCTGTGGACGAAGCTTACACGATGTCCTTTTGTTGGTTACTACAAAGACGAGATTGGGCGATTAGCAAAAGTGCAATAACAGGGCAATTTGTGGTTACAAGTGATTTTGTATTCTGCGTTCTTTCAGGAATACGCAGAACAAAATTCAACGGAAAATCGAGAGGAGGAAATCGCGGATACGAAAAGAGCAAAATGCGAAAATCTCCTGTTCCGGATATATTTTTTTAATTAGATTGCCCAAAAGTATATGTGCGTATTTAGGCACGCGTGGTTATTTCCGACACAATGCGTCATTTCAAAGATTTTGCTTCAAAATTTTCGTATTCAGCTTTTTGAATTGTACTGATATCTACTGTTTCAGGTCTCACGCGCTCTTTTCATTTCCGTTCGAGCATAGACAGCCTAACGATCACTCTGTTGCTTGAATGCACAACACCAATGGTTCTTTTGAAAAAACGCAGCAAATGAAAAACATGAATTCAGTAGGTGCCGCCACACCAAAGCCAGCATCGGCGTATAGTGACCAATTTCAAGGAGGCGACCCCTTTCGTAATCTGAGAACATGTTACCTTTCAAAGATTCGATAATGGTTTCAAATGTCCGATTTGCTTACCACCATAATCCGAGTACCCATCTACTTTGGGCGCTGCCTATCTACGGCATCAAACAAGAGCACCATTCACACATCGCAAGACCCCAGAAAACTGGCGAAACGAAACACTGGCCCGACCCGAAAGCCATAGGTAGTAATTGTAATGCTCGGAACGTTTTGCAGCACCAGTTTATAACGCGGGCTTTGGTTACTAAGACTAATGAGTGCATGCAGACATCTGTGCGGAAACTGAAATTTTTGCAACTTTTGTTGTTATTGCAAATTATAACTTTAAAGAAAGATTAGGCCGCAAAATTGAGTGCTTATTTGAAACATGTTTGACCTTTGCTCTTATCGAAAACCAAAACAAATGAACGTTGTTTTATTTATGTTTTTTACGAGGTATCGTTTTCGCTTTCCCGAACAGTTGATCTCGTAACTGTAATAGCTATCAGTTATTTCAAAACAATACCCCCCCCCCCCAACTATTGTCAGTAGTAAAGTCTGTGCGTGTTCGTGTAAGTTATAACGAAATGTACTACGTTCGTTATCTAGCGATACTATCTTCTTGTGTATACAAAATTATCAAATGCAGGACTACTAATTAATGATAAATTGTTGATCCAGGAAGTGTTCAACGTATATGAAATGGAATGATAAGTTTCACGAAATACCTGTCTAAATACCAATTTACTCACCGTTTCGTGGCAATGCGATATAAAATAAAGTAAGAAGTCCTTTTACCGGTATATTAAGTATATGAGTTATACAAGTTTCACGGCGAGGTTACGAACAGAATTATCCGGGCTGTGTGCAATTTCGAGGCCTGTCGAAGCTCAGCAAACACAATGATCAAGGATCAATGTAATTAAAACATTTGCGCTGTCTAAAATAATTTATGTGATGAGCAATTTAGGAATTGACAACGTAGAGCTAAGATAAATACTATGATAATAAATTTTGTTTGGCAAAATAAACCACCTAGAATAAAAAATGTGGCTGTAAATACCCATGAAAATGTTGGTTTGTCAGTTCCTGATATAAATATTATGTACAAGTCATTATTAGTTAAATGGGTTACGCGTTGCTTAGATGGAAACAATGAAATTTTCAAAGTGTTTCCTGGGTATGTTTTTAAAACATGTGGAGGTTTTTTGATCTTTAAATCAAATTATGATTGTAAATTGCTGTCTCTTGCAAATATTGATACCTTCTATCTTGACATCTTGATTGCTTGGGAAGAAATTAGTGCTCATTTACATAAGGACATGACAATAATAAAAACATATTGATTAATAGGAGGACTGTATTCTTTAATAGTTTCTTTGAGGCTGGTATTACTTTTGTGAAGGCTCTTTTGAACTTAGAAAATAAATTTCTGACTTGGGAGGTTTTGAAAAATAGATACAAGCTTTCAAATTGGATTCATTATGCTGCTTTGAGACGTGCGATTAAGTTGAAAGCTGATCCTTCAATTTCAAAATGCATACATCCCCAGTCAAGCCAAATTACTAATTTGTTTTCCAGAAATGTTTTGCTTTCCAAAATTGTTTTGCCTCCTTATATAGAATACAGCTTAACTGACATTTACTCTAGACAACGAATTAAACAAATTTATGTTCTTCCACACAAACTCTTGTTACCTCCTTATGTTAAAACCTTTAAGTACTTCTATATTTATAGAAAAGTGTTTACAAAACTTATTTTGAAAAAGATTAACTTCGTCAGTGTTGACAAGTGTGCATCTTGTGGAACTGTTGAGACTTTTAACCATATGTTTGTGGAATGTGGTTCTGTGAAAACTTTGTGGTGTGAAATTCAGAAACTTTTAATTTACGTAACTGCACAACACGATTTAGTCTTGGATAGAAATGTTATTCTGACAGCATATTTTGGATGTAATTTTGAAGATATCAATACCATATTAACTATTTGCCAGTATTTCATCCATAAATGTTCTAGAAGCCAGATTATTCCTAAATATTCACAATTTCAATGTTTCTTGTATAATTACTGTAAAGTAAGGAATATACAACCCCGCAAAACTGCCTTTTGGGAAACCATCAATGCCTATTTATTTTAGACCAACCGTGAATTTCTGTAATTTAGATATGTGTGTGTGTGTGTGTGTGTGTGTGTGTGTGTGTGTGTGTGTGTGTGTGTGTGTGTGTGTGTGTGTGTGTGTGTGTGTGCGTGTGTTTCATTTGCAAAGATCTTATTGTTTGTGAATATTAGTGTATTTAGAAATAAAATGATTTAAAAACACACTGATACCTACCTGTACTTTAACAGTAGTCTTCATACATGTACATCTAGGCTGGCTAAGTTATAGTCCGAGTCTCGGACGGTAGAGTTAACGGTTTTATTTTCAACTTCGGTTCTTGTCTGCAATTGATATTTGGAATATTGTGGTCTTTCGGCTTGGTTGTTTCGACACGACATGCTTTTTCGACTCATGAGGAACAACTTGACCGACAACATGGAAAGTTTATCTTACTAGGCAAAGTGCTGAACGCAGAGACCATTTGCAAAGCGAATATCTTCTTAAATTTAAAATAAAACAACGAATATCTAACCCAAATGTCGTTACTGACTGGCAAAAGACTGGACGGTATGTTAAACTGTTTTGTTAATTTACTGTACATGCATGGTTTGACCAATGAAAACGGGAGTTCGCTATTTAGTCATGTTGAACATGCTGGTCAAGTTTTACAAAAAACGACTCAAACAAAATCTGATTAGGTTATTTTTCAACGCGAGCTAATGGATACGAATGTTTTTGGTGACTGGCGACGATAAACTTCTCATGTTGTGACTGTAAATCCGAAAAAAATCGAACCGGGAATTTTCAACTATCTGACGGCCATTTTTCAGTCCGCTCAGGGTGGTTACGAATGGTTACAGCCATACAAAGGTAATGTTCGCATTTTGCGACTAACTGCAACAAAAATTTCGAGGCATTAACTTGAGACCTTCTACAGGCCCACTGATACAAGTGACGATTTGTTTTTATTACCCCTGCTCGGCTAGGTTACCGCCCTGTTTGAGAAATTTTGGCAGTAATGTTTTTGTCTCCTATGCAATATTATAATGGCGGCATCCATGATTTTTCGTTTACACCTATGTGGTCACGTGACCAGTTATTTCACGTATAGCACTTAGACGGCGCTCCCGCTGCCAGTGGTCTCCTGCTATTAAAGCAGTACACAATAAAATATGCAAGTTTGTTATGTACACAAAAAGATTTCTCCAGTGTCCACGACGTGACCATCTACGCCAATCGAGGTACGTTTTGTATTTATCCCATACGCTTCTAATTCCTAATAGGCCGTGGGCCAGAATTTGTAGGGCTTCTAGAAAATGGTTTTTGTGAGTACTTTAGGGAGGCAATTTTATTTTGGCGTTTTTTAATTCATTTACTAGAGTGTTTTCAAAATCTGAAAAGTTCCCACTAATAAAGTTGCACATTTTTGAGAAATTTGAGTTTGAAATTGCATAATAACCACCATAGAACTTAGAGAACTTATATTTGTAAAAACAACAGCTTTTGCTATCTTTTTTGTAAAACAAGTAATATGGTCCCATCAATGTCATTGTATTGAACAATAATACACTCACATTACATGTTTTACTATTGTAGACTAATTGTAAATAGTGGAATTTAAAAAATGTAAAGTGACACCTAGTGGCAAAAATGCAAACTAAGTCTGAATGTTACTAGGAAGTTATTCTGGCATGGTCTGGCAACAAAAATAACACAAAACAATTGAGACTGGGCAAAGTTTGTGCCTCAATGACTGATCCACTGACTAATGGTATAAAATATAGCTTGTTTGCATAATACACCAGAAATACATTATAGTACAAAAACAATACAGTTGAATGATCTCTGTGAATGTGCACACGGACTGTATGTAAATAATAGATTATTCTGACAGCGTTTATCAAGCAGTATGAGACAAATACACGACAATGATCAAAGTATGTACTTTCTGTGACTTACTCAACAAATAAAATTCACTTTTTAATATAAAAAACACTAACGGGGTTGGAGGTCTATTTAGGGTTGACTGGTCAAAGAACTATCCAATGTTATGCAGTCACTGTTGCTGATGTTACTACAGTTGTCACAGCTGCACATTTCTGTACATTTTGACCCAGCATTGCAGCACAAACTCAGTTTCCCAGCACACATGTTCTTTTTGTACTTGCAGCATTCATCGTTTAGTACTGTCAGTGAAGCTGCGGGCATTGCCCTACATTTTAACTGCAAAGCTCTACTGCCAACTATGGTCGATTAGAGAGGGTACAGCACTGCACAATGGTGATTGGCCCGCAGGCAATGAAGGGTCAAACACTAAGTCCTTGTTTGGAGGCGGGCAGGATTTGGGCAAGCGTTTGATTCAAAATATGTTATAATGGGATGTTTTAATTAGAGTCAGCAAGTGATCACTAGCCTCAATTCACTTTCGTATCTCTTAGTCGGGCACAAACTACAACAGTGAGTAGCTTCAACACTGTTTCTTAAGATTGCCTGTCCAAATAACTGCATGCACTAACTTTCTGAAGAACAGCTTCAAAGTCTTGCTTTACTGAAAGGCAAATGACATCTCCATATGTTAGAAGCTTTGATTCAATGAACTCCAAACAAAACTGTAGAAACACATCTCTGAAACCTGTGGATTCGTCCCTCTTCACAATCTTTGTCTTTCTATTTTTATAACATGATGATATGTGGTACTTGGCTTCTAAGACACAACTTTGTCTTTGAATTTCATTTGCATACTCAAGGCTCTGGACTGAGCTGTTGCTTGCGATACAAGTCCAACTGAAAAAACCCGAACTGTTAACACTAAATGTAGACGTAGGAACTTTTTGGAGGTATACATAGGTATATTATCTAGCCACATATAAAAAACTAGGTTGACCCCCCCCCAAAGTACTCACAAGGATGAACGTTATGAGATCTGGCCCACCGACTATAAGTTTCCTTCATTGTTTCGGAATAATTTTAAATACTTCACCCAGACTATTCACCTGGCGGATCACATCCTATATGTATATACTCTCGCGTTAGGTTCCAAGTTTTCTCTAGTAAAAGAAACAGCTTTAAATGTAACGATTTCTTACTTGATTAGAAATGGATGAAAACAACGGTAACTGTGCAATGAACTTTTAACATTTCCTGACAATATTTAAATAACAACAATATTTGATATTGTAGTTACCGAG
This sequence comes from Phoronis australis, assembly GCA_002633005.1. Classification (NCBI taxonomy): domain Eukaryota; kingdom Metazoa; phylum Phoronida; family Phoronidae; genus Phoronis; species Phoronis australis. The sequence goes on from NMRA01000021.1 coordinate 1,266,178, forward strand.
GAATCGGCGTCTCAGTTGCAGACGATATCATAGTAATTGAAAACTGAGACAGAAGTGTCATATAATTAACAGTTTTATAGCAGATGTTACGATTGAGACCTGATTGCATGTTGAGTGTTATTTACACTGTTGCATTTGAATTACTTTAAACTATTTTTGGAAATGTTGATGATCGAACCGGCTAACGACGTCGAATCAACATTGACTTACCTTTTGAACCTTCCATGTCAGAGGTCACTGTTGAACTAGTGCGGGAGGTGAATACGGAAAACATTATTTAGTACATGGCCGTATTGTACTCGACTGATTCAACGCGTATGGGATGAAGTTCCATATACGATTGCCAAATGGAAAGTCAGTGTCGTAGGCGATCGGATTTGTAGGCTCACTCAATATGATCTTTTTCGCACTGTTATTATTACGTTAACACTTTTAATGTCGTATTAAAGAAAGGTACATTCTATAGCAAAATAATCCATCGGTCGATTTTAATGAAACTTTTTAAATGAAAACTTCACCAAGAAAAACGCTGTTAGGAGTTTTCGATTAGTCTTTTCGTTTCCATGATAAATAAACTCGACAAACGTAAGGTATTTTTGAAGAAATTAAAAATCGTATTCGTCTTTGTTACATTGCACAAAAACTAGGCCTTTATATCAAAATGCTAACAGAGTTTTTGAGACTGATGAATACATATCAAGTTTACAAAATTTCAACGAAATCCACGAAGCCGTTTTCGAGAACTCGTGTTCCTTATTTCAAATTAAGTCGATTTGCCGAAGCCGAGAAAAAGCCAGTTATGTGGCAAGGCGTGAAAATCTCAAGGACTTCAATTCATTATTCGGTGAAAACTTGTTTTTGGTCAATACCTTAACCGAGTTCATTTTTTCCATATTCGCGCGCAATATCAACTGAATTTGCCTTGCGTAATTAACTTAATTATCAAAAAATGTTTAGTCAGTCAAGTCTATTTACAATGCATCTAATCTAACTAGATCATGCGGGCGGATTCAACATATTAAGTGGGTCAAGCTGGTGCATTGTGGTCCACCTTGAAGGAGGTCAACAGGTCATTGTTGTATACACCAGGCGCTGGGAGACTGATATGGAATCCAAGTACAAAATGGATAACAGAAATCGAGTCAGTGGTTAAAGCGCGTCGTGAGCATGAGATCGAAACATCGCAATGTCAAATTACCTATCAAATTAAGGAATTTGGGTGAGGATTTATCTGTTTCCACAACTTGCTGTATTCGTGAACGCAAAGTCACAGAGGCATGAGGCGACTCGTAGCATTCGTTCTCAACGGTCATATGCATGCAGACACACAGCTCCCTCAGGATCAAAACTATGTTTTGTCTTCCTCTTCCCCGGCATATTTCTGTCCTATGTGTACGTCGTTGAACCAATGTTATTGACCTAATTCACGCCGACAGGAGGCGCGTTCCAAAACGAGGCTCGCTACGATAGCTCTGTTGGCTTATCGACGTAGTTGTATTCCGCGTAGTTCGAACGGCTAGAAAAAATGCGGATATTCAACTGTCTGTTTTGTAATCCCCAAGGACGTTGAGATTCGGAAGCGCTGGTTCGTTGGCATACGCCGCGACGAAGGAAAGTATGTCCGTGTAAAATTTATAAATGTTTTCCAAAAGTTAGATCATACTTTGTCGCATCTCGGTTGCCGAGCATAGCAACACTATTAACCGGATAATCTTCGGCCAGCCAAGCTGTGTTTTCATGACTACGGGTTGAAACATGATGCATTTTTCTTTCCAGAAAGGACAGAGCCCTCAATGATGAATCCCTCGATTTTTGGGCAGAATATTATCCCTATTCCCTTCTCAAAAATATTCAAAAATCACGCGAAATTCCCCCGACGAGGTCTAAAGATTCCCCTAGTAATTGAAAATTTCTCTTCGAAGTTCAAATCACCTAACCACACAGGTGACAATTTGAAAGAGCACAACATGCTACTTCAGACAGAGCCTATGAGAACTTGCAACAGGGAAGGGGTGCTATTGATGGTGATCGAGAGGTAGATTACAGTGACGGATTTAGGGGGGGCAAGGGGGACATGGACCCCCTAACTCAAAATTCTGGATCCGCCCCTGGAGAAAAGATTAATCCTCTCTCCAGAAGGCATAGGCACCTTTCCCCTCGGATGAACGAGGCCCCCTGAAAAAACATTATAACTATGCTTGCTCTGTCCTGTTACCTGAAATTGAGCTCGAAACGACGTTATGCTTTGGACGAACGAATTAGGTGTTTTAATTTTAAAATTCAGCTCGGTCCAAATTGATATTTGAAACCTAACACATGAAATAGACGTAAGAATTATTAAAACCAAAAATTCACTGGTCAAATAATTTTTATTTTCAGTTACCAGCCTGGTTATTTATTTTAATAAAAGATATATTTAATAACATCAATTATTCTTTCAGATCAATGACTAATCAACTATTAGTCCCGGTAGTCCATACCTCACCAGGACACAGTACGATAGCCACAATTTCGTCATATTTACTTTTTATGATTCAAAACTAGTTTTCCGAAAAAATATACCATTTTGTCAGACAACTCTTTGGTGCATTGACTTGTTCTCTAATGTATTTTTCTGCGTCTCTGTAGTTAATTATCGGCACATTTTTAAGATTTAATATCCAAGTTGGACTCGAAAGACCGGCCATTTAACTCACGCAATGTCAACTTCCGCTTTGTTTAGGAGGCACAGAACAGTTCTCACTTGATTTGTCACATTTTCTTCACTCTGTCAAAAAAAAGAATGCAAAGAATGACATATTTTCAGTTATTTCACATAAAAAGCCCTGCAGCGCAGAAACTTTATTCTCTCTTGTATTTTTGACCCTTTCAATCCCACTGAAAACCAAGCTAGACTAAGAAAAATAGGGGCAAAAACATCACCTCCTTGCCGATGCACGACTAAAACCAACAATAGATTCTGAAAGCAAATTTCCTACAAATTCCGAAAATGTTGTCCAAAAGTACTGTCAACTAACTAGTTTTTTTGGAAATTCTGGCTTGTTTGAGGGCTACCTAAAATCGCAGCCAATTTCTCAGTCGCTACCCAGCAATGAACAATTGCATCCGGGGGCCGCCATCTTGAAGAAGAGTGCAGCTACAGCCAAGAAAGTGGCCCTTTTTATTCTCAGCATGTTCACAAACACAAACAAACCACATTCACTGAGCCTGCATGCAATGCCCACCTACAAAATACCCCCAAACTTGGCCTACCTCAAAATTTTAATATTTTGGGAGTGTAAATTGGCCGCGGCCGAAGCCTAACTATTCAGTGCCACCTTATCGCAGTGAACCTCGCTTTGGATTTTAATGGCCGCCGCGTGAGGTAGGTCTATGGTGACTCAGTGACTGAAGGTGCTGAATGTGCATAATTAGCTGATCAGTGCCTGGCGGGAGATTCGACTTGAGTGATCGCCACGTGACCTTTGATCCCGGAAAAGTAGTAAACAAATTTCCACGCGGTTGTGCGGTTCCAAGGTGGTTCTGCTGTTTTTTTTCTCTACACGGTAAATATTTGGTATTTAAAGTTCCTCGAGAATGAATCATAAGGTATTTTGCTAGACATACGTGAAATATTGTAAAAATGACCGAGTTTTGTGAATAAGGTTTGAGATATTGTTAAAACTTTGAATCGCTCAATGATATAAAAAGGTTGTCTGAAACTTCATAATGAATTAATAAGTTAAAACAATGAACCATTCAATAATATCAAAAGTTCGTCGGAAACTTAGAAAGAATCCATCCGGTAATATAAACATTAAAACACAAACTGAACTGTTTTGCAGCAATGTGTGGTTTTAGCTTCGATGAATTTCTTAGTTTTTAGATTTATTCTAGGTCTACTTTCATGTCTTATCTTCTGGATTGGAAATAGTAGCAGAATTGTTTTCCCCCTGCTGATCACAGCAATGGTGATTTACAGAACTTGAGATAATAGCTGTTATCGCAAAAATCGGTTTTGCGCTACTAAAGTCGAGGATCGCAGCGAGCATAAGATTGTGTCAGAAAAATAATCTATATTATGTCACAATTTCCTATAAATACCATTTTCGATTGATTTGGATTGGATTTTGTCTTATTTTGTTGGGGACGTCATGTAGGCACTATTAATGAGTTCATGAGTGCAAGAGCTTTGAGAAACCAACAATGAATAGTCCAGTTTGCGTTACCCACTTCCGATGCAATAAAACTGTAGTTGACCGGGCAACCGAGGGAGTGTGGGGGCATGCTAATTCAGCGTTTGCTGACAGAAAGCTGTTATGAAACAACAACTCGTTTTTGTATGCTATGGTCAGATGTTAGAGAAATCTTTATTTAGAAATATATTCATTACATGGGCGCACTCGAGGTGCTCGGAGGGCTCGAACACAACTCGTAGCTCATAGGTCTGAACCTAGTTTTTGTTTTAGTCCTCGTTGAGTTTTTTGGGGTAAAAGGTTCGCATATCGAAAAATTCGAGACCCCCCTATATTTTAGGCTGGGTGCGCGCATGCGTTATTCGAATCATTGTTATTGTGCAACCTTTCGCCCTGACGGTTCTGTGGAGTGGGAACTTGACTTCACATCTCCAGAGGAGTAAGTAGGTTTGAAATTTCACGGCCAATTCTTCAAAAAATATTCACGTACATGTTATTTCTTTAGATCAGCAGTCTAATCTTTTCGTGACTGGAAGTCCATTTTTCAACTTAAGCAGCCGACTAACTTGGCTGGTTAATGTTCGTGATGCCTCCATTCCGCGACCGGGTTCCGAGGGACTCGATTATACCGAGAGTTTTCTGTCTTTAGAAAAGGAAAAAATTCGCAAGTTTAAAATTTCAACACTTGCTATTATCGAGTGGATCTACTCTATCTAAATTGATACAAAAAACGCCGTTTTTTGGTGTCATTCTCTTTTAAAATTAGCGAACCCTAGCAATAAACAGCCTTATCAAAGTGCATGAGAATTTTTATCGGTAATCTTTTCTGAAAGTTACAGTTTTCAAGTAGTAAAGCAACTTTTTTAGAATATACGAGGAATACTGCCTCTACCGTTGTATACGGGTTGGCTTTTACGTCATATTCAATGGTTCTATTTTCACATACATGGGACAAAGTTCGATATTTTTCAAAACTAGGTCACAAGTTTTCAGGTCCTGGCTATGTGATAAACTTTCAGGTCCTGGCTAGGTCATAAAGTTTCAAATCTTGACTAGATCTTGGTTTGAAGGCACGGTTTATTAGTTGTTCTCAAGCCCAGAGCACATTTCTACACTGAGTAACATACAAGAAAATTTAATGGTAAGTGGCCAAAATCAAAACTCGACTACTTTGAAAAAATGTCGTTAACCAGTATCTTGAATTGTTTGTTGGGACACATTTAAGGTGGTTCAATCTATTAGCAAGTAGGTAGTCGTAGGTACTTTCTTTTGAATAGTATTGTTCATTGTTCTTTCAGGCTTGCAAAAAGAAATTGTTATACATCAAATTTTGCGTGGAATAAAAGATCCCTGCATGAGTCAACTGGAGAATTGTGAACCTTCCATACTGGTAGAAGTGGTCTCTGCCTGCCTTGAATATCACCCCACCGACAGAACGGATTTCGAGAGTAAGCTTAGTGACGTTGAATGACTCAACCACACTTTCACATAAATTACGCTGCATTGATTTGGCCGGCTCAAACATCTAAGACATGTAGTTGGTTGTCAACGACGATATCAGGCTTTTTAACCAATCAGATGTCTTAGCCAGTTCACCCAGAGGAGCCTGCACGGCAGATTAAGTAAGCTAATCTCTTATAATCACACCATGTTGCCTTGTTTGTTAAGCCTTTTCGCTACAGAAATGATAATTATTCAATAGCCACCGGTGACTCACACTGACGACTCCGCAATTTAACTCTCATTGATGCTGTCTCTTTCACTAAAATGTAATTTTACGAAGCATTTTATATACGCACAGTCTGAACAGAGTATTACCTCAAAAACTGCGACGGGACAGGCTCTTTATAGTCCCTATAGTCCCGTCCTTGCACAACTTACCCGAGAACAATGCAACTTATCCCACTTTTTTGTGGACTACCGTCCACACCCACACTCATGACCAATAAGTGAGGGTAAGGCGAAAACAGTCGCTCTATGCATGATAATGAAGAGCTTATGCGAATACGGTGCGCAAAAGGAGACAACAGTTGATAACTACTTCCGCCTTGTCCCACGTTTTCGGTCACACAGCGATTAGAATGGCTCAAGTTACTCAAGAACAAGTTACTCAGCCTCGATATGGTGGAGCATAGAGCTCAAGCCTTGGAATGCTAACGGCGCATGCGAGAGAGTGTTTTTGCATTCGTTTGTGTTGATGTGTGTACTTGTTATGAACTTTACTGTCATTAAAATTGTTCACAACTCCGACGTTTTTCAACCGAATACCATAATTAAAACATATCGTTAGAAAGCCTTTGATCAGGTCTTGATGATTATACCAGAGCATAATTATAGTTTTGCATAACTAACTGGTTTACAATTATTTTAATTCTAAAAACCAAAACTGTTACCAAAATGCGAAAAATAACAGCGGGTAGTTGTAACATAAAAATAAAATGAACCATAGAGTGTTAATGATTATTTAAGCCATTTGGCAAATAATTTCAATGATCCAAAATATGTCTACCCTACAAACACAACGGCTTTAAAAATATAAATCCCTCACAAATGCTGCGGACAATTTAGTCAGGCATTCATTCAAAACTATACATCTTTATGTAATTTATTGGATCTTTGGTGCCATTAGATACAATCACAATCTTCAGAAGAAATCAGAATGCAGTGAAATTTACGAAAAAGGCGGTAAGCTACTCCAAGTATCTATCCGAAATGTGTAAAAAAAGATTTTCTGGTAAATCAAAAATGGGCAAACATCACAAAGCTTTGATACATACTGTGGATAGCTCATCCCATTGGTTGCAATGTTAGTCTTTCCAAGAGCCATATTGAAATCAAATAGATGTTGCGATGCCGTGCAGTTACCAACGAATAAAATATAACTTAAAACTGGTAAAACTAAAATGACGAGCGTCTGTACTAAAATATATTAAAATATCCCCGCGTATCGAGCGGTGCGCTCTTTCTCAAGGGTGTGCTACAGGCTGCTGAAAACATGTGGATAGATCTAAAGTAAAAACGGCACAGACATAGTCATATGCAATAAACGTGAACAATATGAACACAACAGGACATAGCAACTATCAGTGAGGTAGGCCTACGTATGGCGAGAGAGAGAGAGAGAGAGACCCAAACAGAGACATTCGCAGCTACTGGAGTCTATTCACTACAGACTTGTAGTGAGACAAAACCCCTACATGTGTATGTCTCTGTTTAGGCCTCTGGCGTGAGTGTTAAACTTTGCGATGAATTCAGCCTCGCATTTTCTACGTCCGCCTCTGACTACAAGTACATCGCCATCACTGGTAGTATGGCCTGGGAGGTTGAAATGTTCCCTAATGGTGACCGCCCTATTATTGTGAAGAATCGTCTGCCTATGGCCATTCATCCCAGTGCGTAACGAGTTACATGTCTCCCCTAAGTACCACGCGACAAGATTGTGTTCATGTATTATCGGGTTTGTTCACGAATGTTGAAGAGAAATCGCTGACTGTATGGAACCGAACCTCAAAAGTTTCGTTTCATGAAGAACAATAACAAAATTACAATGAGAAATGTATTTAGGCTTGATTTTATCGACGACAACTCTCGATCAAAACTCATTCAAGCAGGCAGCCTTAAATTCTCAGTGCAAACTCTCGCGACAAGTCTTGGGGTCGCAAGCTCTTATAAAATATATTGGTCATAAGCATTCCAGGTTCTATGGATGAATTACATGCAAGTTGTCAAAAGTGGGATAAATTGCAATAGTTTGAATAGCGATCACACAGCCTCTAAACCTAGCGACAACTTGTTCCAAGAGGGTAAGTCTGATTGTGGACGGCATTTATATAAGACATCGTAAATTTACTGCGATATTTTGTCAGTGAGGCTCCTGTGTCGCAACTAATCTTGTGCGCATGAATTTTTCTCTTTCGTTTTCGTTTTAGAAATGGCATCTTTACTTCACGACGAGTTTATTGCAACCTACCACATATCTTATATCGAAGATCTCGAATTTTTGACAGAGCTCCTTCAGGTAAATTACGTTCACTGCACTGCACTTGTGAATGTGCTTCAAACGCTTATGACCAATATGCTCGAAATTCAATATGCGTGGTCATTTCTCGAGACTGTCACGTGTATTTCACTGTTTACCTCGCCATGTATAATCCACTTATTGCCTGATGATGAGACATGCAGTCTAGAAATATAGTTAGTGTTTTAATTATTGTTGTTTGTGTCTCTCTGTGTTTTACTACATACAGTGTAGTTGCACACCAGAACAAAAGAGATTATTTCGAAATTACGTGCGAACCAGTATCAAGCTTGGAAACAAACAGTCTAGTCGTGTTTTCAACGGAGTTTGTGTAAACGAAGTGCTGCAACCGAACTATAATGATTTAGGTATATACCGTTGAAATCACTACTAAACGTCTTTTTTGAAAGTTTGGTACAGAACCGCTCGTAGTGTCGAAACAATCTCTTTTCTTCTGTATGCAGCTATGCAGCAAAAAATCGACAGACATAACAAACAAAGTAATTCAAACACTATTTCGAAGTTGCACGTCTAATCATCGGGTAATAAGTGGAATGAACATATGCGAAGCAAATTAAACAGTGAAGAAAATACACTTGACATCGGGAAGTGGGCCATACAAGCAGGTAGAGTGAATGCAACACGCGGTAGGAAGCCCACAACCTATCGAAACAGACCAGCGTGCGGTACACACCTGGGAGCTGCTCATTAAACATTTTTTGCGGCTGGTCAATGGCAATTCCAAAAGCTATAGCCAAAATGTGGCATTTTCAACATGCAGGAAAAATTGCGAACTCAAGATGAGTATCTATTAGTGTGTGCTAAAGAACTTAAAATTTATGTATATGAGTTTCCACTCCACGTTCGCACTAGATGACCCCTAAATTTGAATTAAAACCGGATTAAAAGCTCAAAATTTCGAGTTCAGACTGGCAGACTTTAAGCCTTGATACTGGAATCATCAAGCGCAAAAAAGATTAGCCAGTTATCCACCTAAGCCAGAATGCCCACGGACGTAGAGTAACACAAAGGTAGATGATTCTGAGCTCGCGCAATATAAGAGTAGAGAATACAAAAAAATAATTTCACGTTCGATGTCGGGTACAAAGGTCAGATCTCCGGCCCAGATCACTCTAGGCCTTTAACACCACATGTAAATAACGGCTTAAGGTGGTGCATTGAGCTTTTATCTGTTGAAGATGACACTAGCTCCACAACAGCTGGACACAGATGCAGGTTCGCTAAGTCACCAAAAAGAACTGTTCACCAATCTCTTTAATACACTTCTTTCTTTTCAGCAGGAGCCCAACCAGAATGAGGGGAATGGTCAAGGAGCTCTTCCCGACAAAAGGATAGTCGAGATGCGGGAAATGTTGAGGTGTAAGAGTTGCCAAAGACTGCCCACGAAGCCCACAACTTTGCCATGTCTACATATATTATGCGAGAAATGTTTAGGCCAACACATGGCAAAGAAGGCAGAAATCCTATGTTCTACGTGTAACGTGAAATTTGCTACTCCAAAAGATGCTGCACCTGAATACGGTTTCAAAAGAAATGTGTATCTTGAGAATATTAGTAAAATTTTAGCGAACGACGACAATGTCCACTGCGATAACTGTAAAAGTGACAGTTGTGACGCTCTAGCGTCTTCAATGTGCGCTGAATGTTCGAATTATTTGTGCCAAAAATGTGCACGGAACCATCGTCTTTACGCAAGGAAACACTACGTTGCAGATTTAGATGACGTCAAAAATGGAAAATACTTCGACCATATTCGTGCTCACCAAAAAGTACGCTGTTGTGTTCATAAGGATAAAATTTTGGATATCTATTGTGAACAGTGTGAGATTCCTATTTGCTCACACTGCTGTGCCTCGAGTCATTCTCAGCACAAGTTGAAAGAGCTAAACAGTGCTGCAAAAGAGTCGACAGAACTATTGCGTATGCAGTTAGAGCCTTGGACTGAAGTTGTACAACACTCCAAAATGTTGTTCGAGGAACGGAAACAAATTCTTCAAAAGTTGGGGCAGCAGAAGGAAGAGTGTGAGTGTGAAATAAAAAAATGTTACAGCTCAAACCAAGCGATTACACAGATAACTCCCCAACAGCTGATTCAGTTTCGTCTAAACACTACTGTTCGTCAGCTAAACGAGTGCGCAAAGGAGGCAAGAACACAGGCGCAAATTGCTTGTGACCAAGCTGAATTGAACAAAGTAAAGTTTTCCAGTGTCGTACAGTATGTGAATAACATTTTAGAGACAGCACAAGATGCTGAGAAACTGTACCAACTTAAGGAAATTAGGTCACGCCTTAAGCGCTTGGAAGTAAATGAAACTGAAATGCAGTTGAGAAAACCACTGTTCAGGTTACAACTCGGTAGACCAGGTTCTGATTTCACTATTAACGTTACATTAGATTACGAAATTGTGCCATCTAAACAGTCTAAAAAATATGCTTCACTTGGACGTAAATTACCCGCCCTCTATGGAGCCCGAAAAAGGGCTATTAATAACCGGCATTCCCAGCTTGTGTGGAGATTTAGCGTCCGACGCGTTGCCGGGGACAGAGAGGGCTTGTTCGGATGTTGGGGAATGGCAGTAAGTGATGGTCAGTTGATGGTAGCAGATAGGGACAACAAGAATTTTAAGGTCTATGATAAAAAAACTTTCGAATTTCAAGGCACGATTTACCCTCAAACCACATCACCTCAATACGAACTTGACCCTTGGGCAGTGGCATGTAATAAACACGGTCACTGGTTCGTTACCGACCGCGTAACCCAAAGTATTCACAAGTACGACGCTCAAGGTTCTATACTGAATGTCTACCCAAGTGCGTATAAAGGTGAGGTGTATGTTACATGCCACAACGACGAGCTGATATTGGCAGATAGAGCAGATGGCCGACTAATATTCAGTGACTTTGATTGTAAGGTTCATCATCAGATAGACGGCCAATCCCTGGGGCTTAGTGACTTCTCACCTCGCTGGTTGTGTGTGGATGAAATTTCTGGCCATTTAATTGTCAGTCAGCAGTTCCCTGGCCGTGTGTATGTTATTGATTGCAAACGGCTGGCTATTGTAAACACGTTCACTGATGAACTGGGTTATCCGGAGGGTGTTTGTGTGGATAAATTTGGGAACATTCTCGTTACTGACTGGTCGAATGACCGGATAATTTTGTTCAGAAATGCACGTGCACAAGTGCTTACCGTCCCCGGTGACCTCTCTTTGCCGACAGGTATATGCGTCTCAGCCCCAGGGAAGGTGTCAGTACTTGAGTTTTCGGGACGAATAAAAGTGTTCAATTACTTGGGTTTCTAACTTGACCTCAGTGATCCTTGATGGTAAAGAGATTCAGTTGTAGTGTAGGTGTGGAAAGGGTACGTTTACATGTATACAAGAAGTTCATTGGTGCTATTTTGTGTAAGTATAGTCAAGTTGTTGTTGCAAAGCGTTCCAAATAAAACGAGCTTGACATATCAAAAAGTTAGAGTTCAAGATTGGTGTTCATCCGCCAATAATTGCTACTGTTGGTTAATTTTCTAGCATATGGAAACTTCCCATGCCGCTGAGGAATGTGCCTGGGATAATGGGGCAAAGCAAGATGAGAATAATATAGCGCTGTGCTCATAGTACCAAAGTAACTCCGACAACACATAAACGCGATCATCTCTCCTTCCCAAACAAGAATCGGACGCGTGAAACATAATGCCATCCTCGATCATAATCAGACAAATGTGACTATAATGTAGTCGTAGTTTCAATCTATTGATTTTAGAAAAGTGTCGAAGATTTAAAAAAAACATTATGAGTTTAAAATCTTGATGCCCAAAGGGTCAAGACAGCTTTAGGCGTTTGGCAATGCTGGGGAAATTAGTTTCATTTATACAGAACAATGAAATTAGACTCCAATTTCCTTGGCTTGCTAAGTTTTGGGCTAATTTGGACAAGACGTTGTTATGGTGCAGAAGGTAGAAAACCCTGTAGAAACTTAAGAGCATTGTCTAAGTAATCAAGTAATCGCTCAAATTTTACCAAACAAAGTAAATTCCGCCAGTTATACCTTCGGGACCTGGGGAAAATTAGCCATCCTTTGAGAGATAAAGATTTAAATAGAACTTTTTCATTTCCTCCAAATTCCCTTCTTTAGTGTTGATCAATGTTCTCTTATCATTGAACATCAAATTTGAAAAGTTTTTATCAACAAAATTCTTTATAGTGCTAATATATTTTGCTGGTTTTTCAACATTTTCTATCTCTAATTTCTTTGTACTTAGCCTGAAGAGTTTGTAACAGAATTCACGGATTGTGTTCACCAATCTTTCTCGATATAATTTGCTACTTTAATATCCTTTCCTCAGTTGTTTTAACAGTACTGTATGGCAGAGTTAAGGATCAAATCTTTAGTAAGAACATGCTAAACAGTAAAGCATGGTCAGGACAATTTTCAAAACTATTCATTTCAAGCATCTTGAATAATAGTTTTTACTTGGTCTATGTACTTTTTACCACGCAGAAGAGAACTGTTGTGTCTCCCTCTGCCACAAACAAAGGAGTGGTCAGCTCCGTTCCTATGGATTATTTTACAGCATTCATCAATGATAATAACTCGCCAGAAATGAGGAAAAAACCACGGCGTGGTTTCTTAACAAGGTTTTTAACTCCATGTGAACGAGGTGTTATCAACATTATTGAGTTCCCAGGGGTCAACCAATTTAAAAAAGCTTGAGGATTGTTCGTTAAGATTTATGAAGCCAAAACGGTCTAGGTTATAATCCTTGACCGAATTCCAATCCCAACAAAATGATAGATTCTGATTTGAATTATGAAACAATAATTGCGAAGTTTTCGTAAAAAATGGATAATCCTGGTAAATCTGTTAAAATGCTCAACTTTGGTCGCTTGTCTCAATACTTGACATGAAACAGTTCAACGTTGAAACTCCATATTAATTATGTTTACACGGGACTCACCCAAAGTTATTTAAAAGTGTTACTGTTGATTGTTAATGATATCTTACTTCGCTGTAGAGAACAGCAATGGGAGGCCAGTGCCCGGTTGCACAGACAAAAAAAGTCCCAAATAGAGACTCAGCTATGGTCTGTGGGACCGTTCCAGGACTAAGGACACGCTTAATTATCGGCACGTTAATAACCCGAAGTCACGGATTAAGTTGATAGAGATTTGTATAGAATTGTCTATCGCTGTGGCGGGAACTACATGTAAACCCCAATAGTAAAGAATACACTTTTGGAGCTGGGAGTAAACGATCCCCGCTTGATTTTTTTCTAATCTGTGAAAACCTTTTAGCTGATATTCACGATTCCATAACAGAATTAGGTTACCTGTACAGTCATTCAGTTGTAACTTTTTTTAAAAGTGATGTTTCCAGGAGGAGAAAACCATTTTGGAAGTTTAATAACTCTCTCTTAAAAAGCTCTAAGTATATTGCTGCAGTCAAGGATACCATTAAATTAATTAAAACAGCAGTATATGACCGACGCCATTCAGACAGTCAATAGTACAAGTTATTCCGATTTCCAATTGTCTATAAGTGATCAACTTTTTCTTGAAACGTTTTTGATGGAGATTCGCGTCAAAACAATTACCTTTGCTACTTACTTAAAAAGAAAAATTGATATAGCTGAACAGCAACTTATCAAAGAAATAAGCTTGTTGGCAAAAAATCTAACCCTTGATAGGGACTACTGGAACAAAAATAATCAACTTTCCGAGTTAAGAAAAAATAAGTTAAGAGGTCTTATTACTAGGTGGAGAGTAAGACGGATTGAAGAGGGTGAAAAACCTTCCAAATATTTTCTTCGCTTGGAAAGTAGGCATTACACAAGTAAGTCTGTGCCTTTTTGTGGAAATCTGACAATACTAAAACCAATAGTGAAGAAGAGATTATTCAGGAAACCAAAACCTTTTATGAAAAAATGAAGAACAATAAGAGTCCAGGCTCTGATGGTTTTTCAGTGGAGTTTTTGAAAAAAATTTTGGGCTGGCATTGGACATTTTGTTGTTCGCTCAATTAATACTGGTTTTGCTGTTGGTCAGTTATCATCAGCACAGAAAGAGGGAGTGATCACCTGCATCCTTAAGGGAGCAGATAAAAGTAAATATTATTTGAAAAACTGGAGACCCATATCCTTACTCAATGCTACATATAAATTGACTTCTTCGGCTGTGGCTGAACGGCTATAATCCGTTTTGGGAAAACTAATCAATAAGGACCAGACAGGTTTCGTTTCTGGAAGAAATATGAACGAAAATATTAGCGTCCTATATGATTCAATGTTTTATGCCCAGGCAACTAACAAACCAGGATTGCTTTTACTGATTGATTTTGATAAAGCGTTTGATTCATAGTCGTGGAATTTTATTCAAAAAAACTTTATCTTTCCTTAATTTTGGTTGGTCTGTCAGAGGGTGGGTGAAAATGTTTTACAGTAATATTAAGTCCTGTGTTGTCGTAAATGGTCACCCATCTTCCTCGTTCATTATTTCGCGTGACTGTACACAATGAGATCCTTTGTCTTCCTACATTTTCATATTGTGCGCGGAGATTTTGGCGTATTCAATCAAGAGTAATAAAAATATTGCTGGATTAATTGCAGGATTAAGGAATATTTGAATTTGCAATGTGCGGACGACACATCAATTACGTTGGATGGGTCGAATTTGTCATTGACTAGCGCATTGAATGTACTACATTGGTTTGCTAGCGTCTCCGGTCTCCAAGTGAATGTGGATAAAACAAAAGCCATATGGTTTGGAAGTAAAACTGGAAGTGATGACGTGATTCCCACAAAAAAGTCTGTCTTGGACAGGGAATGGATTTTGACTATCAATTGGATGGTATGACGCATAAGAACTTTACTGCAAGAATAACTGAGATTAAGTCTTTCTTAAAAAGTTGAAGTCGACGAAATTTAATGCTGTTTGGTGGAGTAACTGTAATTAAAACGTTAGATATAATAAATAATAATAATAATAAATAACTTTATTTATAGAGGATAAAATTATGTAAAGTGTAAAACATATCTACCACATGGTCCTCGAAATTACAATAAATAGATAAATAAAATAAATAAATAAGACGATCAATGATATGTAAAGATGAATGAAAAATGAAAAATGAAATAAATAAGTTAATTACTATAAACAATTTTGACATGCATGCAGATATACAGTTAATTAGATAATAAATGAGTTATTAAGTTACTTCTAAATGCACGTTTAACAGTATTTGATTTAATAGATAATAGTAAACCATTTCAGGCAATCACTCCATCTACAAAGAAAGTACTCCTGCACTTGGATGTTTTATAGTTTGGTACTACTAAATTGCCAGCATTTGAGTATCGGGTATGTCTCGAATGTTTATTACGTACTAGAGATAGTTCATTAGCTAAATACCGGGAAACCTCCTCATGGAGACATTTAAAAATCATGCACAGTCTGCGGAAAACATAATATTTATTAATTGGCATCCACCGAATATTTGCAAAGCAAACAAAGTCACAGATGGTGCCTCATAGTTTCCAAGAATAATTCTTACAGCCTGCTTCTGAATTTTGACAAGTTTATTCATAATAGTAGTGCAACAACCCGACCATACAGAGCTGCAGTAAGTGAAATGTGGCACAACACATGCATTGAACAATTTAAGTATACCCTCGATTGGTAAAAATTGTTTAATTTGCTTCAATAATCCCAATCTTTGTCTAATTTTACCCACTATATAAGAGGCGTGGGATTCCCAAGATAAACTATTATCAATTTTAACTCCTAATAATTTCTCACTAGTGACTTCCTCAAGTATCTCCCAAGACATAAAAAGATTAAGTTGTATTTGGCTTCTAGCACTTTTTGCTCTGACGCAAAACACATATATTTGGTTTTCTTTATATTAATTATCATTTTATTGTCGTTACACCACTCTTCAAAGTTGAATAAGTCATTCTGTAGTGTATGCTAAATATCCCCAATACAGTTACTGGTATAATGAAGAGGGGAATCATCCGCATACATATCAGTTCGAGCATTCATGTACAGTGGTAGATCATTTATAAAAATTAAAAATAGGAGAGGACCCAATATAGACCCCTGAGGCACTCCGTGTGTTATTTCAACTGGACTATTTATTTATTTATTATTTATTTATTAATGTGATATTTAAAATGAGGGTGGCCTCTTCAGTGATAGCACTGCTTTCCAAGAGGGACTCGAAAGTTTGCCCCCCAGGGATACCAATTGTGCTCTCTTATGTCAATAAGACTTGAACCATGAAAGTGCTTCCACAAATACATTATAAAGAGACAATTTCCTAATTAAAATCTCATGGTCCACTAAATCAAACGCTTTCTTAAAATCAATTAATAAAATGCCAGTCATAAGGCCTTTATCCATTTGTTTTTCCCAGTTATTGACAATGTTTAAGAGAGCAGTCTCGCAAGAATGACTTTCTCTGAAACCAGACTGAGCTGCAGTATAAAGACCATGTTCGTTTAGATACTTGTAAAATGAACTGTGCACGTGTTTTTCAATAACTTTAGAGAGAATAGGCAACACAGATATAGGCCTGTAGTTATTGACATCAGAAGTGCCACCACTTTTGTGGAGTGGTGAGATTTTTGCTGTCTTCCACACAGTGGGGAAATTGTTTGTGTTAATGCTAAGATTAACAATGTACGCAATAGAGGCAGCTTTCACCTTACAGGAGAGTTTCAATAATTCTGCACTCACTTCATCAGCTCCAGTAGTTTTACAAGTATTCATATTCTTCAGAATACTCTCGACAAAATCAGCTGTAATCAAGGGAATAGAAAATTCACACACATCATCATTTAATGTACTATTTACAAATGCCTTCAATTTATCAAATGAACAGTTTGCATTATCAAGTTTAGAGGTTAGCTCTGCTGCAATCCCTGTAAAACATTTATTGAATGAATCAGCCATATCACTTTTATATAAGATTTGTTGCTCGCCATCATGCAACATACTAGGTGAAGGAGTTATCTCACGAAAATGTTTCCACAACTCCCTTTGGATTATCCAAGTTTTTCTCGATTATCGACTTACAGTATACACTTTTTGCTTCACGAATCATTTGAATAACAAGATTTCTCTGCACTCTGTACTGAATGAAGTTACCCTGTCTTTTTAACGTTTCTATAAGATTCATGGCTTCAATAACAGATTCGTCCATCCATTCAGGCTGCGTTTGCCGTTTAACCAGTTTCTCAATTTTGGGTGCATGTTTGTCAACGATGCTCACAAAAAATTTTAACCACACATCAAGGGCATCCTCAACATCGTCAAAAGACTCAATTACAGACCAAGGGACACGCTTCATATCCTTGGAGAAATCATCCTCATTAGAATTTTAAATGATCGACCAGCTATTTCTAAACTTAATTTTTTTGTTGTCAAGTTTACCAAATCCATCAGTAAAATTCTTGGATGAATTTAATTAGATTTGTATGGCAGGCTCGTAATGATATAATTAAACGAACTGCGGCCTATTTAGGATTCAATTAAGGGGGACTTCAAATGGTTAATACGCATACTTTCAGCTCGCTTATTTCATTCTATGCTCAAGGTTTCCTCCATACTCCTCCATGACTCCAAGGTACTGCTTTTTCCAACCAGAAATGCTTTTCCGTATTTCTTCCATCAAGATTCCCTCCTTTTAACTCATGCTCAGCCAATTTGCATCCCATTCCCCGGTAAACGTTCTCCTTCAAGGGGTACTATATGACATAGTCAATTGGATTGCAGCATGGCCTCCTCCAGATGAGCCCTGGTTATATTGCTCGTGTGTGACGGAGCCCCGTAATTGTTTCCTGCAATTGGAGACTTTTATCCAATAACTGCATGTAGCGTTTATTGTTAACTTTGCCTGTATCAGTGTAAACAACATCAATATTTGTTTTTCCTTCCCAAGATATGCTCCAGCGGAAACCATTACTTTTTGAAAGTCTCATGATATAGTGGAGAAGGCTCAATTTCTCGTTTGTTTTTCCCATCAACACGATCGTTGTGGTGATTTTTAGCTATTTCTAACTGTCATGAAATAGTTTTTCTTTTCCTTCTAACATTTTGATCTCTTCGTGATACCCACATTCTTTTGAATTCATTAACTCCGTTTTTTCGCCATTCTTTGCACAGCGGACTTCCTCATTTGTAAATCCCTTGGGACTTCTCCCAGAGATTTGTGATTCCCGGGGATGACCATCTGGGATTGAATAAGTTCTTCAACACGATCCTCGTTTTCTTTCGAAAACGCAATCTTAGGTCTCCAGCTGCCACTTTTACGTGCAACAGGTCCCCCCGTCTTGGGTCTATTTACAGTAGCACAACTCCATCCTTTTCCTTGGAACTCCTTTACCGTCCTTCTTTCGCTCCACCCTTTCGCCTTGACACAGGTCTCAATTGTAAATTGATCACTTCCACTCAAAGGCATCATTACAAACCGGAATATTAGACAGAACTAATTTGGGTTCAGATCAGACAATAAACAGCAGAATTGAGACCCGAGCAGGTAATTTTTACTGTCAGCTGCCAGCATGGCATGAACATTATGTAAGTCACAGTGATATAACATTTTTGACCCAGGTTTTTTAAATTTCACAATACTTCCTTAATTTTTATATTTCTCTGATATACTTTGTACACTTGTTGATGACACCCTGCCATATTATGGAAAATTTGAAAAATTTCGGTTAGTCATTTGCTTAGGAAATACTTGTCAAAATGGGGCTCACTTTTTGGGACACCTGATATGTTGCATATTGCATCGAAAATAATATGATGTCAAATATTGCCCAGGAAATCTGACCACCTTCTTATCGAGAGTTAAGACTGATCACTATTGTAAAATATTCTGTCATCCCTTCTACGTCATGATAATTTGCATCAATTTTGGACTTCCTGTCTCGTGGGACAATGTGTGTGTCCCCAGTTTTTTAAGTGATGTTCCCACATTTTATAAATTCGGTCGCATTGTCCCTCTTTTGACACTTTATTGAGCGATTAGCAATACCCTTAACTTATCTCTTGATTATCTACTGTTATCGGACCTACTGTGCACCTCGAACATCGATGAATATTTGATTTTGATCTGACATCCATCCACACTTCGACTAAACAATCCCTGCTACAGTAACTGAAATTCAGCCAGCTTACGAGTATGTGAATAACAAAAAATGCCGTACCTCTGTTACGAAATGCAACGATGTCCAGTATAGGTCGAAATAAATGAAAAATGAAATGAAATGTCCTTAAATACAACAATTTCCGGGGGCGACCGCTAGACTAGTGATGGGATAAAGCAGATGCTGAGACAAAGGCGGCCAGATGAGTGAAACTCCGGAGTCAAAATCATATAGGCTTACACTATAGCCACCAAACTGAAAAGCATGTCTTGGAACAAATATATTTGTGATTAACCTCCGCGTAATCCAATAACATTGCCAAGTTTAGCAGCTCGTGTAGTCGTCCGCCCAGTCTGATCCATCGTTTACACATTCGATATCACTTTTCGGCCTAGGTAATGTTCAAAAAGTGAAAGATATTCTTCTGGAGCTGTATAGCCGCTGTAAGAATTACACACGCCATATCAACACCGTATCACCATTCTTATCGCACAAGTTTTGAGCTACAGACTGAAATAAGCTTTACCGACAACGTGTTGTTTGTCGGGTAAAATGGCGGCTTGGTAACGTAGACGAAGGTGTGTCAAGAATGCTGCGTTCTGATTGGTCAGTTAAGCCATCATGCATAGCGATAAATCAATTCAAGACTCAACAAGAATGTGCTCTCAAAATGGCTGCACTTTTGCATCCTAGTAGACAAGAGCACAGGCCAATCTTCTGCACTCAATTTACTTAAAACAAATTCAAGGAACTTCTGAATACCATTTGCGGCAATCAGTTCCTATTTAGTTCACAAAACTGCTGTCAAACTCGACCCACCTCATTTTATTCATTTTAGGGCTTTTATGTAACGTGGTCTTGGACCAAGAAAGCATTTGAACATTTCTACTGTAAGCTTGCCGTGTAGTATATGAACTGGTAAACGTGTAGTTTGACATCTTTCATGGAAATATAACATATTTTAATATTCGCAAAATCTGCATGTTCAAATCGCATCTGGCAGCCATATTAAATTTTTTTGATATCCTACTGCGAAAACTACTTACGAAATTAGTTCTCGCACTCGAAAGCAAAAATTGTAAAACCTCGGATAAATTTGGGATGAAATGATAACAAAAGGAAAAATTTGAAACTTGACCTGGCGGTGACACTGGATTATTACACACATTTGCAAGATGCTGGTGACTTCAAAAAAGTCGTATTTAGTGAGTGGCGTTTTACTGTCAATTACTAATCTTTGTTTGGTCACTTCCATGACCTGCAGCCTACATCGGCCAGAAATTTATGAACTGACGCATTATCAAAATGATAAAAATAAACGAATTGATTTCAAAATTCCAATTAGGATAACAAACACTCTAAAATGAGCCTACAGCAGCTGAAGTGGAGATATTACTCTTTGAAGTGATCGATTATTTAATTGGCATAATCGGATTTCGACTGCGTTCGTGTGACTGACCTGTGGCAGTGTTGTGTAACGTTGGAGAGAAAGCCAACAGAAACACTGTACTAAGCTAAACACAATTCGTAATTTTCATTATTCTCACAGTTTTAACATCTAAGCAGACTGAAATTCCATAGATAGACTTCTTAATCTCATGAAAATCAAACTGCCCCCTGGCATTGCAAAAACGGTGTAGTGCACGCAAGAGTCACATTTTTCAAATCGAAATTTACAAGGTAAAAACATCACTGACCTTTGATCTTTCATTTAGTGTTTGAGGTATTGCATTGACAGAGCATAGACACCATGTCCCATTCAGGTATGCAATATCATACGTTTCTGAGTACAAAACTCTATAAATACTCAATTGGTTTAGCTCGGAAATATTTCGGTTGATGTGCTAGCAGTGAAAGGCATTTTGTTCGGTTAGTAACGTTGAATGCGCGACGAAGTGCGAGAACGCGCTCCAAGTATAATACTAGTCTAATGGAGGATACTATAGTTTTATTACATACTCTCCTACTGATACTACTGAGTCTGTTACAATCCATGCGATCATACATTTATGTAGTGACATACATAAATCATAACAGGATAATAGTGTACAAACATTTCACTGACAAACTACAATTCCTCATGTTGCGGGTGTATTACATAATACATAATTATCTGAACTACTCCTACACATGCACTCACCCTAAATCACTTGGATATGAGATCATACTCTAACAATTTCGTAAACTGTAATCCGACACGTATTTGCTTTTGTTTACTATCAGATATTCTTAGTCCATTTAACGGTGGAGGCCATTTTGCTAATATATACCCAGTCATCCACAAATATAGAGTTACTGTTCTGACAATATTCATTTCTCTGTTATTTGAAGATTTTAGATAAAGTGGGAGCATTGCACGTCACTGATTTTTTACATACAGTGAGGTTTATAGCACTCTGACATAAATCTTATTGTTTGGGCAAATACCATTCAACCTTCATATCCAACTCAGTGCTAGTTAGGTCCTACCTAGTCCGATGGTAGCGCTGTTTGTTCTTTCTCTCCCTGACGCGCGTTGTGGCGATGGACAGGATTATTCATCCATGAACAACCCTGCCATGTGGCACATACTGAGACATAACACCACGATCCTTATAATATCTTTTTTTATCACTCCGGCTGGTCTGCTCACTCAGCTTGTACGGAGCCAGCCTGCTTTTGCTCAGTTGGCTGTTTGGTGTACCCACTTGGTACGTTATATGATATTTGCCCATTTGGCAGTTTGTACCCGTTAGGTACTTGTTGCTTGACCCACTTAGTAGGCAATCGGTATGTACCCATTTGGTACTATGCTAACCTGTGCCACTTAGTATCCGAACCTCAATTACGCATTGGGTATGGTAAATGTATGTGTGTTATCTCTTGTCAATTGAGGAACACATCTGGTTTCTTCTGTGAAATATGTTTTTGTAGAGTTGTGACCCTGAAATTCCCAATGCAACGTAAGTTATTTATTATTCTTGTTGTTTTATGTGTTCCCAATAATTTTTTATACCTGTCAACTGAGACCGGCAAGAGATCTTTTATCTATGCTGATGCTTTAATATGGAATTCTCTTAGCCGAGAAATTAAACAGTCTGATCCAATTAATACTTTCAAACTGAATATTAAAAAGTGGCTGTAATTTTCCTAAACTTTTTATACCCTATCTGTCTTAATCATGTCGTTTTTATCATTGTCGTAAATACTCTCACTGTTTAGAGTCATCTCTTCATTTATTTCAGCTGTCTTAGTTAAGTTTTTACCATTCTTTGCCATTTATTTATTGTTTTAATTCTCAACCTCTTTTAATTGTATCTTTGATACGTATTTTTAATTGTTGTTTTATTAAATCATTGTATTGTATGACTGTTTTTTGTTGTTGAGGGCCCTCTTGGAAAGCAGTGCTATCACTGAAGAGGCCACTCTCATTTTAGATATCACAATAAATAAATAATTAAATAAAGTTTTTCACGCACAGTTGTTCTACCGTATTTCTTCACCATTTAAGCCCATGAGCCTATATCCGAAATAATGTCTTTTTCACGGTCTTTTTACCCAAGTTTCGCAGACAAAGTCCCCCACATAGGCCCACATATTAATTCAAGCACAGGCGCCCCCGTTTCTTTTTTAAAACTTTCTTGCTTTTCATGAACAACATTTTATTTAAAATGCAACTTAACATCTGTTAACAAACAGCGTTTACACTGGTATCTTGAAAACACACCTTGTAATAGTTTAAAACTGAAATTTCTTAATAACTGAAATAAAGCGATGTCTAAAAGGGTCAAAAACCAGAGTTTTGACACTGGGGTCAGTGAGTGCAAATTAGCCGAGAATAAAATCTATACAACCTCCTTTCCCTTTGTTGTCTTCCGTTAACATCTATTGGAATGTTCCACAACCAACATCCTTGTATGTTTTGTCCCTGGTGTCCAAAGAGCGAACTCACAATAATGTGTCTTCTTCAAACTCACCCCACCACCACCACCATAACCACCACCATCATCATCACCAAAACTATCATCTTTATCATCACCATCTTCATGGTCATCTTTTTCCAGTACTTCCCAGTCGTTGTCGGTGTCTTTATCTATGGTGCAAAATCTCTGTCGCTTCATCGACTGCAAGATAATGCATTATTTTGCGCCTGCGAAATAACCGGATATTTGAAAAAATATTGGGTGCGCCTATTTACGGGGCACTGGACTATGGTCAGGTTACATAAGAAATAAAAGTCAACGTTTTATTTCATTAAATGATCAAAGTCTGAAAACTGCAGGCAAAGGGGTTTGAATGTCATGTATTGCCACCGACCAAAAAACGTCGTTAGTGCGTATTTTCAGGGCTATCACGAGGATTTGCAACGCGAAAAATGGGGCTGTGCCGTTTCTCTTCCCCATGTAACATCCAATATAACATACAGTTAGGCGGGACTGCGCACGACTTCACTCGTATAGGATTTATTATTTTTAACTACCAATCACGGCTTGGAAGACATTTTATAATCCAGAAAAAGAAAATAAAGAGTTCATTGGTTGAGTATTTATTCCAATGTCCGCTCAACATATTTTGTTTAAAAGACTTCAGTGCAAGTATAGGGAAGTGGCTTGACAAATTCCGCCAGTGGAACATGGATTTTAACTCCTGTTTTACCCTGCTTCTGGGATTGTGTTCACTGGTTAGACCTTTTCTAGCATGTTCAACCAACCCAGATGTCGTTGCACGCGGGGGAAATCTCGTGGTACAGTCTTGTGAAATAGAAGAGATACTGGAAATGATGTCTAGTGGTTTGAACTTAGCTCGTGTTAATAAGGCTAAATTCAGAGACAATCAGATCAAATTCGTTCCAGGTAGAATTTTTAGTGGCCTAGTAAAAGTCCATAGATTAGACTTAAGAGACAACCACATTCAGACAATCTCTGAAAGAGCGTTCACGAGGTTGGAAGATCTGAAAGTTATTCTCCTTGGAAACAACAACATGTCCGTGGTGCCGGATGGAGTTTTTACTCGTTTGAAATACCTGGACATATTGGAATTACCGTTTAACAGAATTCAGACGATTTCTGAAAACGCATTCTCGGAAATGACAAATCTCAAAATGTTGGACTTGCGATCCAATTTAATTTCTTCATTCCCGTCCACCAGTCTTCCGGCAGTGTCCACACCATTTAGGTTATTCTTGATGGATAATGTCTTTACAAGCGTAAACAACTCCGCTTTCAGTAGAAGAAGCCATGTTCGAGAAGTCTTCTTAGAGCGCAACAATATGTCGTCCTTGCAGCCAAACTTTTTAGTAGGTCTGGAGAACGCCAAGATTATCGAGTTGGATTCTAATCAAATCGATGGCTTGATGGACTCGCCGTTTAGAAACCTTGGTTCCTTGATCGTTCTCCGTCTCACTCATAACAAAATATCAACCCTTAATGCATCATCTTTCCGAGGACTCTCTCAACTCAAACTGCTGGGACTCGGTCATAACTACATCGAACGACTTGAAAGGAGATTGTTTGAACACCTCCCGTTACTAGAAACTCTTTATATTAATGGCAATAGACTGAAAACGATTGAGAAAGGCGCGATGGATGGTCTTCGTTTTCTGCATGGCTTACACCTGTCTGGTAATGAAATTGGTCTGATTGAACAAGAATGGATAGAAAATCCTATTTTGTTTGATTTAGATTTATCCCGCAATGGGTTGAAAATTGTAACAAACAAAACTCTGTACGGCTTGTTCATGGTAGAGCACCTTGATCTGTCCGACAACAAAATTGTAGCATTTAGTAACTATGCGTTTGCCACTTTATTACAACTCAAAACGTTGTTCCTGAGTGGCAATGCTATTAGAAGCGCAACTGCTTTACTTTTAAAGCCCACTCTATCGTTAACCCGCGTTATGATGAATGTCAACGAATTTTCGGAAGTAGAACATGATATCTTCAAGTACTGCCCGCTAACCAATCTCCACATCCTCGTACATTCACTCTCGCAACTTCCGGCTATAGCTGCTCAGTCACTATTCCTTAAATTTAAATTGCCTGGTCCAGTACAAAATGACATACTTTCAGAGGACTTATGGGCAGAGTATTTGGGAACTGAACCCTTCATCCTATCGTTGTCAATTATGCAGCAGGTGCGGGCTGAACGAATAAGTATTCTAGGCAGCAAAATATCTCATATTGAAGATAACGTATTTGCACATATGGAAACTATGACGGTGTCTTCGTTATCTTTGCAACTTAACGAAATCACGCGATTGACGAATAATACTTTTGTCGGTCTAACCTATCTTTCGAACTTGAATTTAAAAGGTAACCAGATTGCAGACATTCAAAATGGAACATTTCAATTACTGCCACGCTTAGATAAATTGTCACTTGGAAGTAATAAGTTAAACTACTTATACTTTGGTTTGTTCAGTAATTTAAAATTATTAAACTTTATTGATTTGTCAAGTAACGAAATAGAGAAAGCTGACAAAAACTGTTTCCAAGATCTTGTTATGTTGTCGAAAATGGATCTTAGCAATAACCGTCTTAAAAATATTACTAGATACACATTCAACGGCTCTCTTCAAAATTTGGTACATCTGTCTCTAAGTAACAATGAAATTACCTCAATCGACGAGAGCGCGTTTGCTAATCTAAGGGGCGTGGTCAACCTAAATCTGAGTCACAACAACATCGATCACGTGCCAGGGAAATTATTTGAGTCGCTCATCAATCTTCGCTCTTTAGCTTTGGATAACAACTTGATAAAAGGAATCGGAAATGTTGTTTTACCAAATCTCCCAGGCATGTACACTTTGGACTTGTCTTACAACCAAATACAAGTGTTGCCCAAGATCTTCATTGATCATGCTATAACATCACGTCTGAGCTTTCAGTTTAAAATTAGACAAAATCCTTTTCATTGCAACTGTTTATTGAGAGATTTCCAAGATTTCATCGCAAAACACCGACATAACATTCTTCATCAAGTCGATGTACCATCTTGTCATACACCATTTTTCTCGAGTCCGAATCATGAGAAATTTGTTAGTCTCAATCTGACATGCACAAAGCCTTCTATTCCAGAAATCAGTTTTGGAGTTATAAATGGCAACCTATTAGTGTTTTGCTCGTCTGAAGGAGATCCCGCACCGATTATCACAATTGTCTCCCCTGCTGGCGAAGCTTATGAATTCACATCTCTGCCCTCCGAATTACGCGTTGAAGGGACAATAAATTTGACACCCCTTGACATCATCCACAGATCTAAAGGTGTACTGTGTAATGCTACGAACGAGATTGGAACCTGGGAAAGTGTAGCAGCAGTTCCAAATCTAAGCAGTTCAGTGAGATTTGCATCAATCCTATCGTTTGCGCAAGTTGTTTGGGTTTACCTCGTCTTGTAGCCTTGTTTTCCCTCACGTGATCACAAAGTACAAAGCCTGTCCATGCTAAGGTTATGTAGAGCCTTATTGAAAAGACTGCTCATTTATCCAAATTTCTACAAAACTATAGAATTTAATTCATCAAAAGTATTTATTTTCTAAAAGCAGAAATTGCGTTGAATTTAAACAAATTCGATGACAATACAAAATATTATCTCCAAAACACACATCGTTTCGTTTCCTTTTTTGCAACTTGCGATTTTTTCACAAATATCGTATTAGTTGTGCTTTTGATTTTTTCCTGCAAAAGTGAGACATTTTAGAAAATGCAATTTGAAAAGTGAATAAAGCATATTATCACATTTTGTTAGGATCCTACAGAACCTAAGACGAACGTTTTACAGTGTTGATTCATGCGCGCACCCAGGGGGAGGGGGCTCGGGGTCTCAAACCAACCCCCCATTTGGCGAAGTCATGTGCAAAAAAGTCCGCCTCAGAGAAACAAAAACTCAAAGAAGAAAGTAGAAAACGAGACAAAAGTCCATTAAAAAGACTGGAACCGCCAAAATTCGGCGTATGCACAATTCGAACATACCCCGTGAATCTTAGTAAAATATTCACATTCTCAAAAATTCGAGCCTTCCATTTTTAGGCTGGGTGCGCGGATGTGAATGTTTTCCGAGAATCACGGGTGTGTCGGTTTGGAAAAGTACCGAAATGGATTCCATGGCTTCA
The DNA here is from genome assembly GCA_002633005.1 of Phoronis australis. Lineage (NCBI taxonomy): Eukaryota > Metazoa > Phoronida > Phoronidae > Phoronis > Phoronis australis. Next base: position 1,293,627 of record NMRA01000021.1, read on the forward strand.
TTTATTCCGGAACCTCAGAGGATTCCCCGACTTTATATTAGTCGGGCACATATATAGAGGAAGTAACGCTAGTGACGTTGTGTACCGTAGAGCTACTGTCGCGGATATAGACCTATGTTTATCCCAGACGCTTTGAATAAGTTGAGTGCAATATGACCATGTGGTAAAGGCATTTGTTACTGCACTCCCGGAACTACTTTAACTCTGACATGGAAATTGCGAAAGGTAGGCCAACGTCGACTTGGCGTCGTCAGTCAGCTCGACTATCAAAGTTTCCTAAAATAGTTTAAAGTAATATATTTGCAGCAGTCTAAGTAACGCTCAATATGCAATCAGGTCCCAAACATAACATCTGGTACAATATTGTTAATTATATAACACTTCTATATTAGTTATATTTGTCAATATCATATCGTCAACATGAACCCAATCGCCAATTCCTCGGTAACTTAAATGTTAAGAACTGTTGTTATATCATTATTTTCAGAAAATGTTATAGTTTATTGCACAGTTACCGTTGCTTTCATCTTTGTTATCTCTTTTCAAGTAATAAAGCGTTACATTTAAAAGTGTTTCTTTTACAAGAGAAAACGTGAAACATAACGCGCACGTATATACCTATAGGGTGTGATCCGCCAGGTGAACAGTCTGGATGAAGTATTTAAAAAAAGAAAATATGAAAAAGCTTAAGAACTTGAAGCATATGGGATAAATAGAAAACGTACCACGATTGGCGTAGACGAAGTAATATTGCACTCGACATTATTCGGCGTCTCGCGAAACCGAAGGTTAAGGTCGATACGCGGAATTATGTCTCGTGAGATATAAATTATTACATGGCGAAGTTGTTATCCCCTGTTATCTAGAGCCCTAGTGGATTTTGGAGAATTATCACCCGAGGGGCGTTAGCTCCGAGGGTGATAATTTAACAAAATCCACTGAACGAGAAGCAAATAATCGATCTACCTTTCTCGACTCGCCTCGGCTTTGTAACTACTTTCTATGTCAGAGGCCCGGGGTCGGAGGTCGTGACCTTTTAAGAAAAGCTGAGCTATTTTTGTCAAATAATGCTTTTACTCAAAACCAATTGAAAATTGAAACAAAATAGAAATAAAAAGTGAATTTATAAATTAAGGTTTAGCAACTATTATAGCTTACTACACATTTTATCACGATAAGCTTCGACCGGGAAAATATCGTCTGCTAAAGTAGGTTACCACTAGTAACTGCATATAATGCTCAAGTCAAAGGATCCCAACGACACGATACCCGCATTCAAATTGGATATCGGTGATTTACAAGTGAGAGAACACGAGAGAAAAAGTTCACTGAATTAAAATATCGTTTTCATGGAAATTATGCCCTTTACTGAACATGCGATTGTTGCGCGTGCTCATTTAGGTATTCTATTTTCACGTTCGATGACGTCAGCCGCTGAGTGGTGTAGTGGTAAAGTCGGCGACTCGAAACTCTTGAGGCCCGGGTTCGAAACCGGCCTCAGTTTACCGCCAAAATGTTATCCCACCAGTGTCGTCACCCTTTAAAGAACACTGAGGTGGCATTTCACACCCTGACTTTACATCCCAGCTCTCTGGACAGTCACAACGTAGCGACAATTCGAAAACGCCTTTACAATGGAATCTACAACATCTCGTAAACATTCGCAAGGGGTCAAGAGAGTCACAAGGACTCGCATTCTTGCTCGCGGATATTTTGTTTTCAAATTGTCACAAAGCCGTTGAACACAAATCGAAGCCTTCGCAAGGTTTTAGGGAAAAAAAATTGCAAGTAGTGGAATGAGGACGCTGCTAATTTGACTTACACCCCTAAGGACACTTCAGCTTCACGGGTTAAATAATTTCACCATACGAGCGTTTGAAAGACGCCTCTTTATTACTATCGTTTATTCGACCCTGGTATACGCACGCGGATATTTATCAAGTTGGTGACAAAAACAGATGCCACGGGTCTAACCTCCGAGGAACAAGTGACTATTTGAAATTTCGAACAAAATTTTGATATTTTCTCAAAACGCATAAATACAAGAAACAATTTAATTATTATGATTGTCACTCATGCTTTTTTAAAAACGCCTAAATATGCACGCATACACGGCATTATGCATGGAGAATCAAACTAAAACCAAGGAGTGAATTCTCAAAAAAGTGTGTATTAAATTCACGGTTACGGTTCACTTGTGCTTCGCACGGATACTGGCTACTGTGCGCGGAAACGAAAAATAATATTATGCGTGTTCGTGGCGAAATACGTTTCAAACCATAGTGGTCCTCAACGAAGTAGATTTTGGCTATATCCATATATAACATGTTGTTGCATAAGTTAGTATACATTTATCTCATTCATCCACCCCTCAGGTAAGTAGCAAAGACGTAAAATGTAGCGTGGAATATCTTTAACAGAAAAATAAAATGAGAGTTGTCTTGGACATAATTATAACGTGACTCGCTACAACAAATTCGATTTAGGCATATGCGCCTAGTCGCACGCAATATTTAGACATATGCGCCTAGTCGCACGCAGTAACGAACCGTCAAGTCAATTACTCACTCATGTTGTCAGATCAGTATAGTTCGGTAGCAGCCTTTCGTTTACACAAATTTCGTTGAAAACACTGTTTTTTTTAAACAGTGTTTTCATATAACCAGCAAACTAAAGTTTGTTGATTATATCTCTTGGTGTTTTACTACATAGCTGCCCTCCTGAAGAAAGGAGATTATTCAGACATTACGAGCGAACCACTATCAAGCTTGCAAACTAAAAGTCTAGTGTTTTCAACGAAGTTAATGTTATGAGAAAGAAAAAGTCGAGACCCGACATCGTGACGAAACGTCTCCCAAATAAAAACTTTGGTGGAAATCTATCAATACTGTGTAGCGCATACAAGCGTCATAGAAATCGTAAGTCGTACCGGAGACGGCTGATTTGAACTCCTAAATTGCATCATATTAGTAACAGATAAGTCAACCCTAAACATTCGAATATCAGGGTCTCCAAGTACAGTATTACTGTCTACTACAAAAAGAATACGATTTTAACATTGAAACACTGTTCAAAGTCTTCCAATAGTAGAGTCCGAAAATTTTGAGCGGCGCCGGCGTGCATTCGAGCTTTCGATACTTAAGAAAGTAACGTTTCACGAGCGTTCAATTTATCTAAATACGGATGTGAGTTGGGAAAAATCGTTGATCCAAATCACGACAAAATTACCATGATTAGCAGACGACGTACTTACCCGAAGTAAAACGTGCTATGTCTGCCAGGTACAGTATCTATAGTGAATCGCGACGTCACGACTTAAGCGTAAGATCACAGATTTCATCCACTGAAAACATACGGAGATAGCGGTCCATGTACTGTGGTCAACGGTGCCAAAGCCTTTGGTAAGTAGAGGCGGCGGCACTATGAGTTTGTAACCCACGAAGATTTGGAAGAGTTAAACTTTGCCCTATCGGCAGACTGCGTGTTTGAAACCGTACGAACTCAACTCTTACGCATCAGCGTCTTCGGTAAATCAAGCCTACTCAGTATGCGGACAGTGCTGATTTCAGAAGTGATATGTCTGAGTGGAAAAACCAGCTTTTTATTGAATCATCATTTAATTTTCTAACCACTTTAGTGCCTGAGACCAGGCATTACCAGTGGCAGATTTAGGGGTGGGCCAAGGGGGCCATGGCTCACCCTAAAATTCTACCAGATACCATTTGTGAGTTCGGGTGCGCGCAAGCATTGGCTCGTCGGGGTTGAATAAACAACGCATAGGCCTTGAACAAACTGAACAAACCCCGTTTACCGTTTTTTTTTAGTCAACAGGTCCGCATTCGAGGCCTCTGCGTCCCCACAAGTTAGGCTGGGCGCGCGCGTCTGCCGAAATTCTGGTTATTCCCGTGCCCTGCCCCCCCCCCTAACTCAAAATCCTGGATCCGCCCCTGATTACAAATTGACTTGACGCGGCGTGTCATTTTATGCAACGACCAAGGTCTCAAGAAAAAACGAAGTGACAGTTCTTTGGAAGCACAGAAATGCCTTTCATCTGAGTTTTTTCACATTTTGCGACTAACTTACAACAAAAATTTCGAGGCATTGACTTGAGACCATCTACAGGCCCACTGATACAAGTGACGATTTATCTTTATTACCCCTGCTCGGCCAGCTTACCTCCCTGTTTGAGAAATTTTGGAAGTAATATTTTTGTCCCCTATGCAATATTGTAATGGTGCCATCCATGTGGTCGCCGTCATTCTTCATAGTGACAAAACGATTTTTCGTTTACACCTATGTGATCACGTGACCAGTTGTTATTTCACATATAGTACTTAGGCGGCGCTCACGCTGGTCTCCCGCTATTATACCGCCGGGTACACAATAAAATATGCAAGTTTGTTATGTACACAAAGAGATTTCTCCAGTGTCCACCGACATGACCGATACAAATCCGTGTTTTGAGTTACCACTTCTGTACAGCCAAGATCCATCGACGGTTGCCGCGCAATCTAATGTCTGCCCATCATCGATGTCGGAAACCAACAACGGTCTCAATTTTTCACCAGCATTCTTGAGGCATTGACATAAATTTAAGTATTGTCTTAGCCAAGCCAGTTTTCTAGGCACAGGCCCCATAACTTTCTATCGCATTTGCGGACTTGCGCTAGCATTTTTTTCTTTTTATTGCAGTTTTATCTTCTTAACTAAGTAAATTTTAGCTTTGATACTCCGAGAATAAAAACTAAGTTGAATTTTCTACGTAACTGAATATAAATAAGGAGCTTTCAAGCAACGCTTCTAATTTAAGGACGAAGTTAATGTTTCATTGTATTGAAATAAGAGCTCAGTTTTCAGATTATTACAAGAAAACGTGACTCTTTTGTCAAAGATGACCTTATAATAAAAAAGAAAAAAAAACACATTTTCAGTTAACAAAGACGCAAACGTGCCCAAGACATCGTAGTTGAGACCTTCTCTGGGATTGTTTCATGAAATCGTGTACAGGGGAGGTAATTGTTGGCTGACGCGTGGCCCAGAATTTGACAAAGTTGAATTTACGAGTTTCAGTCCCGCCTTTCTATGGCCCTGTAGAGTTTCAAAATATTTTGAGGCTTTTATTTCATGCAAGACTGGTCCTTTATACGTAACCAAAATTAGACACAAGATTTTTTTTTCTTGTGAAATTTGCCGTACGCTGTTCTCGCTCATTCACACGTCATTTGGCCTAGGCAGACGACGCCTCTCGGAAGTTTTTTGACAGGGAATTCGGGTTGCAAAATTTGAACAGCGCGTACAAACGCAGGTGTCAGTTCTTCGTTTATATTTTTGACTGAAAGCGGATGCATTGAGACTTATGTATGGACTAGCACTTCTTGATTTTGTTTTGTCACATCAAAAATAAGCCGTCTCTGACTAATTATGTTGTTTATGCTTCTCCTAACGTGACTTACCCCGTCTGTGACCCAAGCTTGCAGACAATATAGAATTTTTATGAGCAAGCAGCAGTTCAACAAGACATGCTTAAATGTCACCAGCACCTGGTTTAGACTCAGGACTATGACCAGTTGTAAGAGTGTTGTCTTTGTACTCGATGCAAAAATGGATCAGTTTAAAAATAGTTCCTAACTGCATTTGGGAGAACTGTACAAGCCATGGTATTTAAAATTTTCAAATAAATAACAACAGCCATTTCTGTGATGTGATGTTCGGAATTTGGACATCTTTTAAAGGTTAGTTTGATTTAAATAAGAATTTATGAACCAGTCTTCAGTCAAAGGAACTAGTTTTTAACGTACAGAGTATTACATTGAAACAGGAACCGCGGTATAAAACAGATATTCTGAAGTCGAAAACGGACTCTCGCAACTTCAAAACAGCTAACCAGCCCGAAAAACACGAACCCCGACCTTTGAAACAGGAACCCCAAGGATCAGACATGAATCCCGGGAACCGAAAAAAAATGTCCGTATTTCCTGTCCGATCACCGAGACAAAGCTGATCCAAATGCTTCCAGGTTATTTTCTGAACAGAATCTCCATCTGCTGCCCAAACTTCGGACTTAACTTAAACACATTTTGGCTTTTAATTCTTGGCTCTTGAGTCAGTTTTTAACAAAAGGGCGCCAGAGCTATGAAACAACAAAATCCATAATGTGTCTTGTGATTTTATTACAAACCGCGAACTCCAGATAAGATGTGAGATATTCAAGTAAACTTCACCAACCTAGCGTTCGGTTGAACAGCTAGGTTATACAGGACGTGCATTGGGTAAGCACAAGTGCCTTATACGCTATTTTAGTTATGGCGGTGGGTATACTCACGGCTAAATTGTACTTGTGTACGTGAAGTTGCTTGCCTCGATACGATTTTTTTACGTTAACATAGTACAATACAGTAATACAGAGAAGGCAAAATTTTATTAGTTACTCAGTGAAATCACAAGCAAAAATACATCATCTTAGAATTTGTCAACCTTGTAAAATAGCTATGCAATATAAACACTGCCTTAAACTTGACACAATATTGCGAGTCTTTAAAATCCGTCTGGCTGTCCGCCTTTCCTTGAGTCGCAGTAGGCGTACACTTTGTCATCGTCGACGTAGATCGCTTGGACGACGGAAACACTAGTCAGTGCCTTAGTGTCATGTTGTTTCGCTTTCAGACCTTTCAGTACGTACTACAAGTAATCACGGAACAGACATGATTCGATAAGATAATCTACTCATCCGTAACAGCAGTCCCCTGAGCAGGTACTCTAAACGTAGCTCTACAGTCATGTAAGAACTTGTCGCGGTGATCATAAAGGGTTTTAGATTCACCTAGCATGCGCGCACCCAGGGGAGGGGCTTAGGGCGCTTGAACGAGTCCCCCATTTGGTTAAGTGGGCAAAAATGTCCGCCTCAAAGAGACAAAAAATCCGAAAAAAGTAGAAAATGAGACAGAAGTCCACTAAAAAGGCAGAAACTACCAAAATTTGGTGAATGCACAAATCATAGCTCTGAACGTATCCCGTGAATCTTAGTAAAAGTTCATTATTCTTGAAAATTCGAGCCCCTCATTTTTAGGCTGGGTGCGCGCATGCCTAGAGTAAACCAGACTTCAACTTTGATAGAGAAAACTATTGGTCAAAGGTTACAGTTCTGCAAAATTTGGCACTTTTATATTAAGTTTGGGTATGTATGGGGATCAGTAGAAAATGACGAGGTGCAGTTAGGGGGATGATAGTAACGCGATAATCATATCAATTGAACTTAGGTGGAAGTTAGGTGCTCCATAGAAAACAGGAGCTTCGTGCCATAGCCACAGTTACCCCATTCGAATGTTCTGTTGACAGGGAATGGAGTGGAAACTGTGGCGACCGGCAGTTCAATAATCGTGGCAAGCCAGGTGGGGTGGGGCAGTTCAAAACTGTGGCGAGATTTGGGGATGAACATAAATGTGTCAAGCAGGGGAAAACGGGTGAGCGTGGCAACGGCCGACTGCAAGAGTGTGACTTAGGCCTACAGCTGTGGCGAATAGAGGGTAGTTCAGAAGTGTGGTGGCCAGGGGACAAAAGCTCGAAAATTGTGACTACCGGCAAAAGCTCAACACACCAGGGTCGCCTTGCAGTTGCTAATCTTGGGAAACAGAGAAGCCATAATTATCGGGCACATAGGATAAAGGTGTATTTCATGTGATGAGAACTGGGGACATCGGGAAGAGCATTAACTACTTGAGGAGTTTACGCCAGTACCCTAGAAATGTAGTCAAATTTCTTCCCTGCCTGAGTAAACGCTAAAGGTACACGTGTTGATTCAAGTAAGCCTCGCAATTGATTTAGCGTCTGGAGCCTATCCAGTGGTTTTCCTTGTGACTGGACATTCAAAGTAAACAAGAGAAATTGAAAAAATCTGTCACGGATCATAAGAACACTAATTCCCTTGACGCAAGCATTACTATCTAACCACCAGTCCCTTTATCCGATGTCTAGTTGTGTACTACACAGACCACCTATTCTGAGACTAATAGATAACGTTGGACCAGGTATAGACTTTACCTCGTCGAAACCTTTTTCATACTGGACGTAAGCCGGTAACAGTTGGTGATGAATCCGTCTGCCGTCCATTGCCTTCTTGATGTTTTGGTCAAACCAAAGGGTTCTCAAAGCTGTCTGCAATAAGCACGAGCCAGGAGGTAGAATCTTGTTAACATCAGCAGTGTGAGGTAACAGAAATAAGGATTCGAGTAATGGATGAAACCTAGACATGGGCTTACTGGTGCGATCAATTCAATACTTAGCCTAAGACTGAGCTCATCCTCCGAAAACTAACTCGACTCAGTTTCAAACTCGTTACTTTTAAGTCCCGAGGTGAGTGCTTAAAAGTAGTCACGTCGCGTGATTTGTAGTTTTGTATCATTACTCGAAGCGTTCCGTTTATGAGTCGAGTTTCGTAGCCTCAAATCTCCATTCGGAAGTGAACGTTATCTGCACCTGAGGACTCCGGTCATATGGCACAGCATCAGCTGCGCATGTGCGGACTTCAGTCATACGGCAGTCATACATGTAGGTGACTTTCAAACTGGCGAATGATTAGATGTATGGTAGAAGCTCACGCACGCGCAGATTATGTTCACCTCGGAGGGGAAATTTGAGGCTACAAAAATACCCAGTTTGTATGAAGTTAGGCTCTGGGCCCAGATCACTCTTTGTTATGTGCTTAAAATGGTTTACTCGCACTCCCAGCTCGCGCTACTGAAATCCCGCGTTAGCCACGCGTTAGACCGAGCCCTTGATGACATGCGGTCTGCACGTTAGCCAAAATGTGATCGTAGAAAGCATTGGAGGTGGGGAGCAGAGGGTACCACAATGTCAATATCAGCACAGTCACAGGAAGACTCAAAATGAACCCACATCATCGTGTATGAAATTCTAAATTTTGTCTCTTTTTTTTGGAAAGAAGTATAAAATCAACTCCACCTGACTCCTATGGTTAAAAGTTGTAAAGATCATTCACAGGCTAAAGTTAAAGTTACTCTGTATTTATCAAGCTTTGTAAAACAACACAACATAACCTTTGAATTGACCTTTTTGCAGATGGCGAATCCTGACGCACGCGCGCTCCTGGTTAGAGATTTTTAGATATGTTTCACTCACGACATACATGTATCTGCAGGCTATTAAAGTGTTCCATTTGATTATTGATGTACCCGAAGCAGGTTTGAATTTTGCCGCGGGTACCAGCGGATTGCGTGATGCGAATGATCGGCTTCACACTATCAATTTAATGTGTGTGACGTCTCTGTCTATCTGCAAAAACGTCAATGAAGATCTGTCCATTACTTCATACCAGAACAGTGGATGTAATGATCTTAGTTCCGCCTGCAGCTCCAATTATGAGTTTTACGTCACCATCATCGTCCACAAAGATTGACGGAGACATCGATGATAGTGGACGTTTTCCAGGGACGATAAAGTTCGCCGGAGATGGTTTAATGCCCCATATGTTGGTGATGTTCGGCGAACTGAAGTCATCCATTTCATTGTTGAAAATTATACCAGTTCTCGAACCAAGGACAGTCGATCCAAAGCTAAGACACAGAAAAAAAAAGAGAATACATTTTCAAATCAGTTGACAAGAAGAACTTGTGCAGTCCATTGTTTTGAGCCACGTCAAAATGTTTCAGGCAAGGCGTTTTTGATGAACGCTTCTGTTTTATTCTTCGATGCAACAATTATTTCAATTCTGCACCCTAGAGTATGCTATAGAATAAATTCCGATAATGGTGATTAAGTCCCCGCTTGTCCTGCGCAGAAGTAAAGTAAACTTTTAGGTGCCATTTCGGTTAAACTTACTAAAAGTTAATTGTGCTAGTCGTAGAAACGGCATCGCCATTTGCAGCTAGCACGGAGAGATGGGATGTGCCAGAGTCCATTCGGTCGAGGAAGGTCGGCTCGTAATATTCCAGTTTTTGAGTCTGATCATCTGTTACCTTCTGTCGAATGCTTTCGGCTAACTCTTCTTTGGTCAAATTAGCAACAATCTGAAATTGAAAGTGCCATCATACATTAAATGGGTTGGAACTGTTAACGCTTTTGCGTACACGGGTCAAGCTTTATCATCCCATATGAAACTTAGACTGCCGATGCGAAGGACGGACCTTGTGATGGAAAGAATGAATCCAAAAATGGAAAGGAGGGGCGAGAAGTGGGAGGAACAGGGTGGGTGTCTTCTTGCCATTTTACGATTTCAGATCGCGTTAATGAACGTCATCATCGTGTCGCTTGTCGAACGCTAACAGTTTATTCACACAAAACCGATCTTCCGATTTCTCCCCCGTTCTTTCCTTTTGGGTCCCCCCTTACAATCAGAAGATATATCCTTTTAATCTGGACTCTGAGCTTCATGTTGGATGATAAAGCCCTGTTGTCTTTTTAAGCACCCGCTCGATATTTTCTTCAAAATCCGTAGGAGGTCTGAAGGTTAAGTCAAAGCGATTATCCTTTCCTTTCTGGAAACTTAGCAAAACACAAAGGCATCGTACCGTAGGTGTCGCCTGAACTAATCTTTGCATTTCAAGCTTATTGAATAACTGAATTTGTGGTAACGTTCAAAGAAAAATAACATGTCCGTAGAGACAAGTGTATGATTTACACTAAACCACCATACAGAGCGTCTGAAGAATGACATGTTAAAGCCGATGTAAGCCAACTCACATCATTTATATTGAGGAAGTCTTCGTCACCCAATTCTGTTCTTTTCGCAAAGGCAAACTTGAACGCCTCGGTTACTCTGTGGTAGACAAGGGTTGGATCCTTCTCTAACAGTTCCGAATCAAAATTGTAAGCTTAAAAAGAAATATGAAATTCTGACATGCAACGGAATATTTTTGGAGGTAAATGTCGTCATCTTTGGAGGATTACGTCACACCGTGAATCCTAACAACCTTGCAATAAGATATTGATTTTCGTTTGAAAAACCAACGAAAGCGATATTGAGTGGGAGACACAACAAGACGCGACAATTCGGAGCATACCGGCATTTTCCGTAGATAAGCCCATCCGATGAAACGACCATGGGCGTTTATTCGTTGTTGCTTCTGGTGTCAATTTTTAGCCACAGATTCAGCTTTGTGCATCATTTATTATTTATCGTAATCTATTTTGCCCGGGGTACGCCACGAGCTATGTTGCAGAGTAAAACAAGAGGAGGATTGCGAATATTGTCATTTATTATGACGTAATAGATAAAACTAACTAAGACTCTGCAAGATGGGCATGCAAAAAACGCCCACAGGCGTTTACAATGAATAGCCCTGCAAGAGGGAACAAAACAAAAAAAACTGCCTGAAGGGCTTAAAGGAAAAGTACAGAACATGAAAACAAAACTTGAAAAAAACCTAACAGGAAATGTATACGAGCAAAGAGAAAGTGGAACCGACACCCGGGATGGGGGGTGGGGAAAAAATGAAGAGAACGAACGTAGGTCTTGTAGATGACGAGGTAGGTGGCTGAATGAGAGACCACGTTGAACAGAACAAAGGAAATATGGGCGTCCAATCAGGAGTTGTGTAGAGAAACGTATGAATACAAAAGTAGGCCCTAGAGGCTATAAATAGAGATGAGTAATGCAAAATAAACCCTAAGGACTGGTCTCAAAATAAAGAGACAAGTGTCAAAATAATGACGATAAATGCATTTAACAAGTTAAATTTAATTTATCGTAATCTATTTTGCCCGGGGTACGCCACGAGCTATGTTGCAGACATACCTACCCTTTCCGAATAAACGCCCGGGCGTTTGTTTGGTGATACTGAAATGCCTGAAAATTTTCGTTTTCCGAATACACGCCCATGGGCTTATCTACGGAAAACTCCGGTAGCAACATTATCAAGTTGGAATTGAAACCTGTTTCAGTTTATTAACACAAACAAATCATGGAACATTGATAAGTTCAAGTCCCTGAAACAAAATAATGCCCTGTGGCCTTTGTGAACCCTTAAAACCTTGGAACAAGTTTAAATGTTCTTTACAAACTTAACTAACGCCATTGGCAAGTAAATCGACGGCTGTGTAGATCGATGTAGGGATAAGTTATTTTATCAAGATGATGCTTTTGTCTCAGCTCTGAAAGAATTACGAAGGTGACACAGTTTCGGATGATGTCACCGAAACTATGTTTAGTATCCTTTTAAGGGCGGATAAATGCTGTATTGAGGGAGACACTTGCATATTTCGATTATTTGGGAGATATTGATCATACGTTTTATTTGATATCAACTTCGATTTAGGACATAAAAATTGATCTCATGCAGAAATCACAGGGCACTTCGATATAATCGCATCCTGCAGAATAGGAAATTAGAACCTGGTCAACTGCGGGTAGTCTAAAACACGGTTTTCGTCCTTTGATATCTGTTTAGTGCAAGACATTCTAGAGTCGACGTGAACCGGCGTCGAGTTCAATAACGTTGTAGTCTCATTAGAAAGGCAATATCTCGCGAGATTCCGCGATATATCGCCAGGTATTTTCAGTGAGAGCAGTGTTTTGGCTAGATTTTTCTAGCCGCGAAACAGTTATTGAACTCGACCCAGACAAGTCACATATGAAGAGAAAATACACACCGTCAAGGATGTTGAGGATTAAGCCCGTGATGACCCCGCTAGAAGGCGGACGCACTGAGTAAAACTTATAGCCTTTCAGGTCAATCTCAATCGGTGGCTTCTCGTTCACTTGATAGTTAGTCAGGTCCTTCAAGGTAATGATGCCTCCTACCGGAACAAATGAGCAACACGAAATGGTACTTTGGGGCTACATTCCCTAAAGCTGCATTTGTAACATGCATAAATCCTGTACAGGGTGTCACAAATTAAATACAATCCATGTTAATGCCAATGATTATGTCAGAAAATGTTCCATTGGATTTGAGGAGACAGGGCAATAAAAATTGAAGTTACTAGTCGGAAATCCCAGAGCCGACAAAAAAGACTACTCAGGCATTTGGACGCAAAATTAGTAAAAAAAAAACTTACAAGCAAAATCGCCCAGAAAGAAACTTCAACAGCTATGCTCAGAAACGTCAATTAATGTCCAATTGTACACAAATTATTGCAGGACTACCTGACAAAAATCTATACAAGAAACGTGAAAGACCCACATGTGTCAGGACGTTGGCAGAAAGATAACAGGATTCCATTTGTCGAAGCAGTGACAGATTTTGTGGGTCTGTCGTCAAGAACTGGCGTGCGTTCTATAGACGCGAGAATCTCGGGGAAAACGCAAAATCACATTACAAGCGAAGTGCGTGATCACAGTGACTTCCTTCGAGAGCATGTTGTCTCTACATAGCTCAGCCCTGGGTCTGTATGTAAACAGATTCGCAACTCCGACAGTTTCGCGCGCACTATCCCAGAGGAGACCCCATTCTCCTAAATTATCTGTTTCAGTTTCCGGTTAGTGTATTGCGACGACATAACAGCCGGCCATGGTTAGCAGACGACGTAGTTGCCGGAAGTAACACCAGATAATTTGGCCAGGTGTCGCTAGTGAATAACGACATCATTGCTTCAGTAAGACCACAGGTTTCGTCCGTTGAAAGTACACGGAGTTGGCGGTCCATGTACTATACCCTATGATGGGCACCAATCACAGTCGATTGTCTTATATCAAGCCGTATCTTCAGAGTATCCAGAAAAAGCGAACTTATACTAACCTGGCATGAAAAAACGTGCTGTGATGTGCCACTGGCTTCAAGCAAGACAAGAGCTTTTTGTCACATATGCACCGTCAGCAGATCTTGCAGTCGGCTTCCTCCTAGACTGACACATCCTGCCTTCATGCTGAGGATTTTCACTAGTCATGTGAGTTTTGTGCGCTCAGCAATACATTGGCTTTTATGGAGGCTGATGTTGAAAGTGAAATTTCTGTGAAATTTTGCTTGCACGGTTTTGAATAATTCTGCATCCAAACACCTAATTACGCTAAGTAACTTCTCTTTCAGTTTGTCGAAGGCATTTTGACTAATCATTTTTAAATTAACATTACTTTTTTCTCCTTTCAATAATCTAAAATATTAGAACACTGATATTGGAACTGACGGAACTAGTAGCAGTGATACGGGTAGCACGTAATCTAGGACACCAATAATCAACTTTTATAAGAAGAACCAAAAGGAGAATCAAAAACAACCGAACAAAATAACAAGGCTTTTAAGCTCAGTACGTTTTCAAGGACAACATTGCCTTCACTCAGGAATCGTTCCTTAAGTCATGCACAAGGAACTCATGGTGTCATGTAAATAGATGGAAATAGTCGATGGCTCCACCAACATCTCGGCATAAACTATGAACCTTATGTAAAGCTTCCTTCTTGAGACATTCACCAGCAGTTGAACTTTGAAAACGAGGTCAAGATCGCTAAGGCGATTGCCGGACATGCTTCACTCAGGCTCAGCTCAAAATATGAACAAAATTCAATGAGATATCGCCTCTAAAACATTTTCCAAAGACAAAGTCGACTTTCTCGCTGAGACTTTGGAACTGATGTTTTGTCACAAAAATCGACTGGTGCAGGAATTTCTCTCTTACAACTGGGTACACTGTCCGAGTGATCACAATCTAAAGTTCCCTCCATGAAATATCGAGTCTAGAACATTTTCCCAAATGATTTTAGGGCAAAGAAATTCAAAGTGGGTTCAATGTCACCGACATGATTTTGTTGCTGAATGACACATAAAATTGTCAATCTGTAAAATATGTACACAATATAAAGCTTCCTGCTTGATAGTATCACGCCATCAGCGGTGTGTGACCAACAGATGAACGTACGCACGGAAGATCGTGTACAACTTGTTTCGTGATCATCGTCAATCATCATCATCATCATCATCGTATTCCTTATCGTCATCCTTATCGTCATTCACCATCATCACCTTCTTCATCTTCATCACCATCATTATCTTCTTCATCATCACCATCATCGTCAACATCAGCAGCATTACCTGTCAGGATCTGTGCATTAACGCTGCATTTAACTTTACAACGCAAACTCTGCAATGCAGGTTGTTTTTCAACTTAGCTCTTATTTGTGTCTTACCTCTGTCCTTGATATCGTCCACAATATCTTGCGAGAGACTTCCGTTGTAAAATGCTTTAGCGCCATCTTTGGCAATAGCTCGAAGTGTTTTGGCCAACTTTGGACGGTGCATTGTGTCCCCCTCCCGGAGCAGTTCACCTGTTTCATTATTCATCAGTACTTTCCTTAAAGTGATAATGCAGTCCAAATATTAGGCCAAACAAGCTTCTTGAAACACACAAGGGACAAAAAATAGAACATAAATCGTTCTCAGTGGCGGATCTTAAGGAAGCTTAGGGTTTAAATACACTCTAAATTTTCGCCCAAAAAATTCTCTGACACCACGAAATGGCAACGCTGGTTCAGTCGCTGAAATTTTAGACCTGCCTCTAATACAGCAAAGCACGGCATAAAATCTTTAGCAGTTTAACGACTCAACTCCATTGCTTACTGCAGTTTTTGTTTTCCTACAGAAACGTCACTTTTAGAACAAGGCAACCCAGTGTGCTACGTCAATGTTTGTAGAGGTATACATACACACATATACACACACATACACTCATACATACATACATAGATGTATGCATGCACACACACATGCACACGCACACGAGCACGCACACATGCATACATACATACATTCGTACAAACATTTTACATAAATACATTCACAGATACATACGAAGATACATACATACATGCAAACATACATACATACATACATACACTAATACACTCATACATACATACATACATACACTAATACACTCATACATACATACATACATACATACATACATACATATATACAAGCATACTTACATACACACATACATACATACATTCATACACAAATACACTCATGCATACATACATACATACGCACTTACATACATACACCTGTACATACGAACTTTCATACATACATACCTACGCATTTACATACATACACACATAGAACTGATTAAACAGTGTAATCCGTGTTAAAATAATTTTAATGGACACTCGCTCACACTCGCGGTACGAAAACGATAGAGGAGACCACTGAGAGACATGGCAAATGAAATTAATAAACGGCGGCTATATTATGAGAGTGGTCTTGTCTCATCTCCAGGTCTTGTCATTTTCTTGTTGCCTGAACATGAACTACCTTCGTTACCAATTATCGAATGTCATAAATAACTTTTTGCGATGTTGGTTTTGGTCAAACTAGCAAGAGAAAACTGAAACGATTTCTGTTAACAGTGTATTTACATATATACCATGTTTAACGTCTCGGTGGTAAATCATTCCACCATCATCAAGGAACAGAAAACCCTTGAATAAAAGGACCACAAAGAGAGCAGTTGAAAACAGTCCGACACCAGTAGCACACTTCTTAATATTAAAAGTGGTCATAT
Organism: Phoronis australis; assembly: GCA_002633005.1. Classification (NCBI taxonomy): domain Eukaryota; kingdom Metazoa; phylum Phoronida; family Phoronidae; genus Phoronis; species Phoronis australis. The sequence goes on from NMRA01000021.1 coordinate 1,310,079, forward strand.
AAACATATACCATATTCTTAAATTCTTGATGACCACAGAATCCTATGTGCACAGAAACAATGTTCAGCTTTTTCGTAAGGACTGTTTTTTCTAAAAAATCCTGATTTTGCACTCGCTGCTTACGAAACTTGGAAATTCTACATGAGGCTAATAGAAAAATTTGCAAGTTTCTTGCAAAAATTCATGTTTCGTGGATCCTGTTGGGGTGTAAATCACATCGTAGAGAATTTGCTGCCGTAGTGTGCTCGCGAAGGATTTCCATCGCGTCTGCTTTGCTATTGTCGTACTTCACAACGTTTGTTGGTAAGTGTGCGTCCTAACTTCGTTTGTCGGAATTATCCATTACTTAAAATAAGCCAGCGAAGTACAGTAAGCAGAAATACCTCAATTCTTCGTCCCCCTTGATGGTGTCTTCCATTTTCTTGATTGCCGTTGCCAGTGCCGGCCCGACTTTGAAACCTTCTTCACACATCTTGATGGCGGGCTCAAACAGTTCCCCCCACTTGACCTTGCCGTATTTCTGGTGGATTGTCCAATAACCCATGATTTCACCGGGCACACCAATAGCAAGACCGCCTTTAGGGCAGAACGACTGTATCATATTAAAAGTGCCTTCCGCCAAAAAAAAATTAATTTCGAACACTTGCATTAATCGCTTTGATTAGATCTAATTTCTGTACTTGGAAGGAACGGACAATTTGTTTTACTTTAGACCAGCTTTATCAAATCAGCTTGCCGGCAGGTCGTTCCATGCGCCAAGCATATGTCGTCAAGAATTGCCAACTGTCAGTCCAGAAACCATTGTAGTAAAGAATATTCTAGAACAGGAAGTAACATAAGTCAAAAAACTGTTTCCTTGACGAGCCACTTTAATTACTTACACGTTTGAAAGAAGCAAATGCAAAGAATGTTACGTCCGGTAAAGCTAAACTATAAGGCTTATATTTGGAAAAATGGCCGTAAATAAAAAATGCCTAAGACGAAACAACGAATACTGTTGCGCGTTCCATAGATGAAAGACATTCGTGAGTAAAGCTATGACAATGTGGTTTGCTTGTTATGTACGGTGATATCTCGTGAAGACTTGTGTGATGTTGATTTTCACACAGAAAGAATGCTCTGCGGAAAACAACCTGACATTCGGGTTGCTTGGTTACCGGGTTTAATTACTAATAATACCTAAAATGATCAGGTTAATGCACAGAAAATATATCACTGCAAAATCAAATTAAGTTAATATAATTTTTCCGTAGTTGTGTTGACTGAAGTCTGAACATAACAGTTGTACAACACACAGTACCGATACAATTGTTATCAGACAAAATACCGTTTCCCCGTCACGACGGCTTATTCATCTACAATGATTAGTACTAACTATTCGGGTGGCAAAATTCTAACTACAGAATGATTTAGCCACCTTATCTACTGTGCCGTTCATTCCTATTCATTCTCGGTCATGAGGGAAGACTACACTTAGTGCTCAGCCGTCATGAAGGGGAATTCCGGGTAAATTTATCTGAACACTTTTGGCTTGCACGTACACATTTGCACTGAGAAAACTGAATCACATGTGGAATTTCATGGTTCTACAATAAATGTTAATTGGACTGGGGTTGCACACTGTTTTCGTAGTAGACGCATATTTCTAGGAAACGTTACCTATTTGTGAGAGACTAGGGTTTCCTTTGTACATGAGCGCGGTAGCGCCACCTGGGGCTTCTTCACGAAAGTCATAAGTGACAACCTTTTTCTTTTCCCTAAAATGAATCAGAGTGTAGGCTAGAACAATCCTGTGAATTTTACGTTGAAGTCAATGACAAAGACGCCAAAATGTTTTACACATTGAAAGGGTAACAACACACTCTCTTCTAAACCTTGTCGGAAAGAAGGTACTACGAATCATTGGCGGCCGGCCAAGACCAGACTGCGAACCGTCGGACCGTTATCACTGTCGCCAAATTCTCCTCTGGTCGTCAACATCGTCCTCCCCGATCATCATTAATTTCTCCCTCATCATTCTTAAGCTCTTGGTCTTCTTTTTTTTCCACGAACTTTCCACTTACTTGACGTGTTCTCTTCCTAATTATTCGGATGATCACAATTAAAGTAGGCCTATTGAGATGAATAGAGGAGCCTACACGAGTCTCAGGTTCGTGACATGGGCAAATTTTGACGAAATTTCCAAGAAGTTTTGCCCATGTCATAAATCTGAGACAAGTGTAACATTTGTTTTCCCATATGAACCGTAAAAACGATCTTTTTCTGACTAAAAACTCAATGTGTCAATAGATTATGTACTATAGTCTATGATGTGTCTAAAATTTTCAACCACATGACGCAACTTTTCTAAAAACACGCTTGCGCAATGTAAAGTAATTCGAAAACTTTTTGTTAAGAGTTATGTTTTAAACTTAACAATTGTAAACTGCGTTCAGCTTTCGGAAGAAATATTCAAGATAGAATCTAATGAATAATCTTTGAAATTGTAATATTAAAACTTAAAAAAAGGTTTATAAATAACGGTTAGCAAGGCTTCCCCCTCGCGTGAGCACTGAATTGACCTTGAGACTGCACAGCTAGACAGTCTCGCCACGTTTCTTGACTTGGGGCTCGTCTCCGTTTGAATGAGAAGTGGATATGGAATTCGCTGCCGAAAATGGGTCCGTTTAAGAAGTTGTTTGCATGTCCTTCCGACTGGGAGTACGTACAGTTGCGACACCGGAATTTGTCAATCATAACATTGTTACCTTCTCGGAATTCCGGCATTGTTTGGTTGGCGCGGGTTTAGTTGTTTAGTGTTTTGCAGACGATAAAATGTAAGGCATGCGGATGTCTACTTTGCACTACTTTGTGATTTGTCCATGTAATATAAAAATACTTACAGTACTTGGTGTTATCAACCAGTCGTGTCATAACACATTCCAGGTCATGTGAGAAAAGAATTTACTACTTGCGATCTGGACAACTTGGACGTCACGTCTCCGCTGCTGCGAGAACAAGCCACTGGATGAAACTTTGAAAACTCTAGACATTACGTATGCCTACATGCAAAAGTGAAACAAATTTGAGTGAAAGACATTGTGCTTACCTGTCGTAAATAGTCATGAACGAACCACCGCCAATGCCGGTACTTTGGCTATTTACCACGCCAATGCAAAGCATAGAAGCAATGGCTGCATCCACGGCCGAGCCGGATTTCTTGGCCAGAATACGACTGAAATGCACACAGAAACATGTGGAGTGGGTTTTACACGTACACTGACGTTGTCCAGCTTTGTGCACGGCTAATTTGCACGTGTAAATAAAAGAAAAAATAGTTGAAAATACCGTCTATCCTCACCCCGACTTGGGATCGAGTCGGGAAGGTGGGCGAGAATACCACGAGAACTCGGACTCTGCCAATGTGGTCAGGTTCAATCAGAAGAGCATGTATTACTTTTTTGCGCGTCCCGGTTTGCTGTCAATTTTTGGAGTCAGTTAGACCCATTGATTTTTTATCACTTAGTTGAACTGAATTCATCACTTGTGTTATATGCATACATTGTTGTAAGAACTGAAGCTATGTTGTTCAATTTGTTCTTTTTATCTGTTTGTAAACATTTTCGTAGTCAATAAAACCACTCCTTCCATTAATGACGACACGAAAAATAAATATAGGTCATACGTGCTGCCACACGTGTTCAAGAGGCATGCGAAGTGAAAGTGTTCCTCGGGATGAAAAGTTAGATGCCCGCGGTAAAATATCTTACATACATCATTCCTCCGAGATACATCTGCACCAATTCCTATCAAGTTGAAAATAACATCAACACTTGATCAAAAAATTATATTCATCTTCTACAAAATGTAGATCACAAACAGTGCATAGCCTCTATAGGGGTTTCCTCATGTCTGCTGTTTTCTACTTGTTGCTTTTGGATAGAACATCTACATTTTGTCAAAACCGTTAAATACTTTCTTCTTTTTACACTTGTGGTATACGTTTCCGTAATTAAGTGTTGTTTACATAATCTGTAAGTGTCTAATTTTCTAAAGTCTAACAATACCTCCTGCCATTGCTCCCCAACTATGACTAAATTCGCTGTTTAAACTCACTCATTAACACACACCCGTTAATTATCAACAGACTGCATTTCACAAACGATGCCAAATCCCGATTGAAACTTTCCTCTCTATGGTACACATCTGAATACGTTCGAAGTCAACAGCCAAGCTGAGCGCTCACATTAATAAATTATTTGACAAAAAAAGATTTGACCGTCACCTGTATTTTCAGTTCGATTGAACTTACTGTGATTCTCGAGTAACCAAGAATCGAAATTTTGATCACCCGCATATGATCTTACCATTTCAAACGGTAGTTTTCGACCGACAGGGTAGCCTGTCAAACTATTCGCCATGCGTTGATTTCATGAATATAACATAGAATATGAATCTACAAAATCCTACTGTATGTAAAAGATGAATAAACAACGATGAATAGATAATACGTACGTTCCAACTTGTGAACACCTGGCATCGTCGGCTGCTACCGAAGCAAAGCGATAATTCCCCATATCGAAATCGGCCTCACCCGCTGGTTTTTTTCCACCGTCCGGCCTTTTACCTCCACCATTTGTATGTGTCCCGTTCTTGCTACCCTTGTCATCATTTTTCGACTTGAGATCCTGTTCTTTTGCAGCTGACCAGATACCAAGCCATACGGTGAGACCAATCACAATAAGTAAGGCAACAAGGAAAACAGGGAACAGTTTCTTCCTAGAGCAACTGAAAATACAAGGGCACGCTCATGCTCAATGCATTGCATCTTCTTTAACGGTTTATTTGCATGCTCCTAACTTTGCTAATGTATAGCAGGAACTAAACGACAATGCTGTGTGAACATAATCAACGCTATTCAAAGTGCAGTTGTATTCATTGGCAGCTTGTAAATGAGAAAAAAAAAATGCGAATAGGTGGCCTTTGCAGTAATGACGTACCTTGCGGACTCACATGCAGTTTTATTCCCCAGTATCACGTCATGAAGACTTACTGGACAAGGTTTGCGGTGTATCACTTTCGACACAAAACTTGTTCTTAAAAACATTTGGCATTTTCAACCTACTTTCAATTTCTCATCGTAGCAATATGTTGCGTTTCTAATTTGGCCTAGCAATCACATAGATAAGGAAATAAGACTGCAAGTTCCACTTTAAATTGTGACGACATAGGGCCGCTGGGTTGTGTCAGAGGTTGTACGACACGTGGCTCGAAGGTTATTCAGGGCCTACACTTTAAGTGGCAATTAATGGACGCTCCACTCAGACAACTAGATTTCATGACGGCCAGATTTCCGGCTGGAAATTTTTTCGTAAAATCCATTTTTCAACAGGCCTTTTTGAAGGCTGGTTCAGTTGTAACACAATCGTACGTCTAAGCCGGACACTCGTTGTTACATAATAGGTTAAGGGTGTTGTCAAACGCGAGGGGTCCAATTTTCATTGGATGATGTATTTTATTGTACTCAGCTTTTATATTTATACCAGTTATCCCCATGGAAACGCTTTTGCTGACGAACTACTATATTCACGGACGGGTTACTAGGCTGATGTCTGGCCCGGAAAGCCTTATCATGGACTTGCACATGAGAAGCCCAACCCCATAATGAAAGTTATATCACTACGGAACACTTGTTTCAAAACACATTTCCGATTCCGCGTCCTGGTTTGTAACTTTAATGGCAGACGATTATGCTGAGGGGAATGCAGGAACCGTGGCGACCCCTCTGCAAGTACATGTAGGCCTATATCTCAAATTGTGCCCTGTACGTCTAGCTGCCGAATGAAACACGGTCGTCAAATGAATTTTCTTTATCACAAAATATATTTTTTGGAAACTACATAAAGATACTGTCTTGAATTGAGGTAAAACGGTGCTCTGGCAAAATCGCCGTTTTTCACTGCATTCAGTCGAGTTTAATACTTTTGTAATGAAGTCAGACTCAGTTTACGACGTTACCCGTGACTAGCCGGTCCGGCTTTTTTTTAAGTGATATATAATTATTGAAGGATACACAGAACATACAAAGAAATAATAACAAACCCAGAAACCGCGAAGCATTATATCTGGGTTGTAAACAATTGATAAATGAAACTTATATACATAGAGGTATATACAATTAAGTAGTATCTAAAATAAGTATTCCAATACTTAGACATGCTATTACAGATATGTAAAAACAAAAATATGTACAGATTCATGTAGGGAAATCAGATGCAACAATATTGATAAACGGTACATAAAAATTTGCTAACGATGCTTAGGAGGAATTCGTTGAGAATGAAGTCAAGGTTAGGACTACCATTCAGTAATAATGTAACTCTATTAGGAATATTGTTACAAGAATTGAGAGCGTTAACAATTGATTGGTTATCATTGAGTGCACGAAAGAGTGAGTCTCTCAGGTATTCGATGAGGGGACATTTGAAGAAAATATGAGAATAAGATTGATGGTCACCACATTTACAGTTTGGAGAGACATTACTAAAGTTGTGCCTGAACTCGTCAGAGTTGAGGAAAAGGCCACATCTTGATCTGTACAATGCTATTTCGTTATCGCGGGTAAGGGAGAATTGAGTCAAGGGTGTTGAGTTATCAAAATTACGAAAAACAGTTCTAAAATTATTTTTTATACTCGTAAAAGAGTTGCTTTCCTTAACAGATACTGGAAGAGAACTCCAGTTGTTGATGCACATCATGACTGTAGACCTTCTGAATGCCTGACTGAACGACGGAGGAATTGCATATGGGGCGGAGGATCTCAAATCACTACGATGGCCTTGTCTAGTATATAGATCAAATATTTTTTGACAGACACGTTGTTGACATTGTTTATTACCTTGAAAGTAAATGTGGTCATGTGAAGATTGCGTCGAGTAGACAGTTTGGGCCACTTGAGACTATTCAAAACCTTAACACTATTGGATCCCCTGTAAGCTCCGGTTATGAGTAAGGCGGCTTGATGCTGTAACTTCTCCAAATGTTGGAGTGCACCCGTATTGGCAGACTGATATATAATATCACAATAATCAATGTGTGGAAGTACAAAGGATTTGAACTAAACTTCTAAATGTGTAGAATTCAGATGACGATAGACAAGCTTAAGTGGGTTAATTAGTTCCTGAGTTTTTGTACGAGCTCCCGAACGTGAGGGGTGAATGGGAGTTTTTCATCTAACAGTATACCCAGATGTCTGTGCGACTGTTTTCTAGGAATGATTTCATCATTAAGTTTAAGGTCATAAGACGGGTCAATGAACAAGAGAGCATTAATAGATTTGGAGAAGGTGAGGTCAACGCTTTTTTCTGGTCCGGCTCATATACTAGACTGACGTTACCTCACGTTTGATTATTTATAACGAGTCCGTCCTCGTCCTAACTAAAGCTCATTTCCCCCGACTGATAAGATAAAGAGTTATACTCACGTCATTTCTTCTCTGATGACGTTGACCAATTAGCTAAATACAGCTCACTGTGTTGACCAACGTTGACCTACCTGGACTGGTGAAAGACCTCGCCCAGTACTCGACTGGGCGGATTACGTGTCTACCTTCCTACCTACTGCTTTTCTTTGGGCCCATTCATTTGTATAAACTTGCCGTGACAAAGAGAGGAGATATATTTACGCAATCGGTTCGTTGGCGGAATGCTGCCATGCACATAAGTGTGTTAGATTTACATAGTCCACACCGTTATTTATGGTCCGGTAAGGACTCAAGAATGGTACACGCTACTTGACAAAGTTGCAAATTTCATTCTTTAATTATTGTAGCGGCAACGAATTGTACCGTATAATGAGTGTACTGGTGGAAAATTCCAGCGTAAGGGCAACATACGGCTCGTAGGCCAATAGATGTCTACATCGCGCTCACTATTTTTCATTGTTGGTTTTATCATGAATAGAGACTAACGCTTCCAGTTAGACAAGCTCTCGTTGATATAGAAAGTGCAATTTGCACCAAGCTCATTTTATCCTTGGCAATATGGTAAAATGCGTGTCCGAGTGTCGCCAAGGGTCTTCTTTCGACTACGTACGATAAAAACTCTTCAAGAACATCAAGTCACAGAAAATGCCAATTTTTTGATATCGTATTAGAATGAGGAACAACTTATCAGACCGGCTCGCCGCGTTAAAATATAGAGAAAGTAAAATGAAGAATGATCAGTTAAAAAAAATCCCAAAAACAACAACAACAACAACAACAACAACAACAAACAACAATAAAACGTTTATTTCAAAACTCATGAAGGCCATTGACCCACAGTTCAATATATTAATATATAAACAGTATAATGTCGCCAATTCATCAAATACTCATAATTTCGCTCCATTGCTTGTTGAATGAAGGATGCTGTATTTCTTAAAACATACATAGAATCTCAACCTAAAAGTGCCCTAATGTTTCTATTCCTAACAATACATTGTGGTAACACATATCTCCGTTCTGAACCCGACTTGTTCTTCAGCAAGAAAAGCATTTTCGTCACTGAACCCATGAAGTCAACCGTTAATTTAGAACTGAAATGAAGATTTTACTAACAACGCTCAACAACGAAATGCCCCTATAGTTGCTGGGATCATATGCATCGCTTTTTGAATGATGGTAGTATTTTGACGATAGCTCACTTTTCTGGGAATTTCCCGGTATGCAAAATTTTATTAAATAAATTACAAAGCAATTTCTTAATTTTATCAAATGAAAACTTGGGAAATTCTACCGGAATTCCGAACTCCCCAGACAATTTTCCATTTTGCATATTATCAAATGCTACCACAATTTCTTCTTCCGTAATGTCTTCATTCATTGCATTGCTATTGTCAAATCTGCACTGGTTTGGGGGGGGGGGGGGGNGCAGGGCAGAGTATTAGCCAGGATTTTGCCCGTCAGACATTCGCATCCCCCAACTGCCAAATGCAATCTAGGAATTTTCCATGGCCCCTAGAAACGAGTTTGTGATGCATGGTAGTCCAGATGTCGAACATAACTGGTATTTCATTCGTTTACCTACATTACACCTCTTTTTGCAATTTTGGGCTGGCCCTATAGTTTCTCATTGATGCCCAGGGTACTTATAGTTGTTAACAGCCTCCAGATTGGCTTATCGTCCACGGGCCTTTGGTCAGCTCGGGGCTCCCACAGGCTAATAATTGTCACGTGCCATAACTTCTTTGTTGGTACTCTCACGTGTTTCAGTTATATTTCTATGCAGACTTTGAAAAGTTTTCATATTTTGTCCAAACTTTTGAAGGTTGTCGAGGGTTACATAGCATAGCACATTATTTTGTTTCAGAGAATTGGATGAGAAAGTCGTTTTTCATCTGCCCATTAGTAAAATAGGCCAAAACCGTTTTTTGTTATTCTGAACTTGAGTATATTGGATTACGCAAACCAGTACTAGTACAACTTCGCACTGACCCGGCCTAGTAGACTCGAGCTACAAACTTCTCGACTAGAATTTGAGTAAAAAACTCGCCAACTCAGTTCAGACCATAACTTATGGCTAAAACGCTGACGGTCATCAAATGCAAAATAGGAGCACGAAGTCATTCACGTAAACCACGACGTACTGGCTCAAGCACAAAATGATAGGTAGAAGTCACCAAGTACAACAGAACATGTTAAAAATGCTTTAGATTTACATATCCTCGGTCCCACAAGTTTCGCACACAGTAAAGATATTACTATACATATATTCCAACCAATCGATGCCCTTATGTTCTCCCGGCGTTCTGCGGCTACCCAACGGCCGGGGGACAAGGTAAAGTAGCTTATTTTTCAAGTAGCTTCTTGTTTGGTTTCCCCGGTTGGTGTGGACACTTAACTCTAGCGAGAGTTCTGTGGTGTGCGTGAACTTGGACAAGCGTGTGGCTTATATACAACCTCTACAGTTACATTAATCCAATTGTGTACAAAAGCAACTTGTTAGTCGTACTTCGGTATTTGAGGTCGTACATAGCCGCTTTCGAAATGAGCCGGGTGCTCTAATTAGAATCTAACCCAAAACATGTGCCTCACTGAGGAACTGACCCCGCCGGTCATGACAAATAACACCGTGCGATCAAGGTTGGAAACCCCATAGTTCAGGGTTATATACGTAGGCATAAAAGAAAAATATAGTTACTTACTTGGTGACTTTTGGAAACCGAAGACATGCCAAAAGCCCATTATTAATCGGCTTTATTCATGGGCGTGAATCACAGAGATCGAGTCCTTTTGTAGGACCAAAGTCCTCGGGACATAGCTTTCAACGAGCCCTGCAGATCGCGGAAAATTACTATATTATTGAGAAACTCACGTTCTACAGTTATGCAACCGCGACAGTGAAAACGTTCAATGAAGGCCGTCATGACTAGATGACAATATCTACACCACTTTTAGCTGGCAAATTCACCTCCAGTCGAGACTGAAAGTGTACAAATTCACCAACGAATATAGTTGCAATTATATTTCTGAACGGACTGTCTTGCCAGTTGGGAAATTTCTTCAATAGTAAGGTGTTCCATCGAAATTGGAATCCCGGTGAAAAGCAGATGTCCCGTTGCCAAAAACAAATTCCCGCACCTTCAAACAGCTAACCAGCCCCAAAAGTACGAGCCCCGACCTTTAAACCACGAACCTCCGACCTTGAAACAGCGAAGTGTCTAGCAGTCCGGTACCGGAAAGCTATTCCAGAATATCGTATGAGGTTGCCGTCCGGTAATGGTTTCGACAAAGTCGCACACCAGGCGATGAAGAGAGAGTACACACCAGGCGTGCAATCAGTAGGCCTAATTAACGCTAGGACCTACGCTAGTGACCTAGCTAAAATCTAGCTAGTCACGTGAAGTCATTTGAAATACACGGCAATATCTCACGTAATCTCCCGAAGTATTGCTTTTTAGCGAGGTGACGTCACCGGAAATTCTACGAATAGTTGCTGGTGTGTTTAAAGGAGCGTGCCACCCCAAACACAACCTATTTTGTATCAATTTAGATCGAGTAGTTCTACTCGATAACGACACGTTCGGTTGCGTTACCTGACACCTGACGGCAGACGGAGGTGTTGAAATTATCCAATGACGTAATTGGTTTCACACGGAATCCGTTCAGCTGTTCACAACACGAGATACTGGTGTCAGCTTATCGCTTGAATTCATCGTTTAACACCAATAACTTATCAAACTCCGATGTAAAACCCTTAAAATACACCGAGTTCTTATAAAAACGTGTTGTTATTTCGCTGTTACGGATTTATTGGTATCTGGACACACCGTAGCCTACAAAGTTCGGGAGGCCAATTTACCAAGGTCCGTATCAGGAGTTAGGGGTCTGTTCGGAGATAAATTCGAATTATTCTTCCGTGAAATACAGACAGGAGAACCTGGAACCGTGTTGTTTAGACTTGTGATTTTTTTAGTTCTAAACACACAAAACGCTTGTTATCCCGGCCAGTGGCTCGGAACCCGATCGGGCCCGTCATGGCCCGGACTGACTCGTTATCCCGGCCGGCCAGTGGCTATAAACCCGATCAGGCCCGTCGCGACCGGACTGAATACATCATGAACATAAACCAGCCAAAGTTGGAAACTAAACTTCCAGTAAAGAAAATACTATCATACTAGTGAGCCAAAGAAGAGATGTGCACGTGATTATGTTGGTGAATTAGCCACGAAACTGCAATCTACTTACTCGTCGTGGGCAGCGAACTCATGTTCCCCTGTGGCCACAGAACCGTCAGGGCAGAAGTTGTACACTGACAATCATTATTTGCATAATGTATAGGTAAATAAAGATTCCCCGAAAACCCAGCCGTGGGATAGAAAATGGAGTTATTGTTTCACAACAGTTTCTGTCAGCAAACACTGAATTAGAATGCGCTCACACAGCCTCGGTGTCCGGTCAATTAGTTTTATTGCACCTAAAGCCGGTAACGCAGTGATTTATTCATTGCTGGCTTCTCAAATCCTTTGCACTCACGAACACTCCAAAGGCATTACAAATTGCATCTAATGAGACAGACTTTGTTTCAGTTTTATATAAGTATTGGTTAGGGTGAGAATAATTCATTTTGAAACAGAACGCTCAGTAATAAACGTCAACATGGCAACTCGTAATCCCGACTTAGACGAGAGCTCATCCGACGAAGACTTCGCAGATGGATCGTTAAGTTCCACAGGCTATCAGTTCGAACCGGAATACAGTGATGAAGTTGTACTAGAGAGGCGCCGTGAAGTGAACAAGCTCAGGCAACAAAACGTATGGATAGTTATTTGGTAAGCTGGCATTCGTCAGACTCACTGTCGACGAGTGCAGGCCACACACACGGAGATATTTCACGGCCTCATACTTGCTATTTACAGTGCACATTTCATTCTATACTACTACGAGCCACTTCCTAAGCATTTCGGACTCTCGAGGAAGTCGAAAAAACGATATACCCGCTTTCCGCACAGCTGCATGGTTCGGACATGCGGGAACGATGCACCACGTATAGCGGCATTCACACCGCTACAAATGAACCACTGACGTCGCTGCGTCGTTTCTCACCTTCCTCGCAGGTTAACGCGACACCTCTCGGCAAGTTAGGGTCGACCGTATGCGACGCGATATGGATATAGACCTATTAAGACGGTAAAAAAGACTATTTAAATCGGGTGGCATTCTCATTTAAAGATGGTGATGTGCTAAGGTGTCGGTGCGTTGCTCGCGTCATATGAAATGCTGCAAAGAGCAATAAACGCGTGCGAGAAGAGTTTTTGAAAATTCACGAGATTCCATAACCATCGAAGGGCCACAGAAACGACTGGAAAAGATTGAGTTACACCGAAGACCTGTTATGATCACGCCGTGAATAATACGGTTACACGAAAGTCACGCATTTCTAAAGATATGTGTGACTTTTCACCGCTCGTCCTTCGGAGCGGCTTTTACCGGGATCAAAGAGAGCGCGGCGCCAGAGTCGTACTCAGTTGCGATGACCACATTGTCCGGTGCGAGCAAGACCCAATTAAATGTAATTACCCGACCATAAACTGTAGTAACCACCTCTGGCTGTACATACTGGTGAAATTTCAAAATGCATTAACCAACAGTTTTCGTTAAAAACAAATACCACAGCTGTATTCAGATGGAAAATACAACCGAGTCTGGTTTCCGATTTTTAAAAATCGATGAACTATTAAGCAAAAAACTACAAACATTGGGTTCGATTGAAGATAAACAACTGTGCGTATTGATATACTCAGTGATTTACAAACGCTGATCAGAGTTAACAATATCACGTGAATTATTCTTTTAATATACAACTAAGCTACATTGAAACATCTATAAACAACACACAGTGACTATATTAGACATCAATAATTTTTAAAACATTGCATGGCCCGGTGCATGCCGAACCAGTTTACTCCAGGAGTAGTACACTAACCGTAAAACTGCTATTCGCGGAAATGCGCCAATTTCGATAGTTAGCTTGTAGTTGTATTGGAACACCTGTGAAGACAACTAAGATGTCTAGCTTTGTAGGCAACGAGAGAGTGCAAGCAGTGGATAAGATTGGTCGGTGGGCAAGCAAGTGATGACAGGAAACTGCAACCAAAATTGTCCAGAGGTTCCAAATCTTCAGTTTGGCTATCAACACATTTGCACATTAATATATTTTATGATTTGAGAACTAATAAAGATTGAACTTGAGCTAATGGCACGCGGAGTTTTGTTTGCTGTGACACGTTTGGTGTAGCTGTAATCTGGAAAATTCAGGGATGGGTTCGCAATTATGAACTGACTTCTAAGTTGTTTTGATGCTTCGGTTAAACACAAAATAAAAAGACAGTAACCTTAACCGGTACGAAGAAAGCAAGTAGACAGGAGTATTAAAATAAAGTAATGAAAACAGGTATGAAACATATTTAAAACAAACGTTCCTTTGGGAAGTGGACCTTTGTCAAGATCAACCCAAATTAACTTTTTAGTCTATTTGTAATATTTAAAATGTTCTAATTTAAAACTGCTCTCCACATTGCAGGCTTTAACTCTGTGCAAATGCCAGAGAAAAAAACAATTTGGGTGTAATAACGACCACCATTGTTAAGAAAGTAGTGCTAGCTATTGCCTTTCCTCTTCATTAGCTCAGATCTACATCAATACAAAGGGCATGATGAATAGGGATCGTAAAACTTGTCTGGGGCTGACTCAGAGCGGTGACCAATGTAAGCGAGAAATTCTCCACATGACCTACAGATTTAGGCCGCCTTGGGTGCCACGTCGGGCCTGCAGTTTGAATTCACTTGCCTATAGCAATCGGGGCTAAATTTAGACATAATTTAAGCAGTCCAGTGAATTTACAAGCTTCTATTATTAAGAATAATATGTTTTTAATGGAGAATAACATTTTTTTCAGTAGTGATTGCAAACGTTGCCTCATGCTTTTGTGTAAGTCGGAGTGAATCACCTTGCTTTCATATACCTGGCATCTAGTCAGTAATCAACACGTCAAATCATGGCCAACTATGTTCAGCACTGAACCCACTTTTCCCTGCTTACGCGGAGGTCGGGCTTGCACACACACAAGATCTCTTAATTGTGACCGTTATTTTCCTCTTACGGACGTACATACGATACCGTGTTAGCCCTACTCACTTTTCCTCCGCCACAGACAGTCTTACACCCAGACCAACCCTGTTTTCAGTACATAACGCCGTGCCGGCGTGCAATGACGCAACGGTCCTGCTCATGTAGGGTCACGAGACGGGGAATAATGTGGAGGAGTTCTCTGTTTGTGTTTACCTAAAAAAGGGTCATTTCACTGTATAAGATTAATTAAATTTGTTCATAGTAATGTAACATGTGTATTAAAAGAAGTTACCTACTTTTGTATTAAAAGTAGTAGTGTATTAAAAGAAGTTACATATTCTACGTTGGTTCTCTTTCATTGAAAACTTGCTTTACTTTAACGACCAACAGTCCATCACCGCATCCTTTCCATTTGTCGTTATTAAACATTGTTGTTATTAATTGAAAGTGCTGAGGAAAACTTGTCCCTAAATTAATAAAGGTGGCACAAAATGTATACTTATATCATTCGTATAATGGGTATTATACTTACTTATCATTATGTATAATGGGTATTATACTTATATCATTATGTATAATGGGTACTATACTTATATCATTACGTATAATGGGTATTATACTTATATCATTACGTATAATGGGTATTATACTTATATCATTACGTATAATGGTATTATACTTACATCATTACGTATAATGGTTATTATACTTATATCATTACGTATAATGGGTATTATACTTATATCATTACGTATAATGGGTATTATACTTATATCATTATGTATAACGGGTATTATACTTATCATTCGTATAATGGGTATTATACTTATATCATTACGTATAATGGGTATTATACTTATATCATTACGTATAATGGGTATTATACTTATATCATTACGTATAATGGGTATTATACTTATATCATTACGTATAATGGGTATTATACTTATATCATTATGTATAACGGGTATTATACTTATATCATTATGTACTATGGGCATTAAAAACATCAATGAGATCGATTACAGTCCTGCCCAGATACATAGAATCATTTCCATGTACCCCCCACACCCATTGCTATTGTTCACTTACCCTTCGCTCTTTCTTGAAAGCGAAGGCGCGGCTCACGACAGAGGTGCAACTCCAAGAATACAACTGCGTCAGTCGCCGGCTGCGCATGAAATTTTCTCCTGGCATGAAGTAATTTCTGCTGGCAAGAAATTTTCTCATGACGAGAAATTCTATGACCTGGTGTGATAAATTTTCTGTCTTTTCTGTCCTAGCGTGATAACTTTTCGATCTTGACGTGATACATGTAAACTACGCGATAGTTATGCGTATATTTTTGGTCCTGCCGAGAATTTAATTGTGTTCTAGAATTTTTTCCGCTTTGGCTTTCCATAGCTGCGATGGTAAGTTAAACAGGTGAAAACCTGGCCACTTCACCACACAGACTAGACATCAATGAACGCACAAGAATTCGACCAATACCAAATATGGCACATGACAAAACCATCCCTATCCGAACTGAAATGTGAGCATTGACACTAAGCTAAGGCTGTCTATTCGTGAGCGTCTTCTGTGTGAGTATCTAATGTAGATACAAGTACGCCAGTTTCAGCCGGATCTGCTATTATTGTGTCATACAGTCAGAGTACTACTTTTATGAAACAAGACTGGACAAACTGAATCCCATAGCCATCGGCGGGTGACATTTTTACATTGAGATTTCCAATAAATGTGATGAAAGTCATCAGAAAGTTTCTTGCATTGGTACAGCGAGTGACGGTTTTACCATACATGGTCACTATCGACAGACGAGTTTATGTTTTCTCTCAGTCTCACGTCTTGCAAAGCATTCCGATAGTCAATACCCTCGCATTGTTTGTCTGAATTTGACGTCATTAAGTTGGTATACCCATCGGTAAAACAATTGGAATTCTTGCAGAAACTGCACCACACACAGGAAAAAAACACTTGCAGGCGGTCTGGTACACGTTCTATCAAACGTGCGCAGGCCGCGCATTTTGCCGGGTCCATTGCACTAATCACCTGTCACTAATTTTGTGATTTATTAATATATAGTTAAAACCGAGTTGAGGAGTTAGAAACGTGACTCAAGTGTCTAGCAGCATAGCCCGGTGAGACTCGAACCCACGACCAGTATCGAGCGGAGTAAAGAATTAGGCGGACACTTATCACACTAGGCCACAATACTGCCTCCTCAAAGAAACTGCACTAAATATGACAAGAGTCCACGGTTTCGTCCACCACCTTGAATATGTGAGTAAGTAAAGTAAACAAACCGATTGGACGGTAGAGCAAGGCCTGTTGAAACCAATATTTCTAGAAAAATGTCGACTGGGTTGTCAAAGGTTTTTGTCCAGTATTTTCACGATTGTCAAATACTCATTCTTATCTGTTGAAAACATCTGAAGTTTGGAGCGAATTGTAAAAATGCCAACGTGCTATTCGGCAAAAATCCGTTAGGCTTTGAAAAATAAATCGTTGCAGGCGTATTTGCGTTTCGTTATCACCTCGATCCGGATATGGAACAGGAATACCTGTCGTACCAGAAACAAAGACTGAGTTAACGTCTGTATAAGGAACACCTCGCGATTTGTAAAATAATTCTTAGGCTGCCGTTGCGCGGTAGACGACGTCCGACAGAAACCAAGCACGACCACTGGCTGTGCAAATCCCAGAATCCGCTTCCCACGAAACCGGCTACATCGCGCATTGCTGCCAATTTTTTTCACAGGGGGTAACCACAAATATTGGATCAGCCAACGAAATTCCTTGTAAGTAGATGAGATGAGCTCAATTTTTCGATTGGCCAATGCCAATGAGAAATTCATGGGCGGCGCACCATAGGGGGCTGGGGGGCTATAGCCCTCCCCACTTTTTTTTGTCCTGCGCCGCCCACGGAAATGCACCAAAAAATCAACAGTAATGGTCTAAGTGAGAAATGCAGAAGCAACAACCAATAAGAGTAGTCAAACGCGTTTCCATTCAAAGGTTTGTTGATATTTCTGCTGCCGTAGTCTATTTCTTATTTCTGAAATGATTGATGGTATATCTATTTGAGAGAGGTAGTCGACGAGAAGACAGTATTAAGATAGTGGCCGTCAATTCAGGCAACTTTAAAAAATTTACCCATTTTTTTAATTTTGGTCGTCCCATCGAACCAGTCTAAAATAAAATTCTGGCAATCCAAAAACGGACAAGACCGCCGCTATTTACACCCCTGCAGCCACCCAGACACCAAAACTTTGGATTTTTGTACCAATCTTCCGAAAACCAGTCCCCCTTTGACTTCACTGAGAGCGCATCCACGCTTAGGCTGACAACGAATCCACGGTTGTCGAACGTTTACGTTCTAGGTCATCGAAGCACTACTGCGCCTAAATTAGTCCGCTCTGTTAGATCCCACGGGAAGTCTTAAGCTAGTTTTATTTCTAAACGATGAATCCAGAACAAACACCCACACACTTACAATTAAAAAATGAAAAATTGTATGATGTTTTGCGAAGTTTGCTGAGGCTTATGTTTTTCGGGCGAATCACACAAAAACATTAATAAGCGCTGGGCTACCGCCTAAAGCCGGCGTGGTCAGGCCTCTATTTGTTACGGACGCAGAGTGACTCGTACACCACGTAGCAAGAAAATTCGAAATTGTACGACTACTATTATATTTTCGTCTTTCTAATATCATATAATGAAGAACTGAAACCCGATTCTTTTGGAGGAAAAAATTAATGCCCAAGTACAGTCAGCACTGCTACTGAGGCGCATTTCACGCTTCAGTTACACGCATTACTGAGTATTATTTGATGTTGTCAGGGACAGTCAGGACTGGCCAACACATACCAATGAGATTACATACGTCGACGATCGGGCCTCGATCGCCGAAGGGCGATAGTGTTGGTCCTGTAATTGAGTTCAACGAATGACATTCACGTGTGTATTGGCAGTTACTAAATGCGTCAACTATGGAAAGGTTTCATGAACTTATAGACTTGCACATGCACACGTTTAGGGTCACGCTCCTTTCTATAGGCCAACTCTGAGGGTGTCCCTAAAACATACCTAAACTTCAGTAAAACGCCATGAGTTCCAGTTCAATACCCTTAGATCAGACGTTGTGCCCAAGACCACAGTATGCTGCGAGCCGGCTTATCCACGTAAATCCGTAATTAAACAAAACCGAATTACTAAGTTTTGGAGAGTGAAAATTCATCCCAAAGTGTTGTTGGAAACTCGCAACGCGCCACTAATTTTCCTCTCAAGTTAATAAACAATGCCTTCATTTTGAATTTCAACCGTCAGTAATCTTGAACCTACAGCAATAAACAAGGCAGTTATACAGGCAGCAGGAGCTCATTTTTGGGACACTCTGTATATGTCAATTTTGAATTAATTCACTTTTCAAAAACTCAAGTTTTACTGAAGAATTTTGTAAAAATAAGGCATATGTCAAGACACTAAGCCCGTGATTTCTTGAAGACTGTGATTCAGTTGTCATATGTACGGTCAACATACAACCAGGGGTCCGTTTTACGACAAGTGACTTACGACATCAGCCAGAAATTTGGTCTTACCCTCCACACAACTATTTCCAAAAAATAATCAAATATCACTTTAGCAAAAGTGCAGTCTCTGAGAATACACACATAGAGGTTGTTTCTAGACTGTGATTGGCACTCATAATTACTTGGGTGAATCTTTATTTTGCAATTGTGGAGTCGGAATATATGACTAAATATCTGCCATAAGTCTTGGTCACTTTACCTGAAACAGACCCCTGGGTCGGCTAGGGGTCTATATTCTGTAATTGAAACTAGGCCAGAGAAAAATGCACCCCACAAACAGCGTGATTGGTTAAATTTCGAGTCTGCTTTATTAGATTAAACATTTGCCTCAGGACAATCATTACATTAGGTAACTGCATTTCTCAAGTGCCAGTGTCTATTTGCAACAGTATGAACAAAAAGGAATTACTGGTATAGAAAAGAAGTAATTTGGACAGGGGGAGCTCACCTGTCAGGCACAAATTATGAGCTCCCTGTCATCTCTGTCTTGCCTTCTTGTACTTGCTCTTAAGTTGAGTGGCGAAAAGAGAAGTTTGAAAAGCAGACTACAACTTTGATTACATTATCTCCCTTGTACAAATTTGAAAAAAAATTAATGGAACATCATCTCAGAAATGACTGATCGGATTCATAAAATTATGCTTTATGCACTGTTCTTCAACTGCTCTTCGGAATTGTTATTAAAATTTTCTCATTTATTTTGAATGAGGGACAAACAAAAACTAGAACTCTTATCATTTTCATGCAAACAGGACATGGTTTTAGCTTTCCTGTGTCTCCGTGGTTGTTTCAACACAGCAGGAAACTCCCAAGTTAAGACAGAAAACCCTCATTTCCAGCATTCAATGTATGACTAGAATCTGGACTACAGTCAGACCTAGATTTAGCACAATATGAATTTGAAGTACAAGAAACACTTCACCAAGCACAAGTACACCCCCAACATAAACAACACACACGTGAATGATCAAAGCATGAATCTCCATAACCTGGAACAATAGCTAATCTTTGAATACATTATACAAGGTCACAGGTCACACCCTACCTAGCAAATGACATACAGGACAATGCTGCCATCTATCGACCAATTACCAATACGCTCAACACCCCCTTACATTTATGAAAAAACTCAAAAGTTGCATAAACGAAAAATGAAATTATAATTTAGAAACTTTATTAGGGTGAGGGGTCTAAACCAAAGGTTGTTTTTGTGAGGAAAGTGGTTTCATAGATGCTTTAAAATGCCACAGAAAACTTTCAAACGAGAACTGATCTCCAAACTATACAAAGCCAGCGCACCAATCGTGTCCAAATTACTAAGAATTAATTAGTGTATTTCTAGTAAAAACAGGAACGCTTCTGTCATGTCACACTTCAGTGCCAGAGGGCTTGTACCCTGGTTTCTGCAATAAAAACAAAAACATGTACACAATAGGTTGACCAATGAATCGTCCTCACAATTTACAACATATTACATTTCTTCAGAAAAACAAATACCTAACTAATGGGAAACTTTCAAATAGCAACTTGGCAACTGGGCACGTGGAATTGAATATAAGTGACCTCTAGAGGACGAGGAGGCATTTTATAACTTTTTTTAAAAACACATTCCGCGTAATCACATACAATGTAAACGGGTCTTTTCACTAAGTCAAACTGTTCCCCTATGCCACCCGCTGCTAAGACAAAGTTAACTTCTGGTTCAGCTAGGTGGCGATACGAGTCCCTCGGGATTTTGACGAAGTTTCCAAAAGGTTTTGCCCATGTCATAAACCTGAGACTCGTGCAGGATTGGTTTTCTCACACGAACCGTAAAAACGATCTTTTTGGCAAAAAACTCGATGAGTCTAAAACTTTCAACCACATGATACAACTTTTGTAAAAGCATGCTTGCGCTATGTCAAGTAAACCCAGTTACTTTTTGTTAATAATTTTATTTCAAACTTAACAATAATTATAAATTGCATTTAGTTTTCGTAACACACATTCAAGTTAGAATCTAATAAATACTCTTTGAAGTTGTAACATTATTTCAAACTTAACAGATATTTGTAAATAGTCAACAGAGCTGATAATGGCAAGGCTGTATCCTGACTGGCCTAGCAGGCAGTCTGGATACTCATTCCAAATAGTCAACAGAGCTGATAACGGCAAGGCTGTATCCTGACTGGCCAAGCAGGCAGTCTGGATACTCATTCCAAATAGTCAACAGAGCTGATAACGGCAAGGCTGTATCCTGACTGGCCTAGCATGCAGTCTGGATACTCATTCCAAATAGTCAACAGAGCTGATAATAGCAAGGCTGTATCCTGACTGGCCTAGCATGCAGTCTGGATACTCATTCCAAATAGTCAACAGAGCTGATAACGGCAAGGCTGTATCCTGACTGGCCTAGCATGCAGTCTGGATACTCATTCCAAATAGTCAACAGAGCTGATAATGGCAAGGCTGTATCCTGATTGGCCTAGCATGCAGTCTGGATACTCATTCCAAATAGTCAACAGAGCTGATAATGGCAAGGCTGTATCCTGACTGGCCTAACATGCAGTCTGGATACTCATTCCAAATAGTCAACAGAGCTGATAATGGCAAGGCTGTATCCTGACTGGCCTAGCATGCAGTCTGGATACTCATTCCAAATAGTCAACAGAGCAGATAATGGCAAGGCTGTATCCTGACTGGCCTAGCATGCAGTCTGGATACTCATTCCAAATAGTCAACAGAGCTGATAATGGCAAGGCTGTATCCTGATTGGCCTAGCATGCAGTCTGGATACTCATTCCACAGCGAGGGTGCGTAACGATTTCCTGTTCCCAAATTGTTACTAACTGCCAAACAGCTGTGTGTCAAATGTTTGCTATTTTTGAAAGTGCATCTGAGCAACCATTATGGTTCTGTGAATCATCTGTTGCAGCATATAAAGCTCCATTTTGCCATGTTTCATTGCTTAAAAAAGTCCAAAAACTGAATAAGATCTTTTACTTTCATAAAATCATACTCCTGATAGTCATTCCTGTGATGAAATTTCATTTCTGTTACTAACTCAAGTCACAGCCAATGCGTACGTGTGCCATTTTTCAATTTGTTCTGCAATTTTAGTGTTAGTCATCCCCAATAAATTCTGAAACCTTTTCTTGGGTTGCCGATGGTTTCAATATTCTTGTTCATTATGGAAATGGAATCCTGTCAAAGTCAGGAGTACTATGCAACTGATTTAATGAGAGTAAAATTGCCAATTCGAAATTTGTCTTTAGTTAGCTTAACACGGTGAAATAAAAATATCAACTTCACAGAAATAAACTCTACTTACCAAATGTTCAGGTCTGTTGTCCTTCTTTATGTTCTTCTGTTTGCTTCTCGTCTTTTTTCTTTTCCTTTTCCGTCCACGGCTAGCAGACGACGTTTCCTGAAATCAGAAGCATCGTCTAAAGAAATGGAAAATGTTAATAGGTGCTCATACAAGCACCCCGCACAAGAACAGCAGCCAGGAAGAGGACTCGTTACCACAGTAGGTGTCCACTGTCATGAAGCAGACGGGCATTGTCACTGACAGCAGTTGCTTTAAGCATTTAATTTATCATTTCCTTACATACTGTCTTTCTTTTGTCACAAGCATGTCCAATAATTTACTTGCATTTTTCTCACTAACTGCAGGTTAGAACTGCGGTATGTGAGAAAAGAATTACCACAGTAATTTTTAGAATACACAAGACAAACTTTGAAAGAACTATGCCAAACTTGGACAAATTTATTGCCAGAAGTTTTTGGCAGTTTAGTCGAATTTTTGTCGCACTGAAGATTTATTGAAATTTTAATGAGAGGTTTAATGAGACATTACTGTGTCTAGCCCCTAATTGTTTCTAGAGCATATACGTGCAAAACTAAGTTATTACAATTTCATCAAAACGAGGGTAGTAACACCTTTTGAGATCTTGTCAAAATTTAACCAGAACTGAAATGGGTTCTAGTCAAAAAGAATGGAGATTCAATAATTGCAGTTTTGTGCATTGAAACTTCATCAAATTCCATAGTTCACTTTATTTCAATAACCACTGTATTTCCCTGAAAAAGAACTTTCATTCGACGAAAAGAACGCCATTTGTAATAGAGTGTCCATGCCAATCTCTCTGCCACATTAGTCAGCACCAATATCGTTTTTCAAATTCAAGAAGTACAATGCTGAAAACAATGGAGATGCTTTAACTAAACCAGGGATAATTTTAGGAATGTGCTCAGCATCACTGGGACAAAAATAATTTCATTAAGAGACTGTGATTGTTTAAATAGGCCAAAGGGCCCATAAAAATTGGAAGTGAAAAAGGACAAGAAACCAACATGGCCCATAGCTCCTGCAAATTGCCCCAAACACCTAAGTCTGTGAGAGTCAATTCACGCATACCCACATCTTTTCTGATCCCCGATAAATTCATGTAATGACAAAAAACATTGATACAAGAACATACAGTGGGATAACGATCATAAGGGATTGGTTCACAAAAAGTGTGTCATACATTCACGGCCATTATGACTCGTGCTGAAACATGCAATCAAGCCAGTAGACAAAACTTGCAAATTTTGATCAAATTATGCCCATTCTTAACATGTCTCTAATGTTATAAAGAATTGTTACTTGTAATTT
The DNA here is from genome assembly GCA_002633005.1 of Phoronis australis. Classification (NCBI taxonomy): domain Eukaryota; kingdom Metazoa; phylum Phoronida; family Phoronidae; genus Phoronis; species Phoronis australis. The sequence goes on from NMRA01000021.1 coordinate 1,333,900, forward strand.
ATGACAGACCTAAACCAGACTTATAACCAGAAAAGGTCATAAAAAGTTCTTTTAGGTAAACAAACCATGTTTTTGACGTAGCAGTAACTGACTGATTTCTGACCAATCATGCAAGTCTAAAGACAGTTACAACTCTAGACATCATGTACTTGGCAAGCATGACACGACACAACCACAGCTCACTGGATTCCTCATTTATTTTCAACCAGAAGTGACTTCTGATTTTCAAAAACCTCAGTTCATCGGTCGGCTTACTTTTAAACTTGACTTTTCTTCACTTTCATTGACTGCTGTCTCATTGTCTTCTGTTTTCACATCTGCTTCTATGTTCACGTCTGCTTCAATGCTCTTGTCTGCTTCTATGTTCCTGTCCGCTTTCCGACTTTTTTTAACATCTTTTTGATTGCTGTGCTCACTGCAATCTATGGTACGACCCTCAAGATGAGATGACACACTCTTGTTTCCTGGTAAAATGACTGAATTTCTAATGTTTTTGCCACTTGGTTTGCTGCAACAGTCTTTAGATTGACTTCCACTTACACAAGAAGATGGCACCTTTTCGTTCTGAGGATGAGCAAAACCTTCACCCATCTTGGATGTCCTATAAAATCAAATATTTAATACTTGAAATAAGCTGATTAATTAATGGAGATTTAATTTTGGTGTTGGGTTGGTGTTTACAGTATATGCCAAAATAAACAAATAGAAAGATCAGGAATTCCGTCACAACATCCGAGCGCAAACAAAATTTGACATCATGACAGCCGAGTGCAACCACAATGTACCCCAGAGTCATTGGAATGAACCGTCTTGACGAGCTTTCATGACAGTCACTATCCAATATGATGGCAAACAGATGTTTGTCTGTCGATAACTTTTGACACCTACTGTGCAAGACTTTCAAATTTCATATTCCCACATCATTTCACAAAAAATGCAACAAAAGGACATCCAGGAGAATCGTGAAAACTGACAACGCAAAAGACTCAGCACAGCCAAACCCTCGAGTACCTTCAGAATGATATTAACTTTCATCTATCAATAGCCAAACACATTTACTGTCGCTATGACATCACTGGTTGCATGAAGCTACAGAGACATCCAATCACTCCTGACAACAATTTATGACACGCTATTAAGATACAGCAGTGAAATTTTTCTTCTCAGTATGTAAAACCAAATCAATATTATCCATGTTCAAATTCCGTAACATACCCAATGTCAGACAATATTTTAAGAAGTTTTGTAGATTTACAACAGGTTTAAGAGACCTTAAAAATGTGACAGCAGGACGATTTTGGCAGTTATTTTTGCCTGAAATGTGAGATTTTACTGACTATATTCTCTTACGAGGTTTGTTCCAGTTTAGCAAGCTGTCTCCGAAGTCGTTTTCGAGCATTCTTAGTAGTCAAAGGGTCTGACAACTTCTGCTGTATATGCTGCAATCGAGCATCGGAGGTCAGTAACTCTGGCCTTACGTCAAGTCTAAATGAGAACAAGAAGAATTATGCTAAAACTTGAAAAATATTGCATAACAATGACCAGAAAATACAAAACAAAGAAATGAGAATGAACCCAGTCAGGTAAACGGTCACTTGACAGAGCATACAAAACAGCATATTACAGTCAGTGCCAACTGAGGAGAAAGTGGCAGGAAAACAATCCTTGCATGATGGAAAACAAAAAATAGGCTCTAAGTTATGTAAGAGCTTATCAACGAGTCGGCAGGAGACAGTGTGGCTTTGTGGGATAAGTTTCCGCTTACTTTACTCAATTTTGGGGGTTCGCGTTACACTGGGGCACGCCGCTAGACCCTTGAGTCAGGTATCTAGTTTTAACTGCATAAAGCATAAAATGGTTCTAGATGATTATCTTATGACTACCCGAGTGGCCTGCGCATGTTTGGTAGAACATGTACTAGACTTCACGCATTTATTTTTATTCACCGACAAGAAGCACGCGCTAGGGCCTACATATAGGGCGCCTGCTACTCTGGCAAATGAACTCTGATGGCATGCACGCGCTTGCTCACTCGGCACATACCCGGTCCTGCAGACTAACTTCAAAACAAACGTCATGTGACAACAACATGTGTGTTCGTCCAGATTTTTCTCTTGTTGCGGGGGGAGGGGGGGGGGGCGATCTAGCGCAGATTTGGACTTAATGGACTTAATCTCAATCTGGGGTTAATACCGACTCCACAGGAACTTTAAAATCTTAGGGACGCTATTTGGAAAGCTTAACGAGGATTTCAGGTAATTTGTTGAGTTGAAACTGTATTTTTACTCAAGAATTCAAGTTGCCCTATCAACGATCGCCAGGCAGCGACGCATCAGCCGGCAAGTTTTTGCCCTGGGATGTCAGCACATTATTTTTTTTTAAAAAAGATCGTAATTTAACAACAAAGTTTGATAGCAATGCACCGCAGTTTTGTAGACAGTCTGTCATAGGTTACAGTATACGTCACAGCGCGTAAATTTGATGAATCCTAGCTTCTGATTTCACCCATTTCTGAGACCGGGTTTCAACCACCTTAGGCTACAACAAGCGCCTCCATTCCAAAACGAATTTTTCTAAGCACCCTGGGTATACGGTAGCCCTAATAGATGGTGACATCAGTGCACGAAACGATTTTTATTGACACTGGCAGCAAGATTGTGGTGACAGACGCAAACGGCTGTGTGACTGAACTTTGGGCTGGGCGAGTAAATTTTCTGGCTCACTCGCCCAACTGGCGAGCAGGGTTTTGAAACCTGGGTATATCCCCGTGAATCCATGTCAAAGGAATAAAAACAGTGTCCTAAGTACATGATTGACATGGGGTCTTACTTTTGATGCTTGGGTTTGGTAACAGCTAGAGTTCTACTGTCACCATCATCATCAGAATCGTTTCGTGTGTTCGCCATTTTTGATGCTTTCAAAGTCTGTGCTTCCTCTGTGATAAATAAAATACACGTCCTGAATGTTATGACATCATTTACAAACATTTAGTCTAGAATGAGTTTAAACAAACTGACCATTCACAGTAAACACCACAACACCAAAGTTTGTTAAATCACTGCCTGAGTTATCAAACTTGAAAAAGATAAACAATAAATTGTGCACAACATTCAAAAATGCGGAGTAGTAATAAAAATTTCTTGTCATTTGCAGACATCTTCGATGTATGCATTGACCCACTTAGTTAAGCTTACTTAGTTTCGACCCTCATTTCTTCCTCAGACCAAAAATCCAATCTTATCGGAGTAAGAAGCAATTGCAGACTATTCTATAACTTACAATAAGTGGTCTACATCATTTCAATAAGGACCGTGTTAAATACTTGCTTTTGGTCATTTCATCACTTTGTCTTGAACATTGCATAGAAAGCAACGTAAATGTACATAATACAGTAAACGCTTGTAGTGTATGTTAATATTCAATTGTGAGGTCTTTATTACATCTGTATTATATGATGAAAGCCGCTCAAATGAGCATTAAGACATACTGCCAGCGTATATCGTATGAGCACATACGCACGCACTCACACACTCACATCTGCTTTCTAAGCACTGTTTGCAAGTAACCAAAAGCCAAGAATTTAACATCGTCCTTATCGCAATTGTGTATAGTTAGGAATAAAAACTGAACACAATAAAATCCAAAAAAAAAATGGTGACAACACCAAAACTGCAGTTTTTAAAGAAAATGAATTAAGGTAACAAAGCTAAGGAAGCTTCACTCAGCTTTTTACGGTTAGAGATTTGTGGGATATCTGCAATGGAGACACTGGTTCTCCAGCAGAATGAAACAAACCAATAAAACCATAGGAATGTACAACTACATTTGCAGCCAACAAGTGGCAAGAAAAATGTATATCCCACAACTCTCTTGCTGTAAAAAGGTCAATTAACCTGAAGTAAGGTCATTCCTCCGCCTCTTGCTTTTGTGCAGTTTCTTTTTGAGTTTCTCTCCTACGTATGTCGTAACATCTGCTTTGGCAAGTCGTTGGGCACGCGTTTCACCAATCTCTTCATTCACTAAACCATCACTGTAGAAGACAAATGTTTTGCTAGAACAATGTAGTTTCATTCACAGGGATTTCCATACATATGCACACAACGCAGTGCAGGATTTCAGATTCATAATGCTTAATCGTCATGGAAGACCGTCCGGAGTTGGTATATGGTGCTCGGGACGGTCTGGGGTCTACAGAAAACCACAGTTCAACTGTGAGTCTACACCAATGTGATAAACAAGAGTAGTTCTACTTGCTGCGTCAGCTGCTGGTATGCTTATCTCTTTTATGACACACAATTGGTGACCGGGCAAAGCGTTTTCAAAATAAATCAGTGGAGTGTGAGACCCCTGAGGTCCCTGTCAAGTCCTCACGGCAATTTTACGTTATGCAAAACTTGACTGATCAGGCTGAGCAATTAAAGTACAAAATAATTTGCAATTTTACTTGACATGCGCCTTGCAATGTTGTTCAATTTTAGTGTCTTGAGAGCTTTGAGTATATGGATAAGAACTCAATCCCTGGTCCACAATGAGAGGCTCAATCTTTTGATGGGAAGGTGCCAAATGTCAAAAAATTTACCCCTTCGCGAACTTCATAGAGTTGCAGTTCAAGTTTTCAAATTTTGTTCCAAACTTTGAGGGTTGTCGAGGGTTGTAGAGCATTATTTTGCTTCAGGGAATTAGATGGGAATGTTGTTTTTAATATCTGTTAATTTGTCAAAACTGGGTTTGGAATCCTTTTAACAGGAAACCCTCGTTAATAGAATAAGGAAACAAAATTCCACGTTTCATGAGAAAACATGTGTGCAGAAATTATGGTGACATTTATGAAAAATTGAGATTTTTAAAAGATAGTCTCATGATTACACACATTTGGGCATTATTTTTTGCACAAAAAGATTCCGTCATCATCAAAGATTACAAAATACAGTTTGATGGGTCTACTATTAAATAGTTGAATGAAATTCGATTCTGGGTAATTTATGGATTTCTATGTAATTGTGGTTATCTTGAGATTTTTGTGGTCAGTACATATAGTTTCTTTCATCTTAAATAAGTTTGGCAAGATCACTGAAGAATCAAAAAAAATATTGCAATGTACAGCAGCCGAAGTAAGTGACTAAACTAGCAGCTTAATATACACAAACCATCATGACTTTACAGACACTGAAACAGTATGTATACAGTAGCCAGTCTCTGACTGAATACATCCNCTGCTAGACCCTTGAGTCGGGTATCTAGTTTTAACTGCATAAAGCATAAAATGGTTCTAGATGATTATCTCGTGACTACCTGAGTGGCCTGCGCATGTTTGGTAGAACATGTACTAGACTTCACGCATTTATTCTTATTTATCAACAAGTGTATTTAGCCAAGTAACTAGTACGACATTATAGATTTTTAACTCGGTAAATGACATATTTTCTGAAAGCAGAAATCCTGTAGAATTTAATTTTTGATAGGGTTACGTTGCCATGTAGAACTTAGCAGAAAAGAAGATAGTATTACGTTCATAGCAAAACAAAAAACAATTTTCATTAGCTGTAAGTGTTCAAGATGAAATCTCAAAAAAACAGTTAACAGGCTGAGTTTTCTAATCAAACATTCCGTGTTTGTTTTATGCAACTTTTATTCATTTTTTTCACAAAAATCATGACAAAAGTTCTATTTTTAATAGCCCCTAAAATGCAACATTTCAAAAACAATTCCTAACACCTTTTGGGAAACAACGTGAAAGTTTCTGCTGAATACGGTCAACCATTTCTGAGATATGATGCCAAACTTTTTACATTTTTCTGGTATCTTACAAGTAATAGGAGAGAAAAGGGACAATTACGGAGAACTGAAATAGACAATGACTGGCAAAGTACGAAAATAAAACTAGCCAAAGTCACATGGCAATGTCAAACATTAGAGAGGATTAGTAAGATTTTGTTAGAACTTACTGTTTCCTCTCTACACAAACCCAATGTACACTCTCACTCTTAGAGACCTAAGCAACCAAACAATGTGCTTTGGAATGTATAAAGTACTATTCGTCTTGTGAATCAGGGATATACTTACTAGCCACTCGCCCAGTCGCCAATGTGAGTAAAAATGGTGCTGAGCGAGTAGAAGTTGACTTGCTGGTCGCCCAGGTGGCGAGTAAATTTTCAGAGCGCAAAAGCACATACTATTATTGTTTCCCAGATGAACATGAATAAATTTTCTCATCTTTATGCTGTTCTTATCATGAATTTAAAGTTTAGTTTGGTCAGAGTGTCGATGCTCTGGCAGTTAAAATCATTGGCGCAGTGCGATCCTACCGATTCAGTAGATGTCACCCGTTGCACGATTCGTATAGACAAAAGATCACGGTTTGTGGTCGTGCACAAAGGAATTTAAGGACTAGTCCGAAACGAAGAAAAGGGGAGAAAGGCGGAAGACAGGTCCATGTGTTCACAGCAAGAGAAATACCATATTTCTTGGAACTGATTTCTTATTATAATGTACACCATATTTCTTGGAACTGATTTCTTATTATAATGTACAGTGTCATTTTAGCCAAAAATATTTTATAAATAATAACATTCGTCCTAATAAGCGCCCATGCCCCTATAAGTGCCCCACCACTCGTTTTCAAACTTTGCTAAAATAAGCGTCCAGTCCATGGATGCGTACGTATGTCAAAAATGCCTCACCTACAGTTCTAAAATTCTACAGTAATGTCTTCAATTTATCAGTAATATCCGACAGTCCTGAAAAATCATTGTGTGCAGAATTTCTAGACCATGAGTCTCACCGCTATGTCAGTATGTAGCTGTACACTTCAAACTTCCGCAGTGTTTCAAAAAGAGCGCAAATGTTTTGCTGGTTAGGCCTTTCAGAACAGATGCAGCGTACTTATCAATGGGACTGTATTGTAACTTTCCCGTACAGATCTTCTCCCTCAACAGGAATCCAGATTACTTTGTACATGTAAAAAAAGCAAATCGAAACTTGACCAGTGTTAATGAGCACATGGCCAAGAAGCGCGCGCTAGGGCCTTCATATAGGGTGCCTGCTACTCTGGCAAATGAACTCAGATGGCATGCACGCGCTCGCTCACTCGGCACATACCCGGTCCTGCAGACTAACTTCAAAACAAATGTCACGTCACGTGACAACAACATGTGTGTTCGTCCAGATTTTTCTCGTGTTGCCGTGGGGGGGGGCCATCTAGCGCAGATTTGGACTTAATGGACTTAATCTTAATCTGGGGTTAATACCGACTCCACAGGAACTTTAAAATCTTAGGGACGCTATTTGGATTTCAGGTAATTTGTCGAGTCGAAACTGTATTTTTACTCAAGAATTCAAGTTGCCCTATCAACGATCGCCAGGCAGCGACGCATCAGTTGGCAAGTTTTTGCCCTGGGATGTCAGCACATTATTTTTTTTTAAAAGATAATAATTTAACAACAAAGTTTGATAGCAATGCACCGCAGTTTTGTAGAAAGTCTGTCATAGGTTACAGTATACGTCACAGCGCATAAATTTGATGAATCCTAGCTTCCGATTTCACCCATTTCCGAAACCGGGTTTCAACCACCTTAGGCTACAAAAAGCGCCTCCATTCCGAAACGAATTTTTCTAAGCACCCTGGGTGCTTATTAGGGCGAATACGGTAGCCCTAATAGATGGTGACATTAACACACGAAACCATTTTTATTGACACTGGCAGCAAGTTTGTGGTGACAGACGCAAACGGCTGGGTGACTGAACTTTGGGCTGGGCGAGTAAATTTTCTAGCTCACTCGCCCAACTGGCGAGCAGGGTTTTGAAACCTGGTTATATCCTGTGAATCCATGTCAAAGGAATAAAAACAGTGTACTAAGTACATGATTGACATGGGGTCTTACTTTTGATGCTTGGGTTTGGTAACAGCTAGAGTTCTACTGTCACCATCATCATCAGAATCGTTTCGTGTGTTGGCCATTTTTGATGCTTTCACAGTCTGTGCTTCCTCTGTGATAAATAAAATACACGTCCTGAATGTTATGACATCATTTACAAACATTTATCATACAAACAATTTTTTCACGGAAATTGGCGATGGATGGCCTACCGCAGAACACAAGAATGAGGTGGTTTGTTATACGGACGGCTCTAAACTGGAAAATGGCCAGACAGGTGCTGGGGTCTACTTTCCAAGCCTTATCTGTAACGCTGTATTTTTTCTTTCTTATTCTCTGGTGGCTCCGTGGTCAGCGGACCTCTCGGGTCCTTCACGGAGTCTCCATAAGTGTAAATTTGTATCAACTGTATTTTTTGGTTTTTGACTTAAAGTGAATAAAGTGTATTACTACTACTACTACTTCCTGTTGCAGAACGATGCAGAAAACTGGGTATCGTTGGGCAATCTTGCCACGGTGTTTCAGGCTGAGATCACTGCAACTAATAGAGCTGCTCAACTGGCACAACAATATAACACTGAACCTGGTAATCGGCCAATTACCATCTTTTCAGATAGCCAGGCAGCAATAAAAGCCCAAAAGAAACTAATTGTCAACTCTCGTTGTGTTAATGCTTGTATTAATGAGCTTAACAAGCTTGCAATTGAAAGAACCATCAATATACGCTGGGTCAGGGCCCATGTGGGAATTGATGGCAATGAGAATGCAGACAGACTCGCAAAGATAGGAGCAAGCGTTCTGCATTTTGTGCCTGAACCTGCTATCCCGGTATCTTACGGTTGTTGTAGGATGAGTATACGCAACTGGGTACATACGCAGTCAGCAGCCCAGTGGGCATCACTTAACTCCTGCAGAGAGACCACGGAGAATTTTCCCAACGTGATCGAACCAAAAGGTTCAAAAAGCCTTCTGAGTCTAGACAGATTGGGTATAAGACACATCATTCAAATTTTGACAGGCCACTGCAACCTAGCCCGACACAGACACATTACTGGGAATATGGGGAGCCCTGTGTGTCCCGAGTGTGGTACTGACGTAGAATCTCCTAAGCACCTGGTAGAGTCTTGCCCAGCTTTTTATAGGCTAAGGAGCAACCTACTGGATGGCATTGTTACATGCCTACAACATATAGTGCATGGCAACAAATGGAAACGTCTGTCCGTTTTCCTAAAGGAGACTGGCAGACTTGAAAACTTTCTTCACGAGGAGCCATAATTGGGGTCCCGTGCCTTTGCTCAGGTGTTTTGTGCAATGGGCCCAACCATGAGGCCTGCGCACGTCTGATTCACCGCAAATGACATCAGACCACCTGCACTGTTTTTTTGTTTTGTTTTTTACAAACATTTAGTCTAGAATGAGTTTAAACAAACTGACCATTCACAATAAACACCACAACACCAAAGTTTGTTAAATCACTGCCCGAGTTATCAATCTTGAAAAAGATAAACAATAAATTGTGCACAACATTCAAAAATGCGGAGTAGTAATAAAAATTTCTTGTCATTTGCAGACATCTTCGATGTTTGCATTGACCCACTGAGTCAAGCTTACTTAGTTTCGACCCTCAATTCTTCTTCAGACCAAAAATCCAATCTTATCTGAGTAAGAAGCAATTCCAGACTATTCTATAGCTTACAATAAGTGGTCTACATCATTTCAATAAGGACCATGTTACATACTTGCTTTTGGTCATTTCATCACTTTGTCTTGAACATTGCATAGAAAGCAACGTAAATGTACATAATACAGTATACGCTTGTAGTGTATGTTATTATTCAATTGTGAGGTCTTTATTACATCTGTATATGATGAAAGCTGCTCAAATGAGCATTAACACAATAACTGCCAGCGTATATCGTATAAGCACATACGCACGCACTCACACACACATCTGCTTTCCAAGCACTGTTCACAAGTAACCAAAAGCCAAGCATTTAACATGGTCCTTATCGCAATTGTGTATAGTTAGGAATAAAAACTGAACACAATAAAATAAAAAAATGGTGACACCACCAAAACTGCAGTTTTTAAAGAAAATGAAAAATAAGGTAACAAAACCAAGGAACCGTCACTCAGCTTTTTACGGTCAGAGATTTGTGGGATATCTGCAATGGAGACATCGGTTCTCCAGCAGAATGAAACAAACCAATAAAACTATAGGAATGTACAACTACATTTGCAGCCGACAGGTGACAAGAAAAATGTATATCCCATAACTCTCTTGCTGTAAAAAGGTCAATTAACCTGACGTAAGGTCATTCCTCCGCCTCTTGCTTTTGTGCAATTTCTTTTTGAGTTTCTCTCCCACGTATGTCGTAACATCTGCTTTGGCAAGTCGTTGGGCACGCGTTTCACCAATCTCTTCATTCACTAAACCATCACTGTAGAAGACAAATGTTTTGCTAGAACAATGTAGTTTCATTCACAGGGATTTCCATACGTATGCACACAACGCAGTGCAGGATTTCAGATTCATAATGCTTAATCGTCGTGAAAGACCGTCCGAAGTTGGTATATGGTGCAACTCGGGACGGTCTGGGGTCTACAAAAAACCACAGTTCAACTGTGAGTCTACACCAATGTGATAAACGATAGTTCTACTTGCTGCGTCAGCTGCTGGTATGCTTATCTCTTTTATGACACACAATTGGTGACTGGGCAAAGCGTTTTCAAAATAATGTGGATAAATCAGTGGAGTGTGAGACCCCTGAGGTCCCTGTCAAGTCCTCACGGCAATTTTACGTTATGCAAAACTTGACTGATCAGGCTGAGCAATTAAAGTACAAAATAATTTGCAATTTTACTTGACATGCGCCTTGCAATGTTGTTCAATTTTAGTGTCTTGAGAGCTTTGAGTACACAATGAGAGAGGCTCAATCTTTTGATGGGAAGGTGCCAAATGTCAATAAATTTACCCCCTCGCGAACTTCATAGAGTTGCAGTTCAAGTTTTCAAATTTTGTTCCAAACTTTGAGGGTTGTCGAGGGTTATAGAGCATTATTTTGCTTCAGGGAATTAGATGGGAATGTTGTTTTATCTGTTAATTTGTCAAAACTGGGTTTGGAATCATTTTAACAGGAAACCCTCGATAATAGAATAAGGAAACAAAATTCCAAGTTTCATGAGAAAACATGTGCAGAAATTATGGTGACATTTATGAAAAATTGAGATTTTTAAAAGACAGTCTCATGATTACAGACATTTGGGCATTATTTTTTGCACAAAAAGATTCCGTCACCATCAAAGATTATAAAATAAAGTTTGATGGGTCTACTATTAATAGTTGAATGAAATTCGATTCTGGATAATTTATGGATTTCTATGTAATTGTGGTTATCTTGAAATTTTTGTGGTCAGCACATATAGTTTCTTTCATCTTAAATAAGTTTGGCAAGATCACTGAAGAATCAAAAAAAATATTGCAATGTACAGCAGCCGAAGTAAGTGACTAAACTAGCAGCTTAATATACACAAACCATCATGACTTTACAGACACTGAAACAGTATGTATACAGTAGCCAGTCTCTGACTGAATACATCCCAGTTCCAAAGATGGCACTGTTAGCTGCATGAACATCTATGTGATCAGTATAGTCTTCTTCAATCAGACTGCTGTAATGTATGTTTGGCTGTATTCTGCATTTTAACGATCATCTGGACTTCAAGCCTTCGTACAAATTGATTTTAATAACCAAATCGATAATTTATATGTATTTCCAAGTCCAAAAATTGATTTCTTATTCTAAATAATTTAAACATTTCAATTTACTTTTAAATTTAATCAGGAATATCTGGTCCTGAAAGCTTACACTTTGAAGAATTGTATTTGGCCCTTAAATTTGTTTGGAGGTTGTTTGAAACCTAGGCTTGACTTCCAGATAATTGAGACCTTTAATTCAGGATTATCTGCTTGAAAAACACCTAGTAACCTGTTAATTACGGAGGCTGACAATGAAACACCATCCACATCAATAGTTCCCTCTAATCCGTCTAATCGTCTATCACAATTATCGGCAGGTTTGGAATTTTCCAATCCAAACCAACTGGCCACAAGGTTTTTGTGGCCAGAGTCTACCTCCAGTTGATTCGACATTTCTTTGGGCTTCTGTAATGTCACGAAATTGTTCCCAAAAAGTCACAGATTACTTTCTTGCTGATGTACTTCAGTTAAACACGTTTTGTTCTGCTGTTTGCTGTTTACATGCACGTGTGGCCTAGCAACAGCAATATTGTCAAGAAAATTTCGCAATGTGTAGCAAAACAAAAAAATAAAACTTAACACTGGAAAGGAAATAATAATGGAACGCTTGTTCCTGCTACCACAAGATCATACAAATTTTTCAAATTACAATCTTATAAACGGGAGAATTTTAACCCAGTTACTTATTGCACAGTAACAAATGCAGTCGGAGAAAGAAGGATAATTAAAAATTCCTAAGGTTTAACTCTTGCTTTCGGGCAAATGAAGGTAAGATTTGACGGCTTTAACTGTTGTGCTTGAATTTCAGGTAGCCTTGTCTTCGTGCATTACATTTAAGCTTTAACAATGCGTTAAATTTATCTAGTTAAACCTGCTTTTTCAACTTAAAACTTGAAGTGTGACTAGCTGGGAATAAATTTTAAAAATTGAGCAAGTTCCTCGTTCTGCTGAAAACAAGTGTTGACATTAATTATTACTGTTCTGCTGTTGTTCCTTTATATTTGATACTACTATGTGCTGAATCGTCTAGTCACAGTGATTCCAAAAATGTAAAACTTGTACTGATTGTTCACTTGTTATTCATAATTTTTTATTTTTTCTAGGCGTTCATTTGCAATGCAATGCGATTTAGCCAATTAGTTAGGCAACCATTTTCAAAAGTGCGACACCTTTTGGCAGGATTGATAACTAACGGTCAACCTGGAGTGAAGTTGGTTTGATGTAGAATGTGTTTCTGTGTTCGCGTATTTTACCCTGCCATTGACGTTAGTTATCACATTACCTAATTCCACTTAATGTTTTAAACAGTTGTTGTCTCTGAGACAGTCAGAGGTGACACATGTCCGCAATAACAAGAGCTGAAATCTTGTCTGCGAGATGTGAAGTGTTTTCAAGGATGATATTTGTCCGCAAGAACACGCACTCTCATGTTTTTTATAAAGAAGAAGTTTTGAAGAGGGGCAATTCTGTGAAAAGGTCAACCTTGACACAAAAAAATAAAATTGTGGCTACACTGACATTTTTGATTTCTAAGAATGTGGGAACACCTGACGATGGCCGGTGAAGAGACCGACCGAAACGTCGTGACAGTGTATATAGACTAGAGGTCGGTGTAAATAGACCAAGAGATTTTAATAATAGTTGTACTAACATTTTTGGTCTCATCTGAAAGCCCATTCTCTCTAGTTTCGGGACCCATATTTGACTATCCCATAACTTTCATTTTTGCTTAAATGGAGCCATTTTTGGGGTCACTTGATCCTAAAAAATTAGCTCGATTTTCATGTGTGTTGCTAATTATTGTCATAAAAAAGCTAATTATGAGGTTTTCACTATACTATCAATTTTGTACAATCACATGAACCCAAACTTTATAAAAAATAACATTTCAACTTTGGCACATCAATGACCTCTTGCGGTCAAAGGTCAACTCCGGGATATCATGGTGCCGTACGTCCATCACAAAAAAGTGTTAAAAAGTTTAGATACGTTAAAAGTTTTTAATCAAAATTAAAATAATTTCAGATTCTCTTTTAACTTGTTACTCAATACTATTGACCAAAATTTCGGATCCCACGCATTATTCGTTTAGTCAGAAATTGTGTGACAGCATACAGCAAATTTGTACGTCCGTCCGTCACACCCATGAAATTGCAATCTTTCTACCAATAAAAATAACGTTAGGTCATATTTTTACTTTCTAAACTTGCCTGATAAAACGTATCTCACACCTAAGAACCTTAAAACCATCATCTTTAAAATTTAGTGAAGAAGTTGTTACAGATTTTAACTAAATGCATTGATTTTTTTCAATTTATTTGCAAAAAAGTCATCTATTTACTCTTAGTAGAATTCAAGTTATTAAAATCAAACAGTTATACCACATTATAAAATGTAAATAAAACAAAATGTTAATTTAATGAACTTATTATTTTCTGTTGGTACCCCGTGTTAGTAAAGAAATACTTAGCTTTTGGGAAATTCAAGATGCAAAAATATTCATACAAAAGAAATCCTAAGGTGCTCAAGAGTATAGCAAATAACAAGAGACCTAAAGGAATACATGTCAAGTTGCTATTGCACTGGAATCAACATGTTATTTCTGCTCTGATCTGCTATGCTGAGTTGGGTGCTGAAAAAGCAGATACCAGGAATTTTCAAGCGGTAAGAATCTGTCACCTACTTTATTGAGCATTTTTGTCACACCCTTACTGACTGTAGGCACTATTTTTGTGTTTTTCAGTGTATTGGGTCATTGGGTGGCTTGTATGAAGTTATTTCATCGCAAATTATTACATTGTCTCATCTTACATATTTTTGATCTTTCAATCTTTTTAAGAATGAGTCGACTAATATTTTTTCTGCTGAACTTCGAGGAGATTTAACCCCATTTAGAAAGGATAGAGGAAATTGTTGGAGACCACGGGAAGAACAGACACAACTGGGAGAAGAATAAATATCTGCTGGAATATACTCTGAAACTTGAAAAAAGTGCCATCATGGATCAAATTCATAATTGTACTTGCACGTTCTGTGATACGGCATTATATAAAGCCTCATATTAAATTTGAAAAGAAGGCATGAGTTAAAGAGATGGATGAAAACCTAATCATTTTAATAACTAAATAGAAACCAGCATCTGATAAGTTAGCTCTACATATTCCTAAATCATAATCCTAAATGCAATTAATTTAAAATGTCTTGTTTTCACACTGGAAGATAGCACAGGTGATTTGAATCAAAATATGAATGCCAAAAGTCGATGATGTCTACTAAACCATATGCTTCACACTTGGCTTTAATAACATACTGAAGTCCTGTTACTAACACTTTAAAAACATCACAGTTATTACTTACATGGGCATGCATCAGAACCATCGACAGCATGGATCAGAGAATAATTTTGTACAAGCGCTAAGGACAAGTTCTAATTTAAAAACAATTAATAAAAATGCATTTTTATGACAGTGATTAGTAATGTTTCAAACTTTATTTCCCAGGGCCATTTTATATTTTGACTGTCATATTTACTTATTAGTTTTGANTAATAAGCGCCCATGTTCGGTTAACCGCCCATCCCCTACTTTAGGTGGATTTTCAATTTAACCGCCCACTGCTCGGTTAACCGCCCTCCCCCGATTTTTTGGATTCGCCAATTTAACCGCCCAGGGCGTTAACCCGAACGATTACGGTAGTAGCAAAAGACCAATATACCTTAAATACTGCAAAAGTTTGAATCATTCTGAATTGATATCTTAGTCACAACAAACAATTTAATACTAAAAATTCAGAGCTTACGTCCATCACGTACGTACGTCACCGTGACAGTAACTCGACTTATGTCGTGCTGTCTGACAAAAATTTATTTGCAGATATCATCAAAAAATTAGTGTGTTGTACTTTGTAAACATTCCACTAAATCATCATATAAAACAAAAAAATGTAACTTAATGCAACTCGCAGAAAATTAACGTTAAAACTTTTTTAAAAAAATCAAATTCTCTACGTATGTCCGTCACATCCCTTTAAAGACAATGTTCTTAGTCAGATTAAAAGATAGGGGAAAAGTTAATACATGCTTTGAAAGCTATCAGCGAGACCTATCAATTGATGTATTAATTACTTTCCTAGGGTGAACATTTTTTCACAATTGATCAAAATGTTCTCTGATTGTACATCCATCACAAATGGAATTGCCCAGAGGCAGTCCTTTATAAATGACTATGTTGTATTACTGCAGGTTCACTAGCTAGGCCTCTAGAAGTACTCACCAGTTAAAACACAGCTACTCAAGCTTCAGTAAAACCCAATCCAGGTGCCCATCCCTGACAGCCTGATTGCTTGCTGAAACACTGCCAGCAGGGTTCCCGCCAGCAGTATAAATATTAAAAGAAACATCCGGGGAACCATAAAACTGACAAATCACAAGACACCACAGAAAGATAAAGGTCAAATGATGTTGACTATTACAACAACTATTACTGTTATTTACTAAGAGTTTCCCTAATGTGCCACGCGGTATCTTCAATATACTAGCCAATTTTGGGGTCTTGTGACACGCGTGATCATTATAGTTATCATTCCTGCCAAGAGGGGTCACAGTTTTATAATGGCGATTACTCGAGATTGGCTGCCGCAAAAGAACACCTCATAAAAACCGTGAATGCATGAATAAGAAGAGCCTAAATAATACGATTAATACATTTTTGGAATCACCATGATCACCACATTCCCAGTCATGATTTCGTGCAAAAGGTCAATCGGTACATTTTGATTAAAAACATTGAATCAGTAGCAAAAGATCAATATAACTTAAAAACTGCAAAAGTTTGAATCATTCTGAATTGATATCTTAGTCACAACAAACAATTTAATAATAGAAAATCAGAGGGTACATCCGTCACGTACGTCCGTCACACGCACTCAACTTACATCGAACTGTCTTACGAAAAATTTCTTAGAAGATATCATTAAAAAATTTTGTACTTTGCAAACATTGAACTAAGTCATAATATAAAACAAAAAATTGTAACCAAATGCAACTCACAAAAAATTAACGTTAATTTTTTTTTCAAAATTTCAAATTCTCTGTGTACGTCTCTCACACCCCTTTAAAGGTAATTTTCTCAGTCAGATAAAAGGATAGGAGAAAAGTTATACACGCTTTGAAAGCTATCAGCGAGACCTATCAATTGATGTATTAATTATTTTCCTAGGATGCACAGTTTTTTCACAATTGATCAAAATGTTCTCTGATTGTGCGTCTGTCACAAATGGAATTGCTCATTTATTTAAACTTAAGACTGGGTGACCACTTCAGTGAGTACACTGATTTTCAAGTGGGCCCAGTCGGAAATAATTACACAAAGTAAAACAACAAACTAGTATCTACAATTAGATTGAAAAAATTAATAAGTAAAGTAAATTAATATGAAATTAGTTATTATGTACAATTACATGAATAAATAAGATAAAAGCAGAGTAAAATAACAATGACCTAGTGCCTACAATCCTGAACAAAGTCCCAGTATTTCTGCTTGAAGATGTGGACGTTTGGTGTGTTCGTGACAGCAGTCCCCAGCCTGTTGTTAGTGACCTCTGTAGGTCTTTTGAAAGTTTAAATGAAAGGCATGCCTGCTAACCAGGCTGCACCAACAAAGTGTATCAAGGAGATCGGAAATAGAAAACTCATTAGTAAAGGCCACAATAGTTGGGTATCAGCCTCCCAGCCTTGTTTTGGAATTTTTGAAGTCTATTCTGAAGGTATGATGCACAGGTACAGGTCTCACATAACATCACAGTAATCAAAGTGTGGTACAATTAGACTCTTGTACAGAGTCTTGAAGAGTAGCCTGATCAACATAGCTCCTGGCTCTGTACAAAAGCCCAATCCACTGAGAAACTTTGTTTTGGTGTCCATGGATTTATCAGTGGTCTATTTACTTTTTCACAGCTAAGAATGCCTTTCGTTAATTATTGGCCACTGCCAAACGCGCTGATTGGTGAGTTGGTACTTTCCAGTTCTTTACCCAGTTATCCTCAATTTCATGTGGTAAAGTATACAATTTAATGACATTGCCTGGCAACAGGAAGACAATTTTATCAAATTCTAATTATTTTAAAAATTTGCATTTTTGAAGTTATTTTGACTGATCATATCACTAATTGTGATTGATGCTATGACCTCTGAGCTGTTGATTGTTGAAGTTTAATGGACTAAAAATTTAAACAATTATGATTTAGGACTTAAGTTTGAAATGTCAGACATGAGGCACCATATGCCAGGGCTGATAGTGTAAAGATTTCAACCAAACCTTCATTAACTGTTCATAGTGTTTTTTTCACCTGAAATCTAAATGTATCTAATTAGAATACGTTCCTCAATATACCTGGCATCGTAATTTTAGAGTGTCACGAAACAATGTGAAGTGAGTAAGAATTATTAATCTTCATGCACGCCATATGTTGGTCACATCACGTGGCCTATAGTTAAATGTGAAAAGATCTCTGCTGCGACCTGGGATCAAACGCGGGACTTTCTGCTAACTGTGCAGGCACTCTTGTCAACTGATCTATCACCGATTATAGATTTGATAGGAAGCATCTTACCCAAAATTGGTTGTGCAATACATGATGTATATAATTGTGTTGTGATAACAACACAATTTGAGTGTGTCTTAATCTAGTAACTTCATAGCAATCCACCAACAAATAACCTAGAATTTTTGGTGATTGCGCCTTGTGTTTTGCATATGTTCATAATATCTTATTTCGCCCTTCCGAGTTCTAACTTCACAGTAAAAGACTTATACTTGGCTATCCCATGACAAAAATAAATTTTGATTACAACTTACCATTGCGACATATTGGTAAAAAATTGTTCTTCCAATGACACGTGATTCCATTGTTATGTCCATCAGTCAAATTGTGTTAAATCGTGATATGTTACTACGTTAGTAAAACATTAATCTGCAATAAAGTTTATCCTACGTGACATTGTATATTTTACTATTTTGCATTTTGGACAGGCACAGGGAGCTGTAGAGCAATGTTTGTAAACTTGTATGTCTCACGAAAGTTTTAAATAGATCTGACTATTTCAATAAATCCTTAAAGACGTCTTCAAAATTTTCACAGAAATTTAAGATAAAAAATTTCCATTCTTTCTAAAATTTACTTTTAAGACAATGAAACTTTTTAGCCAATGAAGAATTTGGATTAATTTTGAAACATAAACTTGTGAAACTCACATCCTTTCCTAATCTTAATCCAAATATTGTGAGTTTTTCAGTTTCAGACCATAGTACAAGTTTAGTATGAAACTGATTTGTTAGAGCTGTCTAAAAAGAGGATGTCCAGTCCACACCATCTGCACACTGCAGAAATTTAATAATCTGATTTCCTAAATGTTGTCTGAGCATAATAACCATTATTTCATCACTCATTATAAATAAGTACAATGACATTTGATTTTCTTGCCGAAAACCGCCATTAATAATTGTAATCTTTAGATTTAGCTCCATGGTTTATAACATTAAAGGCCCTTTCAAACTGACTAAACTCCTGTCCCGGTGAAGCTTCGTCGTAAACTGCAAAGTTAACTGATCAGAACCATTCATATCAGTGTCCGTAGTTAACAGACACAGAAGTAAACAGTAGGTGACACTGTTGTCATCGAAGTAACTGCAAGGTAGCGCTGATGCATCATGTGCTTGCTAAGATTTTTTTAATGTGATAATTTGGGAACTTTTTCATGACTTTGTGCTAATTGACATAAAACTTATTTCTAATTCATTTGGTGATTATTTGAGTAAAAAGCAACTATTAGCAACGACACTGCCCTTCAGTTGTTGACGATAACAGTGGCCCCTGGCTATAACTTCAATATGACCGAAGTTGACCATTCATTCTGCACCACAGCGTCGACTCTCCGCTGTTTAATCCACTTGTTGCTGCAAAATTAACTGGTATTGTTAACTTCAATCCAGGACCGAAGTTAACCATTCATACTGACTGTAACTCCCCAAACCATGGAAGCGTTGATGGAGCATGAAAGGGCCCAAAGATTATTGAGCTCTGATATTTAACATGGGAATCCAGTTTTCATTGAAAATTTCCCCAAAATTAAAATCGGCGTATTAGAGGACATATTCCAGGAGATGGAATTAAAGTCTTTTTCAAAATACTTGATTGACTAGACCACGCATGTCATTTTGATTTTCATTGATAACCATTAAAGTTACAAACGACCTATTTGATATGTTGTTCTATAAAACCGGACAATATTTTGTAACTGCTGTTAAGGAGTTGGACCACAGATCGTTGCTCTAGCCTTTTCACTTTGTGGCCATTTCTGGAGGGCAATTTGCATTTTTCATGCATGATCAGATATTATGTCTTCAAGCATTTGATATGCAAAAATTTTCTGCATCATTAATTTTATATTTTTTTTGTAAAAAAGCAGATTTTTATACTACTCTAATATGACATATTTAACAAGAGGTTTACTAGGTCATATTCATTAACATAATGACTAAGACATTAATGAAACTTGATACAGGGGAAATCTTTAACTTTTTAGTTCTATTGTTATCCATCCATTTAAACAAACAATGCAAGTAGACAACAAATGTTTTGAAAATTTATGCTTAACTGTGTTTTTTGCAGTTTTTTCCGCAACAGTGATTTTTGTGACTGACTTCTTGAAAGGTAAATTTAATTCTTTTTGAACATCCATGTTGACCTTCTCAGAATTAAGTTTTATTACCACAACCAGTTGACAATTTCTGTAGAATACAAAATAACTTTGTATGTCTAACGCCCTAAGTGTTGTAGCTCATCATTTTTTCAAGCTTCCCATAATTTTCCTGCTTAGGATAATGCAAACTTAACCTCACCCAATACCCAAGCCGATGAATTTCACCAAAGATATGGACAAGTTGTTATAAAGAATTAAAATCTACCAGTGACTGGTGTTCGACATTTTCCTTGTTTTTGATATTAATATTCATGGATCTGGTACCGTTATAGCACCCTCCAATGAATCTCAAGGGTAGTAGGAATGTTTTAGAGTGACATTCATTTGTGCCAACTAAGAATTCCTGTTCTTTCCAGAATGGCTGGTTCGCTAAGTTTTGATGACAAACTGCTAGGTGAAAAGACGCACTATTACTGTAGCAGTAGTGAAAGTGAAGACGAGGGGGACGGTGAGGGAAGAGGCGATGGAGGGGACAGGAAATCGAGCATACGTGGGCCAACATTTGTTCCGGAGTCTGAGATGAGCGATTATCAAGGGTTCAGCACAAACGTGAGTGAATAAATCGTTAATAGTCCCTTACTCAGGCACCACATTTTGAGAACCAGTTTTCTCCACTGAATAATAGGCGTTAAACTGGTTCTCAAAATGCGGACCTCTGTAAGTGACTTGCTGTAAGTGACTATTGCCAATCTATCGACCGAGCAGGTATTGATCCAGCTGATGAAGGTGTCTAAGTCCCCTTGCCAGGGTGCATTTGTATCGAGCTGCAATAGAGGAATACCTAGTGCCCCCTATTGTCAGGCTGTCCTCTTGTTTTGACCTGGGCTTATACGTTTTAACAGTTTTGCTTCTCGTTTAGAAATTTGGATTGATTAGCTCTAGACTTTTCTTTCTTGGTTATTGGCAAACTTGTGATTTTTTCTTACTTTTTGAACGCTTGTGGCCGCTAATGTTTTTAATTACTAATAGCTTATTTTTGAGTTTTATTTTCTGTTATTATGGTAGGAGACATTAATACAAAATCACTACGCCTATACACTACAATTACGTAATGAGTTACTGAACTTATTGAAATGAGATACTGCATTTAATAAAATGGAATACTGAGTTTTTTTAATAAACACGATACCATGTTTAGTAAAATGTGTCATCACTGGTGGGAAGACTATTGTTATGAACTGTGTTTTGAGAGTTTTCGAATAATTAAGTTCTTCAAGGCAACTTTGGCCAAAAACATTCCTCAGGGTTTTTACTCAGATTGAATCGATTTTTTTGTGCAGAGAACCATTTTATGGCAATGAAAACCAATCACCTGTTGTAATTCATTATTGTTCTAGACTGGGCCAAAAGGTGTCATCATTGCCAATCTGCAATATTATTGTAATTCATTATTGTTCTAGACTGGGCCAAAAGGTGTCATCAATGACTGGAGGCGGTACAAACAGCTGGAGACAGAGAAAAGGGAGGAGCAAGCAAAGGAACGAGATGAATTGATCAAGAAGTTGTCAGTCACTTGTAGATCACATGTAAGTAGGCGGTCCTCAACATTACATTAGTCATGTGGGGGCCATATGCATACTGGCTGGGGCATGTTGATTCTACGGTCAAGGTCACATGGTGTGACACTGAAGTTCAACAGGGCTGAATGATCCTTACTATAATCTTTTTGAAGTTGGAATAAAGTACATCTTCATGTTCAAGCTGACTAATATTATTCAAGCTTGGCCAATATCATTCAAGCTTGGCAAATATTCAAGTTCGGCCCATCAAGGTTTTTAGTCGTCTTGCTCCAAAGGGAAGCCCACTCGATACTAAATTTACCATGGGGGGGTCTGTTTTGAATGGATGTGCTTTACAGAAACTCCTTACTATTACTATGTGAAAACATAAAAGCGCAGTATGGTGAAAGGGCTGTTAAGAAGCCCTAGAACTTAATTCAAAGTGTCACTGTCGAGAGCAAACGGCATGAGCGTAAGTGTTGGAGGAGGGGGTAATTGGGTTCAGATCTCAACTCATTTCAGCAACATCATGTTCACAGAGCAGGATTGTCTATAGGACAGTAGGAGGTAATGCAATTTTAATAAAAAATTAAAATTAATGAATGACTTGAACACAATTTTTGGGTGAATTTATTGATTGTACGTAATAAGCTGATTATTATATCTCATTTTTCTCTCAGCTGCAATGTTCATGTTTCTTACCATTCAGCAAGAAAAGGAAACATTAACGTGCTGATCCCTGTCACCATGCAGTAGTTGAAATAAGCAAAACTGTTTCATCCACCACCTACGAACAGAATATCAGATAGACGATACCATCCAATTTGATGAATCGTTTTACTCCGGAAGAAAAGTTTGCATACTAAAGTACTAAAAAGATTGACCTCGACTTTGTATTTTCATGAAATTTATTGCCAGTCAATGACTGATGTCCTCAGTTATCTTACAAAGATTGCCTTTGTCTTTGTTCTACTGCCAAAGTAAAACACTTGGCCGATACCCTGATTTAATTTTTGGAACTATGCCTAATATTTATGACCAGAAAAAAAGAACGTGAAATGAAAACTAAAGCACCAACACCAGCACCTAATAGTTAACTTGGTAACTAGGACCAGGGCCCGGAATGTAATGTAAATGTACTCGAAAGTAAGTTAAACTCGAAATTATTTTTGGCAATTTCTCTGAGCTACTTTAGTGCAAACTCAAGATACCGTATTCGCCGTAATAACTGCCCATGCCCCTATAAGCGCCCCCCCCACGCCTTTTCAGACTTTGCTGAAATAAGCGCCCAGTCCATTAACGTGTACATGCGAACAGTGACGAACCTACAGTCCTAAAACTCGGATACAGTAACGTCTTCAATTTATCAAAAAAATTTTGCACGGGTCTTCTAGACCACCAGCGGCACTGCTGTGTTTGTATTTTGCTGTGACTTTACACTTCAAAGTAACGCAGCGCTTCAAAAAGAACGCAACAGCGTTGCTACACTCTCGCGACGACCGTGTCCCACTATGGTCTGACCTTTCAGTAGACACATCGACTGTCTCATGAACAAAAATAACTCAGTGTTAAACGCACGTGGCCAGGAAGCGTGCGCTACATACATGAACCTGTCATCAAAGACATTAGTCGGGAACTATCCATTCATGAAACAGGTAGCATAGCATCGGTAAGAAATGAATATTGGCACTAATTTCCGACAATTTCTAATACTATAAAACATGTTTGCGTTATTTTTGAGATGGATTGTTTGATTAACCATAATTGGTGTTTTTAAGCCGAATATCCGATAAAATGACAACTGACAGTGAATGCTTACACACCCTTACACCGAAAAA
>NMRA01000021.1:1360734-1454076 GCA_002633005.1 Phoronis australis
GATGTGCTTGTATTATGAAGATTACTCACATTTTGCCCCTAGCCTATTGAGGAGACAATGACCATGCCTTTCCATTTTGCAAAGTACAACATACTACATATATGCCCTCTACTGGCCACTTTATGGTACCAATAAACAACCCTAGAAGGATACCATATGCGGTGCAATTGTGGGCGCATTTCAACGCTCTGCGTTGCTCTTGTTATTTTTACTTGTCATTCAAGGAAGTGAAAAACTTTACTCATACGTACACTTAAATCTTAGCCTGCTGAACCCATTCGCATAAATCAACCCTGGAGATGTGATAATATTGAATAAAGAATATCGGGTCTGGGGTGCCGAGGCACAAAGCTTTTTGCTGACATTTGAGACACTTTACAGTGCGCTTGTTTCACAATAGTGACTGTGCTTTCTCAGTAAAACGTATTTTGCATGAGACATAACTCTCAAAAAATGGTGCGACTCAAGCGTAGGCCTATAGGTCAATGGCAAGTGTTGTCAGATGCCATGCTTTCGACAGGCGTATCATTCATATTGAGTCACATTGTTATTGCAAAGCCGGGAGATCAAATTCAATTCCCACGGATCAGACTCCGAGCCCAAGCCTACTTTTACAGTATTTGGTTGCACTTTTCTGAGAAAGCAAGTGTGCAAGTCGTCACGGAAATGGAAACGACTCAATTTTGGACAAAAGGAAATTTATCTTGCAATGCTACTGGAAACCCAAAATCGTCAGGGAAGTACGTAGACCTTTAATCTTTTCCCCAAGTTTGATTAACAATGCATTTATTTTGGTTTGGAGATATAATTCCTTTTTGATCACCTCTTTATGAATGTGATCCAGCAATCTTGTTCGATGAATAGTTCTGTTCAGTAATTGGCATGTAAAAACATTTTCTGTGACACATTGTAGTGTGTCTTGTGAGGGAGATACTGTAATGTTGTGACTGCTGGACAAAGCACCAGAGTGCCGGCAACAATCGCTTCCCTGTCATATTTTACTGCACAGAGTAGGATTGCATGACTCATTTCCCAGTAACTACCTGCCACATGTAATGGATTTAGTTAGTCTTTGATTTGAGTCTCTGAAGCACTTAATGATTGATAGTTGCTTTATTTGTGAGCTGCGTACACTGGTGACATTAGGGACAGGGAGTCGATGCTACGTCATAGCAGATGTAGCAATATGGTTGCTATGGCCTGGTTTCTATGGTAACATGTTCGTAGCACCATGTTTAGTGATATTAATTTGGTTATCGGGATTATGTGTTGGCATGGATTGTTAAGATCAGCATTAGGATGCAGAAATGATTTAAACACGGTTTTCAATTTTGCACGACAATAATTGGAGAAACTGTCACTTTTCAATTGCTCAAAGAGTGAGTGCTGTTCAGTGCAATCAATAGTGAGGTCAAAGTAAACGGCAAAATTGCGTCTGAAAGTCAATGCACATGTGCGGTATTTCGTTTTTATTCTCCGTGTTTTGAAAAAGGAAATGTCACCTGATGCCGGCTGAAATGGTTTCAGATCCTTTTCATATCCCCTGGGTCACTTGGGATCCTCATATCCTCAGGGTCGTCTGATGCCAGCTGAAATTGTTTAGGATAGTTTTTATTTTTGCCCCGTTGTTATCTGATGGCAACCGAAATGGGTCAGGATTCTTCTTTGATGTTTAAATAGTGAGGGGCAGGTTTGGGTGAGGTGCAGGTTTGGGTGAGGGACAGGTTCGGGTGAGGTGCAGGGTTGAAAATAAACTAGCTGCAGACCGGAACCAATTGTTTATTACGCTGTATTTATTCTATCAAATTACGATTTTCTTTCTTTTTAATTTGCTGAAATATTTTACAAAATAACATCATTAGCAATCTTCTGTCAATTGTTCTAACTAAAGGCTATTTTATATTTTGTCAAATTAACATAATTCAGTACAAAATTTTATTATTACAATTTTTGGATTAATTTTGTACTTTATAAAGTATGGCGATGATTTGTAAAAATGCAAATACTTATAGGGTTGTGATCTATGAAATCTACTGCTTTGATGTCTTTAAACTAAATGAAACTCATCCTGTGTTTGAAAACCTATTAGTATCTTTAATAAATTACAAAGATTTTCCTGACTCCATGATTATAAAACCTCCTCAGCTTGACGACGAAGCAGAGAAGACAAAGGATCAGCAGCTTGAACTTGAACTGGAGGAGTTATCAGAACTCGATGATGCTTTTATCAAGCAGTATCAACAGAAAAGACTGGAAGAGATGAGGAAGGCCCTGGAATGTGTGTAAGTTAATAGCCGGTGCATGTCATTGGTGCCCTAGAATGTGTGTAAGTTTATGATGATGCATGGCACTGGTATTGACCTTTAAAGTCTTCAGAGCTCTCAGAAAGGCCCTGGAATGTGTGTATCTTATTAATAGTGCATGTCATTTGTGCCCTGGAATTTGTATAAGTTAATGATGATGCATGTCATTGACATTGACCATTACAGTCTTCAGAGCTCTGCTGTCTCCAACTATTACCATCATTAATTAACTGGGTAATCATAGTTCACATAATTTAAGCTCTGTTTTGTAATCAAGGGCATGCTTATAAAGACTATAATGCTTTCATGACTGATTTGAGCCAGTCACGTGGCACATTTGAGCATAAATTATATTCTGAAAAAATCATTTCCGTTAAACGCCCATATGCAGTAAACATCTCGGCTTGGTGTGCTGATGCAATACCATTTGAAAATTACAGTAGAATGTTTGTTGTTACCATGATTTTGATTGAACACCAGGTGGGGTTACTGCTGTTTAATTCCCAGTGTTTGCGACTTGCGTTAACATTTTCTCTCTCGCATTTTCAGTCCCAAGTTTGGTAAAGTAGTTAGCCTTACGAAGGATGGTTTTGTGGATGCCATAGATGCTGAAAAACCCCAAGTAACTGTCATCGTCCATGTTTATGATGATGTAAGTGTCCTGGAGACGTGATGCAGGAAGTCATGTGACTGCTATGGAAATGGTCTAGATGTTGATATGAGTCCTGTAGCCATTGCTTTGTTGAATATTTGAAATATAAACAATTGAGCATAATGGCAAGACTATAACTGTCAAAAAAATTTTTATACTTACCAATTATATAGCTGTTTGAATGCGTTTAATTGCCTTGTAACTATAAATCCATTAGTAACTGTTCACCGTTGGAGGGCCACTCATGTGCGATTCCTGGAGTACAAAGTGGATTGGTCTGTTTCAGATTTTTGAAGCAAATGTATGTCATGGAAATGTTAAATTTAAGTGACTGTTGTATTTGGAAGGATGCCCAAATAGGTGGAATGGCAATTATTATCATCTTTTTAATGAAATCAGGTATACTTTGGGCGACCCTTTCTCAAAGACAAAATTCATTCAGTATACTATGCTTCTGGTGCTGCACTGAATGGTCAATATCAGCTGATTCTTTCCAGATCACAGGAAGGTCACCTTCAAGATTTGTGTGCAGGTTTCCTGTTCAGTTTTCAATTTTAAATTGAATATTGAAACCTGGAATATTGATTTAAATTTGAAAATTATGTAATTTAGTCTGAAATTTAAAAAATGAAATTTTAATTGTCGTATTGCATTGTTAAATAAATAAAAATTGAATCATGAAAGTTGAAATAATGACTGATGTTCTAATGTTTCATTTTCAATCTAATTTGAAACTAAGAATCATGAAACATAAAGTCAATATTCCATTTCATGGGTGTTTACAACCCAACACTGCTAATCAAAATATGTCTAACTGCTATTAATGGTGCTGAGCGTAACTGTGGTGACAAGACATTAGGTCTGTCGGCCCAGAACCTATACATATGAATGTTAAGTAAGAAATAAACTTGTTTGCCTGTGGATGAAATGATTTTCACTGCTTTAACCAATCAAATTATGCATATAAAGAATTGTAGCGCTGTGATAGGTTGTCGTGTGGTTCAGCTGTATGATCGCAAAATTGAACTGTTGAATATTTGCTGTTTAAATTTCAGATTAAAAATAGAATTTTCAATTGTAATTCAACATCCCATGTTTCAAAGTGAAATTTGATACCTAAACATGGTTCATAGTAACATGATTTGTTATTTCAAGTTTCATATTTAATTCAATTCCTGTTAAATTTTGGAACTGCAAACTTGCAAAGGATGTGATGAAATAGTATAACGTGTATTGTAATGTTCCTCAAACTTGACATAAGTTAAAGTACCGTGAACACCATTTTTCAATAATCGTGCTTCGTTTCAACAGGAAACAATATACTGCGAACATTTGAGCATGTGGCTGTCATTGTTGCGTGACCATCAGTATGTTGTGAGCGATGTTTTCGGGCAGTTCAATTTTATCTTTTCAGCGAGTTCGTGCTTGCGATGCCATGAACGGTTGCCTCACATGTTTAGCCCGGGAGTACCCTACAGTGAAGTTTTGTAAGATCAGAGCATCAGAGGCCAATGTCAGTGCAAAATTTGTAAGTCGTATATCACGAATCT
Organism: Phoronis australis; assembly: GCA_002633005.1. Lineage (NCBI taxonomy): Eukaryota > Metazoa > Phoronida > Phoronidae > Phoronis > Phoronis australis. Next base: position 1,365,240 of record NMRA01000021.1, read on the forward strand.
CATTTTTATGCAGTCGGGCATCTGTATCAGTCTGTATCACCAAAGCCCCTTTGTGGATTTTTTGAAATAGGTTTCTACTGAATAGGGAGACATGCCTATTGGCCACTTTTTGGTTTTTGAATGGTTTTGATGTATTTTGCTCCTCTTTGTGGCCGTTCTTACTATTTTTAAGTCTTTTGGCATCCACATTTTTATTGGCCAGTTTACTCTAAGGATGATTATGAGAATCGGCATATGTTCTTATTTAAAAGAGGATGGCTGACTACTGTGGCTCCTCCTAGTGGCATTTTTGTATTAGCAGCTGTATCTATAAACCCAGTGTGCAGGACCTTTTTTAAATTTGGCATGTGTATTTCTATGAATGTACCTGTGGTTGTCGACAACTTTTGGTCAGTTCCAACTATCATTGTAGCCCTCGTGGCAATTTTATATTCTTGGTGGATCGCCATGAAATATGCATGTCTGTGTTTTTATTGCCAATCCGGCAACTGTGGAGTCCTCTAGTGATAATATTTTGTTTTTCTTTACATTTGTAATGATATCTACACACAAAAGTAATCAAACAAAATAAAATTTTGTTGTGAATATGTTTAATTTTATTAACAGCAAAAATTACTGGCAATAACAGTTAGGGTGGCAATGTTCTGACAATTATAAAATGGTTTTCTGACTGTGCTGTTAATCTTCCTTCATTCTCTGTCACCAAGGGAGACAACTGTGACAATGAATTTGGTTTCCGACCTGACGTCATCATGGGTCATTTTGTCTGAATACGACTGTTCCTTGATGGATGTTCGTGAAATTTGGCTAGGAAGTTACTATTGCGTAGACAATAACACAAATCCAGTTTTAGACAGATTTGGCCCACGTTACGTCCCCCTAGGGTCTTTTTCATTGTTTTTGCTAATGAGTTCGTAGTTGCCCTCCTTCGCCCTATCCTCCAACTGCATGAAGAATCATGATAAAAGGTGGCAGGTGTGTTCCTACTGCTGACTTGCTTTGCATCCCCCGCAGGCTATTCTTAAATTCAGTACCACTGCTCCGTTTATTGGGAATATTTGAAAAAATGATCATCTCTATACCTGCACCCTGTGTGGTGCAAAAGGTGGGTGCATATCAAAGCGCCATCTTGCTTTGACTTTAGAACGTGTGACATGTATTTTCATGGTAAATTGTAATAATATGCATTACACATTTTTTGCATTCTCAAAGTTACATTTTGCACCTGTTGTTCTTGTTAAAGGCCCTTATCGACTAGCCAGAATATTTAGCCAACTAGCTAATTTAGTAAAAGTGAACATTTTCTGAAAGTGAAAGCCTGTAGAATTATTTACTTTTTGACTTTATACCAATCTGTTATTTATCAAGCCATATGATCCCATGTCTTTTTAGTAAAAACTAGCAAGAAAGAAAGGTACTTCCACAGCAAAACAATGGTATTGATAACATGGAGGCACTGTTATTCTGTAACACTTGTCTCATTCTGTCCACTAGTCCCAATTTAAAGATGACTGTTATAACGTTATTATTGTAAACGTCTTGTGGATAATGTTGGCCAATTCACAACAGCTGAGGATCTTTCATGTTATAGCTGTTGTCAGATGAAGAAATGTAGTAGTACCCTATGGTGTTCAGATTTTACCTCTGACCTCTGGTTCCTATTAGCCTCTCAGGAGAAAGATATGACGGAGGTTAAAGACTGAAATAACGGGATGTGTTTGTCTACAGGTTGAAAATGGTGTGCCAGCCTTGCTAGTCTACAAGAACAAAGACATCATTGGTAATCTCATACGTGTGTCAGACGAACTTGGTGATGATTTCTTTGCTACGGATCTAGAGAGCTTCCTTCAAGAGTAAGTGTACACTGGCAGTGTTGTAGGCAAATACATCAACTGACTTTGTGTCAAAGTCGAGTCGCTTAAAGTTCAGGCACATGATTGTAAATTATTCATTCCGGTGTTTTCAAAAACAAAAGGTCAAATGAGCTCTCATCAAAATCAACTGGGAACGAACTCGGCTGTCCCAAAAAAGCATCTAATGGAACTTTTTATTGAAGGACCACACTTTGTGTGAATCGGCCTGTGGCAAGAAATGTACTCTTTTGTGTGGGTTTTGCAGTGAGATTTCCATGAGACTCGTTATTTATTCATAAATTCTTTGCAGTTGTTATGCTGTTCAATTGCCACTATTGGGCTGTGAAATAATCAAATGAGTGATTGTGATGTGAATCTCCAATGTCTCAAATATACTTTGAATGAAAGAAATTATGTTTCGTCCCTGTCAACTCAGCCCGTCTTTTTCACCATAACTAGAATTCGAATCAAGCCAAAGACACTTTCGTGCTGTCACAACTCAAAAGAGTCGTCTGTTTATGATGTGATTGCGTTGAATTTCCTCATGAATTTGAGAAGAAAACGACTAAATTTTCAGTTACACTGTTGCACAACGCTGTCTTGCGACACACTCTTTGGTGATCAACGAGTTAAATTAAAACAAATTTTTGAAAAGAGAAAAAATGAACATCAAGATTAAGCCAAAAAAAACATTGGTTCTGACATATTTTGAAAGCTGCACCTTGAAACAAAATTTCGTGGAAATTAACATCCAGATTAAGCCAAAAAGCAAACATTATTAATTGCTTCAGAAGAACATTTCTTTTTGAAAATATTGACAACAAAGAATATTGCAGCACTGCAAAAAATACAGAACATGACCTATTATAATTTAATTTTTGGCCTGAGAACTGTAATTATGTCAAAATCTTTTTTTCACATGTGCTTAGATTAAGTGTTTGAGAGGAACAGACATTCAATTTGTTGTTGGTTGAAACTGAACTCAATCAGGTGCAGACTGTAGGTTGTCATTTTGTGAAATGAAAACAATTGGCAGCCAAATGTGGAACTGACTTTGATGAGCAGTTTTGGATTTTGCTCACACAAGGAGTATATGTTAAAATTGACTGAGATTTTAGGAAGAAATTGTCCTATTGAGACAGTAAGAGCAAACTGAAGTTGAATACTGACTGTATAACTACCGCAATGCTCAAACTCCTGTACTAGTTGAAGCTCCACCTCTATTGTGTAACTAGGGTCATAGGTCTAAATTTGAAAAGATTAAGAGAATCGATTTGGAAGTTGTTAAGTTTCAAATTTCAACAGGCACATTAAAATAGTAATTTTTATTTTTCGTTGCTTTTTATAACATGTATTTAAACGCACTTTTTACACATCAAACATGCAGTTTATTTGGGACAACTATGATGTGGCAAGTACTTATCTGTTATTTTCAGGCCTTTTGATTTCTGATGCTTTAAGCATTTTCTACATTGATTTTTCTTCAGTAAGAGAGTTGATTCATTTTAAAATTTCCACGCTTGTTTCATGGTTTTGGGCCACAGGAACTGTGTCTCATGTTTTTATATTTTTTTTTTGAAAAACGGGAATGTGAACTTGTGATCATGTTTGAAAAATATTTTGATGACTGATATCGTCGCTGTTGAAGGGTAAAGAGAAAATCTGAGACACAGTTCCATGCCTATTGACAGAAAGAATTTATATACAGTATAAACTTAAAGTTAGAAATTTGTTATGCTCAAAATAAAAAAGCTTCACAAATGATGTGTGATGTTTAAGTCGTGAATTAAGATTTTTCAGTCAGTTGGCAAAGTGCAATATTTCGATTATAGTCACATGAGCAAAAATATGGGTAAACAACATGTCTTTTGTATTCTCATGATACTCTATATGGGTAAACAATGTGTCTTTTGTATTCTCATGATACTCTATATGGGTAAACAACATGTCTTTTGTATTCTTATGATACTCTATATCAGTAAACAACGTGCCTTTTGTATTCTTATGATACACTATATGCATTGGGTAAACAACATGTCTTTAGTATTCTCATGATAGTCTATATCTTGTGTTAGGCATGGCTTCTTGCCTCAGAAAGATCTGATTCCTGCGCTGATACGAACTGCTGCTGTGAGTGCCAAGGAAGACTGCAACAGTGACTTTGAGCTGGATTGATGAGACGCGTTGCTGACAGACTATTGGTTACGTGCATTCAGACAATGGGAAAGGTCAAGGTCATTGACTGAAGTTGTGTAACTGCAGATGAATTCAAGTTCTTCTGTTTTGCCATAGTGATCAACAATGATGAAGAGATGGAGTGTGGTCAGAATGTTGTTATGGTGCTATTCAGTCTTGCTGAAGACATTATGGTTACATGTACCCGTATTTAAAGTGTTGTCTTGATCTTTAAATATCTCAATAACTGATAACAACTGTCAACCAAACTTATTTTTGCGTACTTGGAATCGAGGCAAATCTATTCATGTTTTTCTTAACTCTGTGCCATTTTTGTGGTCATGTGGTCATCCATTTTGTATTTTTTTTTTGGAAGGTTCATTGAAAGGAAGTATCTCCTTTGACCAGCATTTATCAAACTTTTAGTTTTAAAACTATTTAATCTTTGATAAAAATACAAACCAAAGATCGTGCTGCAATTTTCCATAATTAAAAAATGGTATAAGTATAATTAGTTTCGGGTGTTTCAACACTGAAACTTGTGCGTTTTCCAATGCCAGTCACATGATTCACTGTCATAGGAGTTAAATCTAGGTCAGGAGGTCACCTTCCAGTGATACATAGAACTTGCCAGCATTAGGCGCTTTGTTGTTCGTAAGTTGAGTCTAGCGTCGTCTTGGCTTAGATGCCAGCTTCACCTTCCCTTTTGCCAAAATTGTTCCTAACCAGTCAAAATTTTTCACTGCACGACAACGAATAGAAATGTTCAAAACTACAAAATACACTGCTGATTCGCTCAGCAGAGTGGGTAAAATGAAGAGCTATGTGGTTTTGGTGCGAATCTTGATTGTTACAGTCTTTCAAAAACAGATCAATTTTCATTGGTCAACAGCATCTCTACGATATATCAAATTAAATTTACTAAATCCTTACTGTTATTCAAAACCAACAACTCTAAGTAGGGTACACGTAATCTGCAGAAAAAAGCATCAGATTTTTCTATTCCTCATTCAGGGAGAGGGCTGGGATGTCTGCCAAACAATCGGTGATCTGCACCTTTTTGAAGGAGAGTCCCCTGCCTTTCATCAAGGACTCGAGAGGGAACACCTTAAATTATTTTTCTAAATACTACTACTATGTTGTGACATCTTAAGGACAAGAGCTGTGCTATGTTGGTGACTTTGACTTTTCATTGGTTAACAAAATGAAGCACTGTTCGTTTATTTTGATTGGTTGGAAATTGAAAAACCCCTTTTCAGGAGGTACTGGCACTGTATTTTTGATCATGGTGTCTTGTGCCTGCAAATACAATGGCATAAATGGACATATTCTACACAAATATGAGTGTGTGCCATTATGATGATTCAAGATAGCAAACTTAAAATGCATAGAAAACAACAGAACACAATTCATCAGATTTTCTGATTGATTTCTCGATAATTTGTTCAATGACATTTGTGTGCTGAGATCAACATAAAGAATGTATATATCGTGTACAGTAAAATTCTCCAGTTTGGGACAGTCTCTGAAATTTGGAACATCAAAATTCAAGGCAAAACTGAAGTTTCTTTATTCTGTTTTAGAAAATTGGAACTTGAGCACTTTTGGTGTGCATCATATTTCTCAAATATTGGGCACTGCATTTTTCATCTGAAAGCAATCTTGGTAGTTTACAAGATTGTGGAAAAGTAGCCACTACCACAATGTTTTCAAACGACTCCGTTGTTTATAACATCAAAGCAAGTGATTGTTTGTTGATAGTGATTCTTGAATTTGGGATGGTAATATCACCTGTTTATAAAATTTGAGCTTTGACCTTGAGCAAAATATTTTATTTCTCTAAGCTGGAGAATTCTTACTGTTATGTTGTGCAGTGCCACTGAGTGGTGCTATGTGAGAATTAAAACTTTTGAACTAATCCCCCCTAGTCCTGCAAGACTGACCTCGCCCACAAGGTCATGTCGTGGTGTTTTTAAGCTGTTAGTGAAATCGATGTTTGTGATTTTGTTTATTTTTTGAAATTGCCATAAAGTGACTGTTTTTTTAACAAGACCACAACCTGTTGTTAAATAGCAGCTCTCGGTTCAAGGTGTTCTAATCCACGATTGGTTGCCATTTTTCTGGCTTAATGTGTTCTGGTTCATGATTGGATGATAGTTCACAGGCTTAACGATTGTGTTTTAGTCTATGATTGGATGATAGTTCTCATTCAAGTTTTATGTATTCTAGTCCATGCCATAGCTAATCATGCCACGATTCTGTTGACTCTTGAGATTGCTTAACATTACATTATAATTACGAGCCCTAAACCTTGAGTACCTTGAGTGTGTACCATAGATTTCATGTTGTGAGTTAATTTGAAAGGTTTCTTAAGCCACATACATGTAAACTGCTTTTTTCAATTGGATGAAAGGGAAGTTTTTTCACCACACACGATTATTTTATTCTCCTCAGTTTTTACCTTAATATTGTTGCATTTGTAAAAACAATGTTGACCTCTGCAATATAAAGTGAAGAGATTATTTGCAAAACTACAGCCTATAACTTAGCGCGTTTTGGGCTGGTTGCCTGGTTGTCGAGTTGATAAGGATTCTAATTTGTCCTTGTCATGTTTAAAGTTGCTTATTGCTACAGTTGTATGAACATGTTTATCTTATATTAACAGTTGCTATATTTGTTAATTGTTATCGTCTGTAGTAAATGCTCGTTTTTAAACCATGTGCAAAATGTTCTGCCCCTATTTGAAATAGTTAACAGTGTAGATTCGAAACGCACATTCATTACAGGCCAAGAAATTAATGGTTTAGTCTCGTATTTAGTGTATGCATGTTATTTCTGAGCAAAAATTATTAATTTTATTCTGCGTGCAAAAAATGTTTCTTGCACTCAAGTTTACGACACAAAACATTTTTATCACATAAGCCTATTAATTTGTAAAACGATTAGTAACTTGGCTGGAAAAATCTACTCTTTTTTGTTATTGGTCATTCTTAGCCCTGATTTAAAAAGCTAAATCCAGCTGAGATTTCTTTGACGTGGGAATAAGGCATACTGCTATGTAGATAAGGAAATGGTCCAAAACTGTAACTCATCTTGAGTAATGCCAAGGGGGCAGAACAACTTGTGTGATGTTATTTTTTGAGCTCAACTTGAGGTTGCAATAATAGTATTTATGTATAGGCTTGTTGTAAACTCGTTGAGTATTAACTAACTGTGCCTGATAAATTGTTCTTAAGCATTAAAGTATTGTTTTATTGAACAGTGCATCATTAATATTTGTACAAGAAGCAAAGAGTACCTTGGTGGCAATTCATGCAGAGATGAAAACACAATATAGTTTTGAAAAATGAAGAATGTTCTATTCGTATCAAATATTGGTAGATTGAATTTTAGAGCAAACATCACGGCTACATGTCTGGTGTGTCCATGCTGGCTTTCACATTTCGTTGGCTGACGACGTGCATGAAATTCACCATTTTGAAAAGAAAAGTATAAACTTCTAAACAACACGAAGAATCTAAAGTACGCACTCACAGATACAGTGTGGTACAAGCATTGACAAAGGGAAAAACGCAGTATCTGAACTCAAAAATCCCACGTGGTGCTAATAACAAAGATCAATCCAATGTAGCAAACTTCAAAACGGGACTCGGCACAAATGAATTTTCCCTTAGAACCAATTAATTAATGAACTCCAGGTTCACCATATTAAATTTTGAAGTTAGGACCGCAAACTATCCACATCGAAAACAACCAAAACAAAATGAAGGATTCCAGCTAAAGATGGCGCTGCATTCAGCATTAAAAATCTGACCTGTTTTGAAAAGAGCATTTGGGGCAGAAAGCTGCTCAACATCATTGACCAGACAAAGAATCGAATGATACTATTTTAATTATAACAGCATGGAAAGTCATATAAGTCCACAATATAACAAGAGCACCGTCAAACAGACAACATGAAATCAAACTCTAAAATCACAAATTTTAGACTACATTGATTATTAAAGTGCATACTTTTTTATTATCTTATCTCCAGTGAAATGAATTGTATCTAAACAATTTTGTTTCTAAATACCTGGTACGGAAGTCTACTTTTTCTATTTCACGAGTAAACGAGCATCACTTCTCGGTCGCGAAACACTGGATTCGTGAGTAAACAAGCACCACTACTCGGTCACAAGACGCTGGAGTTTCATACCAAACAATCGTTCTGCCGACTTTTCGGTTTCCAAGCTTCGCCGCAACATGTCCAACCTACAACCCAGAGATTCATCATAGCCACTGCCCCCGTCCAAATTTTCACCTCCATCCACTTCGATATGCTGAGGACAACGCTGACCAGAATGCTTGGTCCCTGTTTTATTCATCAGGGTCTTGTCCGAAAGAAGTCCGATAGGACTTCCGTTAAATGAATAATCTCTTGGACTTTGCGGTGGTGCTTCAGAATACAAATCCTCGCTCTCATTCAATGCATTCTGAAGCATTTTATCGAAGAGATCAGACTGTTGTTTTTCCTCAGCAATCTTATTTGCCAGCTCTCTTGATATCTCATTGGCCAACAAACTGTCTTGAGATTGCACATCAAGAGGTATCGACTCTGAACATTTGCCGAGTCGTTTCATCTTGGTTGGTGTCGACAAATCAGGGATTTCTTGTTCTTTCCTTTTTGCGCAATACAGAATTGTGTCATCAAGAGTGATATCTGAAAATGTGCAATGATGCAACAATTGTCATGTGCTGCAAATAAATTGTGACTGGGATAGGACATGACACAATTCTCATTGATTATCTCAGGATTCTGATTTGATTACTTCGAACATCAATGTAATGATTTAACATGATCTTGAGATCCAACAAGAGCAAGTTGCAATCCTGAGATTCAATGACCATCAACATTGTTAAGACGTCTTTTCAGTTTAATAAGCCAAATAACCTCAAAACTACCCCTGCTGTTTTATAGACTCAAACCTGTAACTTTGTTTAGATCAACTTATTATCATGCTGAAAATAAGACATCGTGGAGTCTGATGGCGTATCGAGCTAAACAATTATGATACAAGAATGTGCGCTGAGCCCCTGTGGTGGATTCACAGATTCCAATCATTAAACTCTGCTCGCAGCAGTTTAGGGAAAGCATGAGAACTTTCTTGCTCACTCTTACGGAAATTTATCAGCATCTCCTTAGACCCCACGTTCAGGCACAGACTTCATCGTGAGTCGTCTGCTAGTGCCACCTAGCAACTGAGTAAGATGGCAGGCTGACATTGAAAACTGCACAGGTTTTCACCAAATTGCAGGGTGCAAACTTTAATTTTTTGATTCCTACTTCTATGAGAATAACATAAATTTATAAAAATAATAATAATAATAATAATAATAATAATAATACAATGAATTCCTGAGTGAAAGAATGGCAAGATAGGGATTTACTGCCACAACAAAACGCCTACAAAAACTATCAAAGCTTTCAGACAAGATGCACTGAACTTGAAACCAATTTTCAAAAAGCCAGTCAGCTCAACATGAACGAATATTTGACATCATTTTGAACAATTTGTTCTAAGATAAAAATCTCGAGATAATTATCCACCTTCCACATATCTTTCTTCCGCAACTTTTCTTACAACTTGACGCACAATAAAAATGGATAAGTATGGCCAGATTTTGTCACATTTAATGTATTTACAAATGACTTTTGGGCTGCAGCCAACAGCTAACCTTGTTCATCCCCTAGCGCCGATGCAAAGAGCCATGACTTTGACGTGACGTAACTGTCATAGTCCTCAGGCAAGAAATGAATCATAAGTGGGTCACCATCCTCCTGAAATTTGGAAATATATTACTTATTAATAAATATAGATTATTACATGGCGAAGTCGTTATTCCCCGTTATCTAGAACCCGATTGGATTTTGGAGAATTATCGCCCGAGGGGCGTTAGCCCCGAGGGTGATAATTCTCCAAAATCCACGAGGGCTCTAGATAAGGGGGATAATGACTGAGAACATGTAATAATTTATTTATACCACATACTAAACAAGAAACATTGCAATGAATCGATCTACCTTTCTCGACTCACCTCGGCTTTGTAACTACTTTCTATGTCAGAGGCCCGGGGTCGGAGGTCGTGACCTTTTAAGAAAAGCCGAGCAATTTTTGTCAAATAATGCTTATACTCAAAACCAATTGAAAAATTTAAACAAAATAGAAATAAAGTGAATCTATAAATTAAGGTTTAGCAAATAATATAGCTTACTACACATTTTATCACGCTAAGCTTCGACCGGGAAAATATCGTCTGCTAAAGTAGGTTACCAATAGTAACTGAGTATAATGCTCAAGTCAAAGGATCCCGACGACACGATACCCGCATTCAAATTGTTGTCAAGACCATGAAACGCTAGATGTCTAGACCATGAAGAACTAGACAGACCACAACAACCAAATTGTCATGGTTACCGTTGTTGATGGACAGCTGGTCAGCAGGTGGTGCACACATGCCGATATCACCTCCGTCCAAGGAATGTTCAGGTAACACGGAGTACAGTCGACTTCATCACAGGTGAGCAAGCAGGTGTAATCAAACACCCTCTCAGCTTTCGACAAAAGTTTGTCTACTCTGAAACGTAGAATCCAATGACATTAAAACAATAATCTGATTTCGACAACAACTGACAGGCCTCAGTGGGCAAAGCATTGTGACACAAAACAATTGGAGATCAGATAAATCTATTGTGCTCGTTTGTGTTTAAATCAAGAAATTAAAAATACAACGGCGTATTACACTAATCAAATACAAAACGGACGGTTAAAGGTGAAATTGCTAAAAGCCAAATGCAGCACTGCTTCTGTAATATGACTATTACAATAAATTATTGCACAATCTATTCCGAGACGATTATTTTAATTTAATTTTTCAATGGGTCACAAATAAAATTTTAATTGAGTTCCCATCTGTTATAATTACCTGTAGCCCAGGTGGGCAGGCACCTGTCCATAACACACACTTCCCAGGTACATGCGCACATCATTGCAGGCCATCGCCCAACTATCAGACTGGTCATTACTGCAGGTGAACTCGGGCAGAGTGAGACTTTCAAACACATCCAGCAGGTACTGCAGATGAGCCGCCGAGTTCCAGCCCAGTTGGGGTAAATCTGTATCAGAAGAATGACAAGAACATTCAGTAACCATAAGATTCACAGCAGTAGTTTTATCGTCTGAAAAGAACCCAGAATTAATTAATGGAAATGTCTTAATAATTAATTCATTAGCTGTACCTTCCAATTGGTGAATAGTCACTTTACTTTCCATATAAATTATTTCTTTATTTCTCACTGCATGTTTCCCTTCACAATTTGTTGTAAAACTCCTAGTTCCAGATAATATCTAATAGATGCTATACAATCAAAGATAAATAATGACAATATTATTATTATTTATCATGTCATGGGATGGTGAGTTGTGGTGAGATAAATGACAACGTTTTTTCTAACTTATTGTAATTTGTCACTTATTTCGCAACAAAATGACAGGCAAGCCCAAATTTATATCATTTTCTATTTCCCAAAGGCGCACTACCTCGAGCAAATATTGCACACTTTACCAAATGCTCTTTAGTGACAATCGCATACTACAAACCAAGCCTACAGCAGACTAAAGGCTTCATAATGACATCATTTATTGTTGGTGCCAAATTTGACAAAATAAAATTCCCCTTGCCTGCCATGTTGAGTGTTAAATAGGTGAAAAACTCCTACACATCCCCCGACACACCACTGCACTAACAAGTCAGAAGAGTCCCTCAAAAGGTTTACTAAACATTTACAGTGTCATGAAGAAGTAATGCTTTGTCTATCCAGAGTGGACAGTGGCTTTTCAATGATGAGGAAATGGTGACTAAGTACAGACAAAACAACATTATTTAATCGTTTTGACTGGGTGGGCAGTCCCTCTTTAGCAAGAGTCAACAGAAAGTAAAACACACGTAAGTTAAATATAATTGTGCGGCTACAAATCAGGGCGTTGATATGGTATAAGTAAGAATTAGAAGTCTTCTTACACGCCATGCGTTGGTCACATCATGTGACCTGCAGTTAAGTTTTAAAATATTTTTGCCCCGTCTGCAGAGATCTTTCAAGACTTTACTATTATAGATCAAGTAGTGAAGCCTAAAAGGATTTGTGTCCGTTCTGCAAAGTTAGCAGAAAGTAATCAGTCTGAGCTTCAGTAGGGGCATAGATCTTAACTACAGGTCACACAATGTGACCAAGATATGGCATGACTTAACTACAGGTCACAAAATGTGACCAAGATATGGCATGACTTAACTACAGGTCACACAATGTGACCAAGATATGGCATGACTTAACTACAGGTCACACAATGTGACCAAGATATGGCATGTAACATGACTAGCAATGCTTCCTTATTATAAGTAAGTTAAGTAAGCAAAGCAAATACCTAAAGTGCACGCCAAAAATAATCAGAGAAGACGACCCTAGATTCCTCAGGGTGACAAATTACTGCAACTTTTGTACAGAGAATACAATCAAATCTCGCAACAACATACATCAAGGGACCATTGAAATCAATATGTTTTATGTTTGTTGTAACCAGAGCGAAATATTAGGTAAAAACATGACTTATGTTGGTTTTAACGTTGCAAACAGGGTGCGATATAATGAAGTTAGACTAGAATAATGAATCATGACTGGGACTATTTTTTGCGTGCACTGTGGGACCTGTTTATCCGAATTGTGACCTGATGTTTGACCTGGCGACCTCAGAATCGACAGTTACCTGCATTAGTCACGATCAACCCCCACCAAGATAGTTGAACACTGTAACCAGTCTTATTAACTTGAATTTGAATCTTCTAAAAATTGAGCAATGCTTTGTCTACAAATTGAGACGAACAAGTGCAAAGCACTACACCTGCCTCAAGAAGAGGTTCGTACTTAAAAAACTAATTAAAGACTCTTACTTGGGTCTGCTGTGCAAAGTTCAGGAATGGGCCATGACAAGTCCAGCAAGACGTCACTGCAGGCTACTGCCTGAAGATGGCGCACCACACTGTTGTACAGATCAATGAGGACATCTGGAGGCTGAAAGGTGATATAAAACATGTCAGTGAACATTATACAAAGTGAGCAATCAATGACATCAAAATTAAAAACGATGACTCAGAGCATACAAGGAAACACAGTGTTATGATAAACATGGGCAAAATGTGAATACAAGGTTTAATCATGCTGAAACCTCAGTTTTTCAAACTTACAGCATGAAAAAGTCACACTCTTTACACACCAATAACTGAAAATGTTTAAATATCACAGCTGCAGCAAGGTTAAAAATATCCCAGATATTAATTACTTTATTCAGGGCTGTTCCAGCAAAATCTGTATGGGAGGGGGGGGGAAGGCACTTTTATTTCGTACCCACCGCCCATATTTTTCTTTATTTCTCCAACCCATGACCCATAATTTTTTAAATATTTTTAATATGTTAAAATATAAAATCCAACACTTGCAAAAAAAATTGCCTCCAGGAGGACCTGTTAAGAACTTAGATGATTGACAGACAGGAACTAGTTGTCTTGTCCAATATTGTCAAAGACTAAAGTAGCCTGTGAGCAATACTCTTGGCAGCCACCAGGTGTCTCTGTTCACCATGTGTCTATAATTTCAATGAACATTTTTTCATTTATAAGGATTTATGAATCTCAAACTGTCTCCACGAACTTTTTTATACTTCTATGTCAAGTGTACGGTGGCCCGAAAGTATCATCGCTACTTTTGTTTAAATATTTTTTCATTTTTCATTTTCCACCTAGGTGGAAATAATTCAACCTAGGTGGAAACTGTTTTCACCTGGTTGGAAACTATTTTTGCCTGGGTGGAAACTATTTTCACCTGGGTGGAAACTATTTTCACCCGGGTGGAAACTATTTCAACCTAGGTGGAAATTATTTCAACCTAGGTTGAAATAATTTCCACTTGGGTGAAAATAATTTCCACCTAGGTTGAAATAATTTCAACCTAGGTTGAAATATTTCATCCTAGGTGGAAAAGGAAAAATAAAACAATTAATAAACTAAAATAGCGATGATACTTTCGGGCCACCGTACAAGTGAGTATTGGAACTTGTTTATCTTACTCCTCATACTTTTTATTTAAAAATCATCAATTTTCTTATATGTATTAACACCAGTTTAGTGTTGCATAACTTTTCAATTTAATAGGACTGCAGACAAACAGTTGGCACAAATCAAGTTGCCCATGACTTGATTAATGGCTTAGCGAACATATTGCACTCTGTTCACTGGCAATATGGGCTTTTTTGTATTGGGATAAGTTAGGATTTTTTTTGAGTTTTGAGTTTTTTAATTAACCAACCTGTCAACATTAACATGTCAAAAAATACCACCCATTTCTAATGCATCACTTCTTACAGGATCGACGACCCATAATTTGAGTTTTTTTCCAAAGACCACCACCCATGAATTTTTATTTCTACTGCCGCCCCCCCCACACGGATTTTACTGGAACAGCCCTCACATGAATGATGTAGTGCCTACAATCATTGGCAAATGTCTTCCACAAGAAGTGAAACTACAGCTCTTGTACACTCACACCACATTCCAATAGTATCAGTCATAATTCATCAACATTTAATAAACTTCCAACAGTCTTTGCAGACTGTTGACACCATTCTGCAACAATACCTGATGGAGAAGACCTTCTTGCCTGCGTCTGGCAAGATCTTGATAGATGGGTGTGTAGAACTCAGCTGCCAACAACTCTTCAACAAAGTCCCAGATTGGCTTGCTGACCAAAGTGGGTGGAGTCGGGCTCTTACATGACAGCCACTTGACACTTTCCTTCAACTAAAATATAAAAGCCACATTCACAGATCAGAGTATTTTTTACACCGGGAGAATGAAAATGTGTTTGTATCATGAATTTATTCTCCAGTCTCAATATATTATTATATGTGTATTTATGCATTGAGACAACAACACAGAAGTTCAAATTCATTAAAAAATAACCCACACACTTAACATCTGCAGAATCATAACTTGAATGGACTGTTTTATTAATAACTGCAAAAATTATTCAAATCGGGACAGAAGTAATTGTGAAAATTGTCATATATCCATTTTTCAGAAACGTCTCACATTGTTATGAGATGCTCAAAATTTTTCCAAATGTTTTTTTCTCAATACAATAGATACACCATACCATGCTAAAAGCAATTAGTGAAGGTAAATTTTTCTAGACTTCAAAGAGAACCATGTAGAATTAATTACTTCAGAAAAAAGAGCAATTCATTCTTTTTTGAAAAAGAATAAATCTTAGTAATCAAAATGGAAATTCTTGCTAAGATCATCAAGAATTATGTTTTTTACATTAAAACCATTAATTGTACAGTTTCTAAAGTACACACCAGCTCAGTGGCTTCTGGCTGATCCAGATTCTCGCCCAGAGCCAGCACTTCATATCCCGATAGTCCATTACCCACAAAGGCATCCAAGTTCAAAAGAGATGGGTGACGAAGAGAGGAGGCAAGACTTTGTAGTGAACCTATCACACACCCGCTTGTTGTCACGACAACCAGTGGGAGGGAAGAGTGAGGGGGTAAAGTGTCCATCAAGTCTTTGAGCCTTGACTGACAGCTTTGCCAGTAGACCTGCAAAACGTCAACCACCACAAGTTAAAACAAAACGAACAGAAATTGAGAAAAAGGAATTTGTTACAGTAACTCTCCACTTATTTGACACAATCACCTCATTTCACACACAAAAAGTTATTTATAAAAATCTTTTGGTTATCGCTTATTTCACAGCAGGCTACTTGGTAGGAATTTTTTGCCTCCCCTAATTCACACAGTCAGTTTTGCACTTCAGAAAAAATATCAACTCAAAGCCATATCTTTAATCTTAGTAATGCGTACCTCTTAAACAGTGATAATCATAATGCTCTAAGTACTTAATTCATCCATTCACACCAGATATATCATGCAGAAAGGATTGATTTACACGAGCATCGTGTAACTCACAGTCAGTGTTCAAAGGACTTTTACCTACGATGTGATACAGAACTTTTATATCAAAACAAGAGTAAGTAATTTGATTACTGAGAATAAAATCACGTTGGCAACCTGTAGTAGGCTGCAACTAACTGAATTCCCACCCATACAGGCATCAAGCGATGTTTAATTACTCAGCACAACTTCCTCATTCATCAACTATGAAGTCTGTAATATTCAGTATTTGCCACACCCCGGATAACAGGAAAATGCATTATTTATTTTGTGTGAAATGACAGGTGATTACCATACTTTCAATCACACGGACTGTGGGTTTATATTAAAATAATTCTTTATTATTTTCACTATACAGCAAGTCAACAAAACACAGCAACACTTCATTAAAGTTTTACAATCGCCAATAAATTTAACCACTCTACTAGTCAATAAAAACTACCAGAAAACAACCAGTGGCTACAATACTGAACTTAATAGCAAAATTCTGCATTTGAAATAGAGTTTATTCAATTAATGCTTAATCGACTGTTTGCATTACATGGAAATCTAAATAGCATACATCTACAGAATTTGCATTGTAGCAAATTTATGGCACAAAAATGACATGAATATTAGACCACTACTAATCATTACCTCGTTACATTGGACACTGTCACCAACAGGGGGCAGCACAAACATTATCGCTGCCGTGCCAAGCAGTGCGCTGCTCTCTTTCAGCTTCTCCAATTGGCTGCTTGACAACACCCCCTGTAGGGTCCTCACGCAAACGCCTATTGTAGCATTTGCTTGATCCCTTTTACACACCTTCGAATACGCGGCGAGGATTCGGCTGAAGTCTGTGTTGAGCTCACCTGACTGTCTGCCTCGGGAGAACTTAGAACAGATCCAATCACAGAGGACGCCGGTATTCGTGTCATCTCCCATTTGATTGGGCAGTGACAGAAGCAGCTTCCAGTGACTCCTAGTGGCCGACGTGTGCTTCATCAACTGTGGCCCAACAATCTCTGTTAAGTCCAAAGGTGACCACGCCATCTTACTCCGAATTAGATTAAGAAAGTAATAGGCACTCAGTGCCCTTGAAAGCGTTACTTCGTTGTTCCTCGCTTTTCCAGGTGACTCTATCACCAGTCGGGCTCTCTTGTTGTAAGGCATGAGTCCGCATTCGATTTTTGACATCTCTCGGTCAGGCAGAAGCGCATTTAAGACCTCACCTCCATCACCTAACACATTTGGAGTGCAGGGGAAGCTATACATTGATTTTTTCTTACGTAACATTTTGGACAGAGCATTTCTCCACTGTCTGAAGCAGTGGGCAGTCCTAAGAAGTTTGATTGATGCTTCGCGCTCAGCCAGCAGTTGAAGCCTCTGCACCACGTCAGTCTCGAAGACGTCCTGAGCAATGCTGTGAATGACATCATCTACAGTTCCTTCCAAGATGGTCTGATGAGCCTCTGACTGCCATTTTAGCAAAGTCTGGACCTCACTGAAACATTAACAATTCAAAAGTTGTGAGAAACACCATTAGTTTTTCAAAACAGTGCTCTGCACTACTTAGGGAGAGGGAGATGGAGAGGGAGCACACTGAAAACAACTAAGCACGGGGACAGGTGGATAAGGGACCTTGGTATATTAAAAGCTAAACAAGAGCAACGCGAAGCATTGAAATGCGCCCATGAATACATTGCAGATGGTGTAATAATAATGGCCACTAGATAACGCAAAATACGTCGAATACATATGAAATGAGAACATATCATTGTTTATTAATTGAAAGCCATTTACCAAATTTCATTAAATCCGCCAAGGAAGTTCTGAAAAACAGAGGAAAACTGAATCAGAACACCCTCAGATAATTATGACAGTAAAAATGTGTTCAACATCCTAAGGACTACTTTCTGAAGTAAGTGGGCAGAATGATTCAGTTTTCACTGTAGACCGGCACCAGAAATAACAAGATGCAATTAACGGACGGACGAATAAAATCATAACAAGACCTCCAAGGAAAGGAAGCCGTGTCAATGACATTACTGAAAACCCAGGATCCCATTGAATATTATGAAAGCTCTTACTGAAAATCACGTCAAATACTTCATTGAAAATGAGAGCAGTACCCTACTGAAAGCCACTGCATTAAAAACTGCAGGGCAATCACTGATTAAAGAGGACGGAAAGACTTGAGTGAAAAGCATGATATGACCCATCACAGCAAGACTCCCAGGACAAGCCTGACAGGACCCACTCAAAATTGAAGTAGAACCCCAATCAAAATTAAAACAAGACCCAATGAAAATCATGAAAGGTACCCATAAAAAATCATGGCAAGACCTCAACGGAAGTCATTATAAGACCCCTGAAAAACAAGGCAAACCGCACTGCTCACCTGTATTTTTCATCCGCCGTACTCTTCACCAACTCATCAACCACCTCACTCTCCAACTCCACTGCCAACGACGTGCAAGCTCTTTCACGAGTCGCAGCCAATATTGCTGCCTCTCGAGCTTGGCGCTCCCTCTCGGCTGCAGCTCGAGCTAGAAGTTCCCTCTTAGCAGCGGCCTCTTTAGCCCGTCGCTCTTTCTCAGCAGCGACCTCTTTAGCCTGTCGCTCTTTCTCAGCAGCGACCTCTTTAGCTAAGCGATCCCTCTCTGCCTGTCGTTCCTTCTCTCGTAGTTGCTCAACAACCACAACTTGTTTGGCGATCTCTCTGTACATAGAAAGGATGCATAAGGCTTATCAAAATACATCACCTGAAGCTTTGGTCACCTGAATCATTGACAATTTTTTATTCCGATCATGTGAAACACATACTTAGGCAGTGTGCATTTTAGAGAAAAGGAAACTCCAGTGGGGAGAAAGAGGACACTGCTTACAAAAACATGCTTTTAGTAACAAGAGCAACGTAGAGCATTGACATGCGACCACCACGTGCATAGCGTATAGCGCAGATACAAAGGATGATTACTATTTAAAGCATTCCCGCTACATGGAGCAATGCTGGTAAACTGAACATAGCCTCTAGGGGGCGCATAGCAAATCAGCAGGGCTCTCCTCAATAAGAACACACCTGCCAAGCCTGCAAAAAAATTAAAACTGGCAATGGGGGTGCAATCATGGTATTTAGATACGACCAAACATAGTCATCCTGTTGTCATGTTCAAAGAAATACTCTTGCCGAATTTCACAAAGATCCAGCAGGGAGAAACAGCTGTGGATGCGAAAAAAGCAAACTTCCACTGGGGGGCGCCACAGTAGTCATACTGTCCAAAAATTGTCCACCATGCTCTTCACAGTAGGGAACACACAGTAGTTTGGCCGATAGAGAGATGGACTTCAAAATCAGACTTAAAAAAACGACCACTAGGAGGCGTACACCACGTCAAATCCATCTGAAAACAAAAAGGTGTCATAGCCTCATTAATAGAAATGAATTTGCCAAGTTTGATGAAAATCCAAAACAAAACTGCCACTATGAGGCACCACTGTCAGCACCGTACAAAAAGCATCGTCACATGTCCTCTTCCCAGTAAGAGCATATATGTCAACTTCCATAATCATCCCAAGAGCGAGTTGATGGACAGAGAGGCAAACACCAAAATCACTCAAAAATAATAAAAACAGGCACTAGGTGGTGTGAACTACCCAAATCCATCGCCTATTTAATAGAAAGTTATTCACAAAATTTCATAAAAATCCATCCAGGAACTCCAATGATACAAAGGAAAACAAAAATATAAAATTGCCACTGGGAGACAGAGTGGTTGTTGGATCCGCCCAAAAGCCGCCATCACCTCTTGTCACCTTCATATAAATACACTTGTCAAATTTAACAAAGTTGCTAAAGAGGGCTTAGGAGATAATGCCATAGATGCAAAAAGTGCCACTAGGAGGAGCTACTGTAGTCAGAGCTGTCCGAAAATCCTCACCAGCTATCCTCTTCCCATTTATTAATTTTCATAACCACCCTTACAGTGGTTTGCCCTGCATTAGAGCAGACAACAAAGAATAGACCTGAAAATAGTAAAAATGGCCAGTACGTGGCGCAAAATACGTCAAATTCATTTGAAATAGTGAAGGTGGTGTCATCTTCCAAATAAATACCTATCCGTTCTGAAAAACCGAAGATACAGAGGCAAACGCTAAAAGTATTTCACAAGTGGTTCCTTAAATTTGTCAAGCTTGAAAAGTGGTAGGGACATTAGTAAGGGAACAGGCATTCCTTAGGAATGAAATGCCAAATTTTCTTTCCTAAGGCTATTTTCAAAGTGAATTATAATACACAGAGCCATACAATGAAATATCTTCGCAAAACTTTAGAAGCAATCTACCGTGTCATCTCTGTACAAGTTTCCAAGGTAACATCATCCAGTATCCACGAGGATGACCCCATGTACATTTTGATGGCGTTCACAAGACTATTTCCAACATCCTGACACATATCCTGAATGACTTCCAGGAACAAATCTTTGGCTATGTACTTTACAAGCTCATTGGAGACTTGTTTTCGTTGCAACAAAGTGGATTCAGATGAATTGTCTGCAGGAAACTGTTGAGCCCACTCTTGGGCTGTAGACTGTATGACGGAGCAAGATTCGGCTGAAAAAATTACACCAGAGAATGACGTTGTATTTAATCATGGAAAGCCACAATTTGTCACATCTCAAAACTTTCAAAATGTCACCAGGAAATCTGGACACAGATTTTTTTGGAGCTTTTTGCATGACTTTATAAGTCAAATAAATTTTTTATTACATACGTGACACCATACTTGTCAGCGATAACAATGGATTCCCCAATTTCACAATTTGTTTAAAAAGAAACCACCACGTCAATGCAGCATAACTGTAAACCCAACAAACAACAGCCTCAACAAATTTCTTACATTATGTCAAAGAAATCTCATAAGATCACAGAATTTTAAGCAAGCTTTGTCACAGAATGCCACCACGTCACAGGGAATTCATTCTCTGACACACATCCATTTTGGTTGATATGAATAAGTTGACTTCAGGCTAATGATAAATGATCACCACAATGATAACAAATGAACATCCTTCATAGCATCATTATCATTCAGCACTGATACATGAACAAAAGAGGCTTTCCACGAATGATACTATGAAGGATGATCATTTGTTATCAGCCAAATGATCATTTATCATCAGTCTGAACTAAATTCATAAAAACCCAAAATTTGTGACGTGATGAAAAGACCACTTAAGGACCTACCAGAGACGTTACTGGTTTCTGACAGGCTGCTAACATCTCTGACAAATCGCCCGGTCTCGTCAAAGCTTGACGTTGGATGATGAATGACGTTTGGTGGCAAGGGACCACCGTTGACAGCCTAGAATGAAATGAATGAAATAAATGAAAATGGAATGAAACAATGGGCCGTCCTGAAACAGCACAGCATCACTCTCCTTCTAAGGTATTTACCCACAATGCAACAAATGTGTCAAGCTCTTGTTCCGCTTGTTTACATGCAAAACATACCAGTCACTATCTCATATCCCATTCATCATGCATGTAATGAGGGCAGTCTTGTATCATTTCAATTTGAGTTGCAATGACAATACGGGAAATTGGGAAAAGGCCAAACACCAATTGGTGCTGGATGTGCAGTGTATTGAAACAGTCAATCGAGGAATGCCTGACAATTTGAACAGTAGGCCAGTTGTGCAATCCATTTTTTCTATCACCAAAACAGAGTTCAAATTAGGAAGGGCCTTTTTGTGTACATAAATTGTATCTCCGCTAAAAATCCTAACAATATAATCCTAAGTTTCGCATCTCATGTTGTTTGTAATTTCTTTCCCGCTGAGGGTTTGTTTTGTAAGTTTTGCTTGTGAAAGATAACTGGTATAATGTTGATTTCACTGAAAATGAACTTCTGACGCTGCAAAACACATTAATTGTGAACCAAAAGCACACTTGACGACCATTAGACATGAAGATACACAGTACACAGGCATCAAAACTCGGATAAGTGCTGCTGTAGCTAGGTACAGGAAGACCTTCTGGAGTGAACCGCAAAACCACACCAGGTGGCAGCAAGGTAGAACTCCACACCATACACCAACAACACAACATACCTCCCCTACTGACGTTTGCAGTTTACTTTCAACCAACTGTTCTGCGCATCTTGGCTCAAACGCTGTCTCTGGGTTGATGAAGCGGCTCCGTTCAAACTGAACCTGACCATCCGTGACCACGAAACCGTGGTGAACACAGAAGGCAGAAGCCTCATCACCATCTTCAAAGGCAAGCTGCCGGACGAGATCCTGCACGGGAACCTAAAACAAAACTGTGAAGTTATCATCTAGTACAAAAATACGTTTAACGAAACACGGATATTGGGGATTTTTTGTACTAGAATCAAAGATCACGATTTGTTTTCAGTCATACAACGAACACAAAAAACGGTTTAGTTTGAATTTCAACCAGGTCTTTTTTGCCAAACTCAGGTCTAGGAAGTCTTATTAAAAGACGCTCTATAACACTTACATTGACACACTGCTTCCCAACCGTGAACGCCCGGAGCATGGTGCGGAGTGCGCGACTCCGCACCTGGTNTTCTGCGCGTCTTGGCTCAAACGCTGTCTCTGGGTTGATGAAGCGGCTCCGTTCAAACTGAACCTGACCATCCGTGACCACGAAACCGTGGTGAACACAGAAGGCAGAAGCCTCATCACCATCTTCAAAGGCAAGCTGCCGGACGAGATCCTGCACGGGAACCTAAAACAAAACTGTGAAGTTATCATCTAGTACAAAAATACGTTTAACGAAACACGGATATTGGGGATTTTTTGTACTAGAATCAAAGATCACGATTTGTTTTCAGTCATACAACGAACACAAAAAACGGTTTAGTTTGAATTTCAACCAGGTCTTTTTTGCCAAACTCAGGTCTAGGAAGTCTTATTAAAAGACGCTCTATAACACTTACATTGACACACTGCTTCCCAACCGTGAACGCCCGGAGCATGGTGCGGAGTGCGCGACTCCGCACCTGGTTGAAATAGCGGTGCATGATACACGCCATCATGAAAGATGCCTTCTTGGTCAACTTGAAAAACTTGACGTAGTTGTTACTGTTAAGAGCCGAATATACCTGGACAACAAAGCGGATGAAGGGAGTGTCGCGCACCTCTTGCCGAAGATTTTGGACTTCCCTGTGGGGGGCAAGACATGCAATTAGTCATCACTAGATTACATGATAAAACTTCAACCTCATTTTGCTTTTTTGCGAAATTGTCATGAAGGAGTCGACAGTTTCGTGATCATTTTCAAAAGGGTTTGTGATAATTCTTCACTTATTTGGCAATATGCCAGGCTTGGAATGACCTATGACAAAAAAGAGGAAATTTTCTAGGTGATGTATCGTTCCACAAATAAATGGGCTTGTGAAATATTTTTTGTGTGGTAAAATTTAACTGAAACGATTGCATGAAAGAAGTGAAAAAAATATGATAAAAAAGAGACAAGAAAGAGGAAACTGGAAATCAAGTAAGAGGTAATCGAAACCAAAAAAGAACAAATCGAAACCAAAAAAGGGAAATCCTCCTAGAAGAGGAACATTCCAAGCCCTGAATATGGACGTCAAAGTGAAATTCTTCGCCACAAATATTAAGAACATTTCAAGCATGATCTGATGTGTGTGGACGTCATAGAACATTTTGTTAATGTCCCTATTATTTGCAGAAAAGTAATCAGCCACTAAAAACGAAAAAACTTTACCATTTTGACTTTTATTTTTGTGAAAAATAAGTTGAAAATTTGATCGTAAGCTGCCACTTCAGTATTTGTCCAGTTTATCAAACTTGTTCACGTCAGATTTGCAGTCCACAGCACAGCAGTAATACTTCATTGGCATTGGAAGAACGAATTGAGTAATACAACCGAGAAAAACTTGTTAAGAATCAGACAGCAACAAATAACATGAGAAATTACAGTCGCATGAAAACGAGGCAACAAAATTGTGCTTGACGGATGTTTGCAGCATTGAGGGTAATAGGCGTACAGTGAAACTTGAGTGTCACAGTGTAATCCGGGCCGGCACTATAATTTAAAAGAAAACATTTGAAAATTGTTTTTGATTTCAAATAACAGGTTAGACGTACTTAATTCGAAAATTTATGACGTTAAGATTTTGTAACCACTGCACTGAAAAAAGCACTTGGCAAGAAATTTCACAATTTGCAATTTATGGTTCAATTCAATTAGAAAAGCTACATTTCCACACACCTTAAGATGTCCCCCTCATTTAAGTTCATCAACACCATGTAGGCCCTGAACTCCGCCTCATTAGGGCACGTGACACCCTCTCCGTTCCTGTACAAGTCAGAATATAACTCCTTCAACGTCTGTAGGCACTTGGTGAGGTTCTCGTTGTTTATTTTCACGTCGAACGTGTGCGCGTCTTCTTCACACAGACGCTCTGCTGCGAAGATATGAAATCGGGCACATTTCTCTACAAGACCCGCTGATGTGATGTCACACAAGTTCTGCTGTGTGATGTCCTGGAATGTTGAACGGAATCGACAGGTGAAACATAAAAGTTAGTCTTAAGACTAACTAGTAATTGAGCCAATATCAAAAATTTTGTGCATGAAAAACACACAGAAAACAAAGTACAAATTTTGTGTCTATTCAATAATCAAATAATTTACAGAAAATTACCTACACGAATAAAATCACATCCCACTTCTAAAATTATGAAAAATAAACTTTGCACTTTTCACGTAACTTACAAATAATGTTTACATTCTTATTTTAATGGAGTATGTCCACCAAACACTACTTGCGACTCCACTCAGAAATTGACCAACAATAGCGTGTGAAATTAGAAAGCGTATATGAAGCATTGAATAGGATTTGTCAATTTCGGAGTTCAGTAAATTTCATTGATAATTGGCTGCGATACTGTATGACCGAATGTCAAGATAATTGCTTTTGGTTTTAAAGTCACTATTTGCCCAAACACAGCTTTCTAGATCATGTCTTTACCTCGGCTCATTTTGAGACCATCGATCACGGACCAGCATAAAAACTCACCTGCACAAAGACACGTAAGCAAGGGTAAGCAAGTGTCGCATGCGAAACACGCAGGAGACACTTGCGGTAAGACATCTTTGTTTATCAAACAGAAACTAATGAATTTTATGACCTATAATTCATCATTCTAGTCTCACTTCCATGGCAGCCATTTTTAATTAATACTACATGCTACAGACACCACGAGTAAATAGTCGTCTTTCACATGATTTTGGATGATTTTGCATAATTTTACATTTATCACAAGAAACTTGCTCTATTTAAAGCATCCTTGTTACTGGCCGTACATACGGACAACGCCACCTACCTTCCGAATTCCCCTAGTGCGGTCCCACAGAAACTCATACCAATCTCTCCACTTCCCTTCTCCACCTTCATCCATGATGTTATTGAGTAAGTAGGTCATGGACATGTCCAAAATTGGGACAGGTCGAAGTTCATGGGGTAAGGGCTCATCCTGTAGGTCAGAATAAAACATTCATTGATGACAAATAGAAAATTAACTTGAAATGGTAAAAACAATTAAATTGAATATTCACATTTTGTGGTAAGTTGTAATTGACAAGTATGTGGTGTTTTTGCATGAGATAAGATTCATGACTTATGCTAGATATATGTGCAAAAAATTCATTGAAAAGGAAGGTAGATTTGTAGTTCAAATTTTATCTGCCATTTTTACAATATCAAGCTCTTAAGATCACAAAATGATGGAAACAGCGAACGAACTAAAGATTCAGTAACATGGAGCCGAAGAATACCAAGTCAGGGAACACAAAGTTTTCATAAAAACACCCTCTCTTTCATCCCGCCAATGAACTCACTTTTTATTTTAGACATGACGGGTTTTGTAAACAATAAAATAAACTTAATTCATAAAAGTTTGACAGAAACTTTTCCAGGCTTGTTTGTCTACGACTTTGCGAAATATTGTGAAGACAAACACAAAAAATAACCATTTAAAGAACAAATTGTAACTGAAATAGCTAGAAAGTTTACTCAAAATTTGCATAAAATTTCAAAATTATTTTTAAAAACAAACTGTACTAGATACTTGCTAATTAAATGGCATGATCCTAAACATATTAACTTCTCAATCATAATTCAACACAAAAATATTGCTAGAAAGAAATTTTATACTTGACCTGGTCAGCTGAAGCCCGACTGTATTCCTTCACAGCTCTTGAGTGATCAATAAGTGGATTTTGACCCCTCTGAAAAGGTGAATACAGATGACAGGACTATATCAATCATATTTCAAATGTTAGTTAATGTTCACGTGACTCTATTGAAAATATAATTATGCAACATTTAGAACAGTGACATAATCGCCGTTACAGTTGTCTTACAGTTCACGTTACTGAGTGTATTATGGCCATTTTGAGAATGAGCATAGACTGCATACAGATGTCCTTGTGTTTGAAACAATGCTAAAAACTTGACAGTTATGTCAAAGAAAATAAGCATAATTAGGTCTAGTCTAACTTCTTCAAAATGAGTTGGCTGCAGACCAGAACTACTGTCATTATTTTTTAGCCTTGTGCCAACAACATTTTTTTCACTAACTTTGCGTGTGGACTGAAATGAGCCATGTGGGTAAAATTCAACATCTAAAATACAATTGAGATGACAAAAACTTATAACTGTAAATTTTTGTTGGCAAAAGCAATGTCAGAACATAAACCTCCTGCATAGCAAACTGGGACAAAAAATTGTTTCAAAATGATTTTTACAACCAGCACCCTATACTTTTGGGTGGGTCTTCTTATATTAAGAGGACCCCGCTCTTAGTTAAGAATTGGTCGAGGGCCCCCAAATATTAATATAGTGGTCCTCATCCCATGGTAACCAAGAGCGGAGCCAACTGTATTAATGTAGACTTTCCCGACCTAAATTGACCAAAGAGCAGGGCAGCCTATATTAATATAGGAAATTACCACTTCTGAGGCTTGAAAATGAATTTTTGTTTATGTCACTTTAATAAAATAAGTCATTTAGCTATTTACTACATCCCTTACCACGTTCTCTGCGGTGGGCATCGTCTCATAATGGTGCACACGTCGTCTGTCCTCCCTGAGGTATCGTTCCTTCTCGGGACACATGTCTTGGCACGTGCCCACCACTACTTTGGCTTTCTGAAGGTTCGTCTGCCGATTGATACCTGTCAATCACGAAACACGGATCTTTGACTGTCACAATTCTGATGCAATGGCACATTCAAACAAACAATAGGGCAGTCCCAGATTAGACAGCGACAAAACTCTCCTTTGTCACAGAGATAAGAAAGCGCATTGTATTCATTGGTCTCATTTTGGAATGTCAGGCAGATTTTCAAAGGTCATTTGCGAAATCACTGAGGAAAATGTGAACATTCCCACTTTGAGTCATTTAAAAATATCAGAATTGAAAAGTTACCTTCAAAAAGGAGATTTTGTTCAGTTTTAAATTGACTCAATGAAAATTGCTTTGTCCACTGGCTCCACATTTCCTTATCTTTAATTGATTGCGGGAACATGAAGAAATAAACGTCATGCACCAACAGATTTGTCAACTTTATCCAACTTTCTCTTGTTAGAGTTTGCGCCCACAGCACAGCAGTAATACTTCATTGGCATTGGAAGGATGAATGGAGAAATGCAGCCGAGAAATCTTTGTAAAGAACAAGGCTCGACAGACATTAAGGCCTTGTAGGTAGATACATCAAGATTCAAGTTACGCCGTGTAATTCAGGATGGCCATATTGCCGTCATATCTTTGTGGGGTTCTAAAAAGGGGGACTATGGCAGTTATTTCTGCATTCCAATTGCCCCAACACTACGGAAATTCTACTAAATGCTGCACCCACAATAAGGCTTCTGCAGACAAGAACTAACACAAGGTAACATTAAAAAAAAGAATCGACAAGCTTTGTCGATTTTGCATGGCTTCAGCTGAATTATATTGAAAAGGAAATCCAAAGAAAATTAACTAGCATACAATAAAGTACAAGTCAGAGAAGTAACTGAAAACTTTTGCTTCGCAATTTTGTCAACTTTTCAACAAGAACATCATCTTATAACCTCTGGACAGGCACTAAGGGCAACAGATCACATTAAGATACA
Organism: Phoronis australis; assembly: GCA_002633005.1. Taxonomy (NCBI): domain Eukaryota; kingdom Metazoa; phylum Phoronida; family Phoronidae; genus Phoronis; species Phoronis australis. The sequence continues at coordinate 1,393,464 of NMRA01000021.1, forward strand.
ATCCAGATGTTTGCTAAATCTATCTCCCTCAAATGACTTCTGTGTCTTCAAACAGAGTAACTTTCCATCGTGTTTGAAGTCGACAAAAACTACTTTCATCGTATTCAAAGTCACTATTCTAAACATGAGCTATGTGCACCAACTACCTACCTTGTCTAACCAACTTGTCATACTGGATGAGTAGCTCCAATCTTTCTGAAGTTGTCTTGGCAACAGCGGACTTTAGGAAACTAAGTCCGACAGCTAGAGAAAAAAGAAATCCACAATACGAGTAACACAAAAGTGATAACAATGGCTAATGTATACTGCCTTCTACAGTCACCAAAATCTTGATATGTGTTGCCATGCCAAAAAATATACCATTTATATATTATTTACATCACCTGTTTTCAAGCACCTCTGAGGCTTGGAGATGATGACAAAATTTCAAAGCAATTTCAAAGGAATTTATAGTATCTTTGAGTTAGAATGTCAAAATAGTATGTGCCAAAAGTATTGGGACGAAATTCAGTTTCCATGACATGGCGGGATACGAATACATCATATTTCGTCATAACAGATCATCCTGAGTGGTCATATTGTGAATTTCACTCCACTTAGATGTCGTGATGAGGAGGCCCAACTGCACTCAGTTGTCACGGCAACGAATTTCAAATAGTTTTGTTAAGATTGTAGAACAAAATAAGCCCGTGAATGTAACTGGACGCAAAAAATAGAAATCACAGCTTCTGGCACATTATGTGCGTTTCAGCATCGCAGGGCAAATGGCAGGTGAAGGTACTGGAGAGAGAAAGTTCTCGGTTTGAGCGAGGTATCAGAGAGGCTGTCTGGGTTAAAGCTATCAACACCTCTTTGAATCAACACCGATGTGTCAGATGACCGATAGTCCAGAGCTTTGGAGTTGTTGCCTAGGAACACTGACTGACAGTGAAGTAATTTTTGCAGGAACCAAATAGTCAACAGTCCCCAGTAGAAAGAGCCAGGCAGTTTTGTAACATCCGGAAATGAACTTTATAGTAAGCTTCAGAGGTAGTGATTTATATGTTTTCCATCTAATTATCCAACTGGACGAATAATAATGATCAGGTACTAAATATGAATGCAACCTTACTTTGCCTGACAGGCCTCTGTGGACTGGCAGGTGCTGGAGAGGAAGACTTTTTAACAGGAAACTGCGGCGCGGATGGTTCTGACATGGTGGCACGCTTGAAGTCACGACCTCCACTTAACCTCTTAACCTGTTCGGGCCGGGTCAGTGACCTTACCCGTTCCTCAGTGATGTCATCCGTCCCTGACATGCTGGAGAGCTCATCATCCAATTCACTCAATGCTGGCTTTTCTTTGGACAATCCTGAAAACAAATCGTCGCTTTGGCTTACAAATCTTTCTTTAGAGTGAGTGTCAAATAAGACACAAATCAATAAATAGGAAGTGCACAGATCAAATACTGACATTTTCAGATTTCACGCACATTACAGTTGGGCTAGAAATAACATAGGGTTGCCCTATTCATGACTACTTAGACAAATCAGCTGTTACAATAGATACAGGTGAACATCCTGCTTTAAATCATGACAAGAGCGGCCAGCAGCTGACTACTGGAGTTGTACAGTACGACCCAGGTATCTACAAGCCCAGTCACTTAATTGCTTTTCCAAGCAGTATTACGCAACTTACAATGCCTTTCATTTTAAAAATATGTCGTGTTCATTTTAAGGCAAAAAATTTAAGTTTTGTTTCAAAATGCAAAACATTTTAACATCAATGAAAAATACGGTAACACAGCAAACAGATGTAGAATGTTTGTAACGTAGGCGAATATAACTAAAAAGTAAAACATAACACTTATCCATAACATTGGATGTAAATTTGTTAAGCAAAATGTACATGCTATACTGGCAATATTCTTGATGAAAGAAATGACAATAGCCACTGACAAGTGTCCCGGATTTTGAGATCTAGTTTTAATTAATGCCTGGAAATGGGTTCTGAGAATTTGGGTCCCCTCTAAGGGACTTGTCAATACGGACAAAAGTGCGCAGATAAAAAAATAATTAACAGTCACAAGTAGATCTCACTAAATAGATTATAAAATAGGAATGTTCGGGTTAAATGTGCGATCAACGCAAATCATAAAACCACAAAATCAATGTTCGTTGTAACTTTTTACATAAACGGCTTCTACTTGCACTGATTCATAAAATGTGTTACAGACCAAAGACATTGCTACTCACTCCTCGCAGTCTCTTTTCCTGCTGGTGAATAATTACTCCAGAATATGTGTAGAGGGGGTTTCTTAACTCCGACAATTCGACCCTTTGTCTTGGCTGCGGCAGCCTCATCCTGGCAAAGCGAATGAAAAACAAACATTAAATATCAGTGACAAGAGGATTGAACAATGCGCCATTGAGTTCCCACATGAAATTCTGCACATTCAGAGGCACTGGTGGCGACCTCTTGTGAAAGCAAAAGGGAACCACTGACTAGAGAATAGGTTCAATAAACAGGGCAACACAAAGTGGGCCATATACAATAAATGGGCACGCTCACCATTCAGAAAAGTAATGTACCGGTGAGAACAGATTTATTAGGAGAGAAAACTAAAGATTATAACAGTCTTCATAATGAGTACATGGGCAAAACAAAACAAATTATTCAGGATGCATTCATATACAATAGTCTTCAAAAAGCTAATTCTCATCAGGCTGTGTTGGAGTAAAACGGCAAAAGAAACCAGAGAAAATACGGCAAGTAACTACATCCTATGAGAGTCGGTCAGTTTTTGTTTCAAAATTTCGCCTACTTGCAGCCATAAGAAGTCTTGTCAACTTGTTAAAGATACTGTGCACCAGTACCTAAAAAACAATGCACTAAGACATCAGCAAAATTTATTACATGCTATGTTTCGTTTGTGGATTTTTGTGACAAGGAAGAAAAAAAGACAACGATGAGAGACTCCCAAGTCCATTTTACAAAATTAACAACTAACACCTAGGAACTATAGCTCATCATTGAACTGTAACTTAAGTTCAACACAAATGCAATGTTATTGAGACAAATGTTTGACTAAAACACCAAAAAAGTCAGTGGAGAAAGAGTACAGAAGGGTCCATCCCCAGATCCCTGCAGAAGGGTCAACACATGGGGAAGGGTAAATATGGCATATGGTAAAACATCAAATGGGGTAAAACATGGCATGTGTCGGTGAAAACATAGTAAATATAAAAACATGGTGAACATAGTATATGGTAAAAACATGGTGAAACATGGTATATAATAAAAAGATGGTAAAACATGGTATACGGTAAAAACATGGTAAAACATGGTTTTTGGTAGACATGGCATATAGAAAAAATATGGCATATGGTAAAAATATAGTATATGCTAAAACATGGTATATGCTAAAAAGTCAGTAGTTTTGAACAGTGTTGTTTTATTATCAGAGCTTGTACCAAATTTAAGAAATATTAAGTAAATACGAGTCATCCCAAATTGAGAAATTATAATCAACAACAAACAATCATTGATCTCAATGGTACACACTATGGTGACGGATGAAAACGTCGAGTTGGTGGCTATTTACGATGACCTATGAGCTGCCACGTCTATTTCCTAACTCTGTTAATACAAATGAAAATGTCGATATTTGAGAAATATGATGAAACATAAAATAGCCCATGGCCAATGTCCAGAATCAAGAAATTCAATTTTGTCCAGAATTTCAATGTAAGAAGTTTCAGAGGCTGTCCCAAACTGTAAAACTTTTACAGCAACTTAACTCACGTGAGTGGCAAAGTGCACAGTGGCTTGTCTTTTTTCAGGGTTGGTGTACACTCTCTTGACGTGGCCAAACTTTTCAAAGTGTTTCCTCAAGTAACTAGTGTTGCACTGCTGTGGGTGGATGTTCTTGACAATCAACCCAGTCTTAGTACTGAGTTCCTCCACTGAGAGGCGCCGGCTGACACGTTGTGCAATGCTCCGTGGTACGGCTTGACATAAATCAAAAAACAAATTTTAAAGCAAAATGTGTGACTGCCCATACCATGAAAACAAAATTTCTTCGAGTAGCTGAAATGTTGGTAAATCATTTCTAGCACTTCTTGAAAGAACACAAAAGAACAGAACTGTGAAATGACAATAAGGTGAAATCTCATTAATTTTGGACACAAAACAATTGCCAGAATTACATTTTTTAATTTTTCAAGGACCCTTAACATCGCTGTGAAAGGACACCACGATTCAAAATATTGTCATAATATGTTTAAAAAACGTTGAAATGCAAACGTTAACAAATTTGCTTGTTAACTCCTTGCTATAAATTAATGATAAGAAATCTTGTCAAAATTGATCGACAGATACTTGTGACAGCTACCTTGTGACTCTCCGTCAGTATTGCCCAAGGCCTTTGCAGTAGTTACAACAGTTCTTCTATCTGATTGGCCTGAACCCACAGCAGAGATCGCCTTGCCAAAGAGACCCCTGGTCACTGCACCACTAGAGGGAGCTGGAGCATAATTAATGCAGATAACACTTTCCTGTGATTAACTAATAATTCTTTCACATCCATGTATGTTTCGTGTGCTTTCACTTTTATCATAAATTTATTATTTTTTGGTATCGGTTTGGAAAACGTTCTCAAAGCTTGGCCAAAAGATATAGGCAATCACTATGGGGTGAGAATGAAGAGGAAAGAATACACCTTCACTAGCAGGTGTTAATTAAGAAAAGGGCATTCATTACTACAAAAATTCAACAATCTGACAACAGATGGAGCTCTCGTCTGCATGGGGATGTTCTTGGAATAACAGCTCCAATGTGACTCTAAATGAAACATTTGAAGATTTTAATTGCAAAATGTGATGTCCGCCAAATTTGAAATCATAGACTGAATCACTTACAATAACATCCTTGATCAGCAGGGCTACTCAGTACTTCAATCACTTTTCATCAAAACACCATATATCCCACAGTTCGGCATGCTTGAAACACAGATGTTTCTTTTCCTATAAGTGCTCATAATAACTAAATTTCAAATATTGGCAGATACCTCATTTTGCGACGAAACTCTTACATTGGTAGGACCATCATTCTCAATGCCAATACATGACCTATAATCGCTTTTCACTTTTCTTATTAAACAGTAACACCTGTAAATTTGGTTCCTGCAGCATCGCTCTGAGTCCACTAGCGCCATAAATTGCCGTATGTAACGAAGAGATAGAGGTATTGGCTTGCTTTTTTCTACGTCACTGCGAGAATCACCTTTTAATTCAAACAGCTGCGAATAACACCCGGATGCAATGGCGTACTATTCAGACCCCTGTTCAATACAACTGCTATCAGCCTTTTGTTGTTTGTGCCTCGCGATGACGCAACATGGCACGAAAAGGCAGCCTCACTTATCATTTGATGGTCTTACATTTGCGCGATTGAACTCGCGTTTTCTTATTTTGCTAAGGCTTTGCTAGGACTATCAGGTTAGCCCAATACATCTAAAATGACAAAATTCTGTTCAAGTTAGGCTTTAAAATGCATGTTTAGTTCTTCCAGATCTCACAGTACCCCTTTTACTGAACACTGACCAAGTTGTAGGATGCAGACACAGCAGAAACTGCGACTCTCGACATCCTCACCAATACCAAACATTCGTTACATCAGTGAGAGCACAAACTTAAAGTCTTTTACCTAGATCCAATTTTTTACTCTCGTGTGCAAGACGGGATGAGTTGAAAGGGACAAAACCCTATTTTTTCATGAGTGCACATGTATAAGTCAACACGACAATTTAAAATGTTACTTTTCTAAGTAATCGAGTCATCCAATCAGATTAAACAGGTCGAAGATCATTAGGTGAAAACTAAGATTTTGAGCTAGATACTTCAAATTTACACATCTGATTGGTACCTGTAACTCAGATCGAAATCCAAAGTTTCAGGTCATTTGGTGCAACCGTGTGGTCATCAGGTGCATTTTTCTTCTGAAAATTTGACTTATTCACAAAGTATTCTGATGTACCAACTGTTAGACAACTGTGATTCTCAGCATTAAACAAAATTTTCACGGATTTTGCAATTCTCCTAAAGAGGTGTATAATGCACCAGATAGGGTCAGTCAGTGCAAAGGTCAACTAATGTTCAAAATGTTATTTCTCCTACATTTTTCAAGGAATTCTCTTCAATTTCAGCACACTGGTGTAAACCTACATGCCAATCAAATACCATTACTTTACTAAGAAAAAGGGTCATCTAAAATCAGAAACCATAGGTCAAAGGTCATTGAGTGCAAATTAAGATATTCAGCTAGACACTTCAAATTTACATACCTGTTTAGCAAATGCGACTGAGTTTGAATATTAAAGTTTCAGGACATTTGGTGCCATAATGGGGTCATTAGGCGCACTTTTCTACTGAAATTTTGACTAATTCATTCATCTTGCATTCTAATAAAGTAAGACATCTGTGATTCTTGGAATTAACCACACTTCATTGAGTTTACACTGGAAAGGGTCAGTTGATACAAAGGTCATCAAATTATCAACATGTAATTTCTCATTCAGTCTTAATAACCTCCCATAACAATTCCACTAAAACGCACACGCACAATCCATTATCCATTGTCATGGTGTGACAATAATCTTTCTAGTTGCATCCTATTATTCATTAAATATGATGCCAAAATTCATTAAGCAACACTTAGCTAGAGGAAGAGAGGAAAATGTGATGCTAAATTTATAGTTAGGTAAATATATACTTTAAATACTAGGATTCCTAGAAAGTGAAATCACATATATATTGCCAAGTATCAAAACTGAGTAGTGGAATTGGAACAGCTTCATTCATTGATAATTTAAGCTTTCCATCTTGAAGTGCCCAATCTACACATGCCTTACTGAATCGCTTCATGAAAGAAATATCAACTTTCGCTCCTTTTCACTTCAGTTTATGCACCCATTTTTATCAAAATTTTTATATAGACTTCTCAACAATCTAAAACTGCGATCTCAACAGGTATTTTGAGACAGCTCATGTCTCATCTTCAGGCAAAAGTAACGAGATGAGACTAGTTCACGATGAAAGTGATCTCAATCTATATTTTTAAAAAGGGAATTGATTTCATAAAAGCATCTACGACATGAAAGTCGAGGTTGGTGTATTTGCTTACCTATTATAAACAATGCACATTGCCCGAAATTAGAGTAATTGTCCAAAACAGAAATTCAAGCTTGTTCCATTTGTGAACGTCAAAAAATAATTGTGCACACAACTTTTTGTGTTCAAAATCAAAGAGAAGAGTAGAGTGTCCAGAAATTTTAAACTAGGTTAAGCATAGCGTTTATGTGGAACACCGCCTCCTATTTACCTGGTGCCTTTCTTGTTACAGTCAGTTTTTGTGGACTTGACCTGAGCTGTGTATTGGTCTCGACCTGGTCACCTGAAAACAAGTGATTTGCATATAGCAAAGATGGCTGCCTAGTCTACAGGTAATGCTCAATGTAAAAAGAATCCAATTTAAAACCCAGCCATCCTCAGTACTATTCTACATTCCACAGTCGACATTTTCAGTTCGTGTCTATTAGTAGTTTAAGTTCCTGCAACTTAAAGAATGAATTCAAACCGTCATTGCTATCAGTTTGAAAGAAATGGTGAAAATATAATCAAAAAAACAAAAAAAAACAACTTACACACAAATTCCTCAATGATTTATCTTCCGAACACTTCCAAAAATTTTAGTAAGACAATTTTTTTTGTTTTTGAAAACTACTTACTGGGTTTAGTGATGGGTACCGGTTTCCCAAACAAGACCACGTCTTTTCTTCCACTCATCCCTGACACTGGTTTAGCTACTTTATCCATGGGCTTGCCAAGAACACTTGATCCAGAATGCAAATCATTGTCACGTGTCTTATCAGAAGGGTGAGTGCTGACACTAGATTGCAACGAATCTTTTTTGCTCTCACTTGCACTAAACACTGATTTGAAGACGGGTGCTGCTCCGCTCGATGCTGTGGCGGTTTTCCCAATCAAATTCTGTGGCGACGAGTCTTTTGACCCACTGAAGGAACTTGAACTCACGCTGGTGTTCACCATTTCACCAAAAGAACCAAACTGAGACGCATTTTGTTCCACATCATTAAAAGCTCTAGCATTACCACTTCCCGAAATGTAAGAACCTCTCACTTGATCGCTCTTTCCAAAGGCAGACATTGATTGTTCACCTGCCATATTGAAACTATTGATTTGGCTAGTTTGACCGAAAACTGATGACAATCCGCTCTGGTCGAAAACCAGATTGGCAGTGCCGCCAAAACCCGCACCAGTTGCTGGTGGCTGAACACCTCCAAATATTGAGCCAGTCACTCCAGGTTGTAAGTTACCACCAAATATTGAAGAGGACTGGGTGCTGCCAAAAGACGACGCTGTTGACTGCGGGTTGAACATGGTTCCTCAGCTTCTTCAACTACAAGTAAACGGTAAGAGTACGCTAGAACACTAGGACTAGAGCGTGCTTAACACTATAAGCAGTGAAAACCAATTACAAGCATGTTTCACATTTAATCATATCTGATGTTATCATCTTGATATCATCTAGTTCCGCACAAGAAATAAGAACAGGGACCAAAATGTAGCATAACACAAAGCAACAAATTTGGCTACGAACGCACACATTGTATAGTTATACTAACCCACTCACCCACCCACACATATACACACACGACATCCCTGTTGCAAGATTTTTGATCTGGGAGTGGTAAATCTGTGCACTTCAGCTTGGAGGGGGTAACTAGTTGGAATAATGCCTTACAATTGTAAATCATGGACCACACACAACAGGCTCTCTGATATTGACATGCAAGGTCAGTGAAAACAGTTCTTTGTAAACCCTGCTCTTGGCCTGTGTAAGTAAATGCAGCTTAGCAAAAGGCTTGTGGTGCTGGCTGAGAAGATAATTGTTTTATTACCCCCTGTGGATTATGAATAGCCCAGTCCAAAATCGGCACAAAGCTGCGTAGATATACAGCATTCAACTCAGACGGTGATCATCCCATAGACCTTCCATATGCTAGATGCTTTGTGTTGAATTACTCCTCACATTGGCTACACCATCTAACCAAGGAGCTGCAAGTACCTTTCGAACATCGCACACCTTTGGAAGCCGTAAATGTCTTTACATCCTTCAACTCAAGCAAATACTTCAGCACAAGCAAACTTTCATAGATGACCCGTGCATTAGTGATTGGCTTAATGTCAAGGACATGGACATTGAACTCGGTGTGATTGAAAAATTTCACGCAAAAGACACGTGCAGTGATGTAACCACAACACATATGCCAAAGTTCACGACTTTACTGACAGAACGAAGGACAATTCAGAAAAAAAATATTAAGTTAGTATTAGTCAAGCTAAACAACAATAGATGGAGGTTCTCAAACTGGGAGAATTTCTTCCGATTGTGTGAATTATCTTGATTGGAAGAAAAAATTTCTCTTGATTTCTAAAAATTCTTTTAAAATTAAGAGAATAAATTTCATAAAGTGTTGAACTGGATACAAAAAATTCTCGGTGGAGATAGCATGTGATAGGAGGAACAGAACGTTTATGAAATTTCCTCACTTGTTTACTAGAAACATGAAGCCTGAAACAGGAAAAGTATGATTGAAACCAAGGTAAGGTAGTATTACAAGCCTTGGCCCATCAGATGAACAAGGGAGACAGCAGAACAAACTGTCTGAATATGTAAAACATAGGTTGGAAAGCAATAACCTCTTTTGTCTGGCTGTAGATTTGTGCTCAAATTAATATCGCAGACAAGAGGTACATGAAGGCTTTTCGTCAGTAGATTATGAGCTCAACAAAACGTAATTTGCCTTTATCTCCAACATTTGACAATGATCTAATGATGTTAGTCTACACGTCCTTGACAATTCCTCTCACAATGAAGCCATGCAATGAAAAAATTACTTCCCCTAATTGGCCCAACTGGCACTACTGCTGCTAGACAATGACCCTCGTCTCATGCTGGTGCAGCCAGAGTAGAGCAATGGAGCTCCTATAGGAGCTTCATACACCAGAACCTTTTCGGCGAATTATGCCTCGTACTGACTAAAACATCAAAGTCCCATTATTATAAACACCTTGGCCTTAGGAGGTCGTTCATGAATTTAATTCCTTCCAAATCAAACAAATACACCCGATATCAAACTTTTTCTTCAAGCAGTCCCTCGTTCAGCTCCCAAAATCAGTAACTCGCCATTTTTAAAACTGCGCCTGGCAGGTGGCATGACGGACATATCCCTGTACGCAGTGTGAAAATGGCAAGTTACCGATTTTGAGATCCAAACGAGGGACTGCTCGAAGAAAAAGTTTGATAACAGGAGTATGTGTACGAGTTGGGAGGAATTAAATACATCGACGACCTCCTAAGCAGCCCCTCTGACTGTGAAAAAAGGTATTTATAACCACACGACTTTGATATTTTAGTCAGTGCGAGGCATGATTCGCCGAAAAACTTACGTTGTACGAAGCACCTATAGGAGCTCCATCATCTATGCTAGCTACACCAGCTACTACTGCCTCATATGGTATATGCCGCCTAGGACTAGGTATAGGTGGTAATGGCATAAGCAATTACATCGCCCTGGATGCTGCAGGCATACAGGGGCGATAGTACATCCCCACAAAAAGTTACACATTTCAAAATACAGCAAATAAAATCAAATGAACCATACATATAGGAACATGGAGTTGTAATTAACGCATACCCTGACTCTGGATACAATTTAGTCGGCAAAACTTGAACAAATTGATAAAAATCTGTCGCGGTTTGCTCGAGTTTGTCTTACTGGTTGCCATTTTAAGGAAGTTATGTGAAATCACGCATGTTGAATAAAAAGACCGGGGGACACAAATCTTACAATTTCACCTGATACATTATCGTGCTAGTTTGCAAGTGTCACGCGCTAGCGTCACTTACTTCGCTCAGTCTCGCGCTAGCATTTGCCTAACTCACGTGACTCAGTTGATACTTTGTGATTATCAAGGGCGTGGTGAAAAAGTTAACAGCAACCAAAAAAGTGGAGTTGGAATTCCTCGCCAAAGTCACCTTAATTCTCACAATTAAGCTTCATTGAAGATATGTTTACTGTATAGAAGTAGAAAGGACCAATGAGGAAAGTAAGTGCTTTTTAAGAATGTATTTTTGACGAGGTGAAAACTAAAAATCGGTGGCCGGATTTGGCCTACCGCCCGTTTAAAACACATGGAACGAAATGCGTACAGAAAGTGATGGGAAGTATTGACTATAATTGTGTAGGCCCTAACCCAACCGAGGCTACGTGTTGTCTAGTAAGGCCACCGCTGACGGGTTAAATATAAATCAAACGCTGAGCCATTTTCACACAATCACGTTATTATATCATTTAACTTCGACGAGGCTTACAGTCAAATTGCTAGGCGATTCTACTATCGATCAAGTCCCCGGGACTCTGGGTTTTCCATTTTCCACTAGTAGCCTACTATTAGCGGGTTGTTGAAAACATACATTGAGTCACAAAATTAACTTGAGAGTAAAACATCGTATATTTCTAAATATTACTTGAATGGTTGTAATTCACACCATATGGTATTAAAAACTCTTTTGAAATAAAAATATATCACAATTACTGAATTTAAATACTAAACATATGAAATTTGATAAAAATATTCTTAGTTTTCGACCCACGCAAAGAGTTTAGGTCCGTAGACATCAAAAACTTTCATTACCAACCACAATGATTTTTAAATTAAATATAAGAGTATAAGAATTTTGCTAAATCATGAAAGAAAATCTTTTAAATTTCTCAGAACAGAATAACTGTCTATTGTAAAATTTTGCAAGTTTTGCACAAACAAAATCAATTTGTAGTATGCGAGGCTCCCACATATATTTTGTTTTTTCCAGGATGGCAATATTTGGCCGGTGCCTGGAAGTTGTAAAGAACTGGATCGCGTGGTCCTGGACTTATTTGTGGATTTTGTGGTTCGGTCTCGTTGTTGTAATAGTCTACATACTGCGTGGACCTTTGAAGATTGGCGAAAATTTGGCGCATGGTACGTTTTTGTCATTAGAAATTTTTGCGGATCATGTCAACGACACTGACACTGTGCTGTTATGAATATGAGTGTGTGAAGAGCCGGCTAGTGGAGTAGACAGTGACCACCGTCTCTAGCTGACTAGAGACGGTGTAGCTCCTATTGGAGTTTCATCTGTCGGAAGCTTCACGCTAACTGAAACATCAAAATCACGTTGTTATAAATACATTTTGCGCATAGAGACAACTTAGGAGGCCATCCAAGTATTTAATTCCTACCAACTTAAAGAGGCACAAGTCGGATATAAATAATGGACCCTGACTTAGAGAACCAGGCAGTGACTAAATAACGGCCCCGTTATTTAGTGTATGAAACTGGTTCTCTAATGGCCCACCCTCCAGGAAAGACGAGCTCAAAACAAACTGTCCCTTCTGTACAAGACCGTCTGTAACCTGGTTTCTATTACTCACATATTCCTTCCACTCTGTCAAGAATGACTTCTTGATGATTTTATCTATTCTGAGAATTGTGCCTTATTTGGGCCCACCTACACGTTTAATACTATTGGTTAGTTTAACTCCTCCTACTCGTACCACGTGATTACTACACGTGGCTGCATCAACTGTATTATTATATTGTAGTTTCCGTGCAAATAAAATCAGTTGTTCTTTTAACCTTACACGAACCAGTTATCACTTTTGCTCTCCCAATTCATTCCACACACACTCCTACATTACCTCCAAGTCACGTAACTCCCACTCTCATACCTTTGAAAGATCATACATCCGCTCTGCGTACTACGCAAACTCTTTCTTTCCATCTACCATTTTACTCTGGAATAGACTCCCACAGTTCGTCATCTCGTCAGAAACAATAGAACTATTCACAGGTCACATCCTGAATATCAATCTTATACAGTATTCAATAAAACCTGTTTTATGTTGTACTAACCAGCACTTTGTTTTATCATTATTTTTCACAGTTATGTACACCTCAGTTTTATACTAAAATGCGCCAAGAAGTAAGGATCGAAATCATGATCGTTTGTTTTATATGGGAAGAAGAAGAAGTCAGGTTCCATTACATCCAACTAATGTCCTTAAAGAAATTCTCCCGTTATTAAATTTTTTTCTTCGAGTAATCCATCCTTCAGGTCCCAAAGTCGGAAACTCGCAATTTTTAACACTGCGCGCGGCAGGTGGTATGCAGTCATATCCCCTGGCGTGAGTATTTCGTCAAGTTGGAAGGAATTAAATACATTGTCGGCCTCCTAAGGTGTCCATCTATACGCAAAAAGTATTTACAATAACGTGACTTTGATGTTTTTGTTGTAGATGTGCTTCCGGGTAATTATATGAGTCTGTTAGCTACTTGCTAACGGGCAATTGCCTATTAGCTGAATGGTTAGCAGGCGTGCCGGTTTTATGGGGGTCGATGGTTCAATTCCTGGGTCAGAAAATGGCCTAGTCAGCAAACGGATGATCTACCAATGAAGCACTGCCAACTAGTACCCACAGACCTCGGGACAGCGCGCATGGAAGGTTCCAGGAGTCGAGGAGGTCTTTATTAGAGACTAACTTGCGTTCACCTGTGTTGTGGTGGTAAAGGTACCAAGGGACGTTGATGACCTGCATGCGAGACATCCTGGTGTTCATCTTCCTGGTGGCGTGCCTGTTCTGTAGAAAAGGGGGTAATGTTGTAGATGTGCTTCCGGTGAATCATTTGAGCCTCTGTTAGCTACTCGCTAATGGGCAATTGTTTATTAGCTGAATGATTAACACACTCAGAGGTTTTATGGGGGTCGCCGGTTCGATTCTGTGGCTGGGTAATCTCGGCTATTACTACGTTTTCATCAGTGAGAGGCATAACTCACCGAAAAGGTTCCGGCGTATGAAGCTCTTATAGGAGCTATCAGCGTCTGTAGTCAGCTAGAGATGGGGTCACTATCTACTAGTGGAGTGACAGTGCACTAGTAATAGTAGTGCAGTTGTTGCCTACTTGTGCCTGGTCCTGGGTAGCCAGGTTTGTGACCTTCCTCCGTTGTATTTTGCCAATGGATTGTTATCGCTGGGAATTAGCGATAACTTTTGAGGGAAATATACTAGAACTAGAAGTCAGAAAGCCCAACAAGTTCAAACTTAACTTAAAGTTTGACCTCTTTCTTGATGTTCATGACTGACCCAGTGACTGTCAGTCCTTGCTTACCTAACTTGCAATATTGTGTCTTCGGGGATTTCCTTCACATGAGGGCGCTGTGGTTAAACCAGACAGGTCGGAGTTGGTATTAGGAGCCATGGTGGTAATGATGCGACATCAACTCGATTCTGTTCCGAATTGTTTGAATAAAGGTGAAATTTGTTTCCATGCCTCGCACGAGCTATAGGCTATATTGGGGTGAGTATAGTTTAGTCATTACTAATGATTATGTGATGTGTAAATCTGAGGCCAGTTTAATATAGCGCGCGCTCCCCAAAGACGAAACATCTCTCTAAAATGAGAGTTCATTCTTGAATCGCAGCATGTGCTCTCTTTAGAAAACAAAGAACAGTCCCTATAATCTGATATAATCAATATGGAGCAAGCTTGCACCATTTAATTGGAATTATTTTTTTCTGTACCAAATTTGCGACAATTACCTCCAACAATCGTGGTGTACTTTCAAATCGTTGCTTAAGATAAAACTGTAAAGTCACATCAGATGCCGTCTGCTCGCTTGTGAAAGGTTTTTCAAGAACTGAGAGGTCATACCACTTGCGAATACCATATTGAACAAGCTTCTGTATTACCGGACATGAAGTTTTGTTTATTTCAAGTTTGTAAACTTGCATAAAATTGTACTTTTACCATTACGATGTATGATACAGCTCCCTTTTACTGATAACTTGCTTCATGTCATGTTCATTATTTCTCAAGACTGGAAAAGTATAATACCACCTTCAGAAAGAATGAACAGAACAACTATTTGAAAATGCATTGTCCATCCTAAAATGGAGTATAGCTTTATTGTTTAGTAATAAAAAAGCACAAAATTTTATGTCTTAGTTGCTGAATAATTAGAATTCTGGCAGATACCACTTAGTTCCATCAACGAAGTCGGCTTCTGTGAATCCCGTCCGTTTCCATTATTGCAAGTAATCGGGATCTCTACATGAGTCAGGTAGCAACTCGCATACAGCAGGGATATACTTAGCCGCTCCCCCAGTTGCCAATGCGAGTAAAAATGGTGCTGGGCAAGTAGAAGTTGACTTGCCAGTCCCAGATGGCGAGCGAATTTTCAGAGCGCAAAAACTATATCATTTCCCAGATGAACATGAATAAATTTTCTCCTCGTGCTGTTTTTATCATGAATTTAAGGTTCAGTTTAGTCAGCATGTCGATGCTCCAGCAATAAAAAACATAGCCGCAGTGCGATCTTACCGATTCAGTATATGTCACCTGTTACGCGATTCGTCTAGACAAAAGGACACAGTGTGCACAAAGGAATTTGTGTACTAGTCCGAAACGAAGAAAAGGGGGGAAAGACGGAAGACCGGTTTATGTGCTCCCAGCAAGTGAAATATCATTATTCTTGGAACTGATTTCTTATTGTAATGTACATTGGAATGTCATTTTAGCCAAAATTATTTTATAAATAACATTCGTCCTAATAAGCGCCCATGCCCCTTGTTTTCAGACTTCCCTAAAACAAGAGTCCAGTCCATGAACGTGTACATATTCGAAAAATGCCTTACTTACAGTTCTAAAATTCTACAGTAATGTCTTCAATTTATCAATTGATATTATCCGACAGTCCCGAAAAATCATTGTGCGTGGAATTTTTAGACCACGAGCCTCACCTCTATGCCAGTATTTAGCCGTGGCTGTACACTTCAAAAAGAACGCAAAAGCTCCGCTGATCTTGCGAGGAACGTGTCCCAATATGACCAGGTCTTTCAGAACAGACGCGGCGTACTTATCAACGGACTTGTATTGTATCTTTCCCATACAGCTCTTCTCCCTCAACAGGAATGCAGATTACTTTTGTTCACACAAAAACCACGAATCCAATCTTGACCAGTGTTAATGAGCACGTGGCCAAGAAGCACGCGCTAGGGCCCACGTACATGTTAGTATGTGGACCTGCTACCGACTCTGCCAAATGAACTCTGATGACACGCATGCACTCGCTCACTCTGCGCACACCTGCAGACTAACTTCAAAAGAAACGTCACGTGACAACAACATGTGTGTTCATCCAGATTGTTCGCTTGTTGCGGGGTGCAATCTAGCCCAGATTTGGACTTTAGTTAATACAGACTCCACAGGAACTTAAAAATCATAAGTACGTTATTAGGAAAACTTAAAGGAGAATGCGACCCGATTTAATTAGTCTTTTTTGCCGTCTTAATCGGTTTTTATCCACATCACTTTGTATACGGTTAATTTCACCTCGACGTTAACCTGTGAGGAAGGTGAGAAATGACTCAGCGACGTCAATGGTTCTTCTGCAGAGTGAGTGCCACTATGTAGTGACGTATCGTTCTCGCTTGTGAGAACTATGAAGCTACGGGGAAAGCAGGTATATCATTTTTTTGATTTCCTCGAGAGCACACAATGCTTCGGAAGTGGTTCACGGTAGTGAAGAATGAAAAATACGCCGTAATACCAATTAAGTATAAGGCCGTGAAACTACTCCGTATCTGTGGCCGAAATTTCGTCGACAGTGATTTCCATGACGATCGAATGCAAGCTTACCAATCAGCTCATGCCAGGGCAGAAAAAGAGACTGAGTATGAAGTCAGATGTTTTGCCTAGTGTGTTTGGGTTTTGTTGGCAAGAGACAAAACAACGCAGATCGGTAGTTGCTCAGTTTTTGATTATGGAGAATTGTAGCTGGCCATGGAAACATAAACAATTACAATTAACAACATTTCATATAACCTGCTTGATGGCTTACTCGTTCATCAGGCTTCTGCTTGGACCTCTGGGTGTAGGATGTTTTCACCAGTTCTTTTTCCCAGTCCCAAAAATGTTGTAAGCAGACTTCTGTTTAGATGCGGTGCTAAATCAGGATGGTCTGTGAGACACATCTACACTTCTACAAGAAGGCGTTTCAGTTGCGGAATTTCGTGGCTGCAAAAGCAAGCGTCAGTTGTTTCCATTATCGTGCAGTTAGCGCACTAACACCATGACAAATCATTCAACTATCCATATGTTCCATTGTCTGTGCACGTTCATGGCGCCTTTCTTGTATTTCTTGATCAGTGAATTCCGGTTCGAACTGATAGCTTGTGAAACCTAACGATCGACCTGTGAAGTCTTCGTTGGATGAGCACTCGTGTAAGTCGGGATTGTGAGTTACCATGGTTGACGTTTATTATTGTGCGGTATGTTTCAAAATGAATTATTCTCACCCTAGGCAATGCTTATATAAAACTGAAACAAAGATGCAATAAGCTAATTGAACGGGCACCTTCTTACCGTGAATAATACGCTTACGAGGAAGTCACTCATTTCTAAAGATATTCGGGAATTTTCATTGCCCGTCCTTCTGAGCAGCTTGTACAGGATCCAAGAGAGCGCGGCACCAGAATCAGGTATAATTGTGATGACCGCATTGCCCAATGGGAGCAAGACCCAATTAAATATAATTATCCGACCATGAACTGTATTAAACATCTCTGTACCTAATGGCGAATTTGAGGAGGCAGTGTGGCCTGGTTGATAAGTGCCCGGTTTTTTTACTCTAGGTCGTTGGTTCAAGTCTCACCATGTGACACTGCTGAACCCTTGAGCCAGTTTTCTAGCTCCTCAGCTCAGTTTTAACCATATATTAATAAAGCATAAAAATATTTTCAGGTGATCAGAGCAATGGGCCCACATGCGAGGCCTTCGCACGTCTGGTACAACGTGTATCAGACCGCCTGCAGTTATTTTTGTTTAATGGTGAATTTCCAAAAAGCATTAACCACTAATTTTTGTTATAAACGAACACCACGGTCGTGTTCAGCTGGAAAAAAAAATACGGTTTTCGATTTTTAAAAATCGATGAATTAATAATCTAAAAGCTACAACCATTGGGTCCGATTGAAGATAAACTACCGCTCGTATTGACATAACTTGTGGATATACAAACGCTGATCAGAGTTAACAATATCATATGGATTCATTTTTTAATATTCTTTCAATCTCGTTTAATCTGATTTTTGACCAGGAAACAGTTGTTGTGCCCACTTTTCATTTTTTATTACTGACAAAGAGCTAGAATAGTTATATAGTGAGTGCCACCGAAATTGTTTGGTTATTTCCATATTTGCACTTTTGTATATATTTTATGATTTGAGTTCTAATAAAAATTAAACTTTAATGACACGTGAAATGTTTAGTGTACCTGTAATGCGGTAAGTTTAGGAATGCGCTCACTATGAACTTAACTAATTAAGTTTAGCTGGTGATCAAAATCTACCTCTGTTATGGTACTTCAAGTTTGAAACTTAGATAAACAGTTATCAACGTGTTCCTGGTAAGAAAGAACAAGTGGGCAGAAGCATTAAAATTAAATAAAGAAAACCAATATGAAACTTATCGCTCTTTTGGGAACTGGCCCTTTGGGAAGATAAACACAAGTTAACCTTTTTAGTCATTTTGTAATGTACCAAGTTAAAACTACTCTCCAGAGTTACAGGCTATAACTCTACAAATGTCAGAGAAAACCAAATTCGGGGTACTAACAACAACCATTGTTGAGACAGTAATGCTAGCAATTACCTTTCCACTTCATTTGCTCAGGTCTACTTCAATACACAGGGCGTGCTGAATAGGCATCATAAAAGCTGTCTAGGGCTTTGGGAATCAGAGCCCTCACCAGTGTAAGCAAGAAATTCTCCACATGTTGGCCATGTGAGTGCATCCTAATTCAGTGTTTGCTGACAGAAAGCTGTTGTGAAACAATATCTTGATGGTATATCCTATGGTCAGATGTTAGTAGAATCTTAGTTTATTTAGGTATTCATATACATTATTCGAATCATTTTTACTGTGCAACCTTTGCCCTGACAGTTTTGTTGTGGAAGGGTAACCTGACTTCGCAGCCCCCAACGAGCTAGTAAGTAGATTTGCAGTTTTGCGTCTAATTCACCAAAATAATCACGTGCACATTATTTCTTTGGGTCACTAGTATAGTCTTTTCGTGACTGGAAGTTTAGTTTCTAACTTTGGCTGGTTCACGTTCGTGATGTCTTCAGGCCAGCCAAGACGAGTCTGATTGGGTTCCGAGCCACTGGCTGTGATAACAAGCGTTCCAACATATAGCTATGTTCCCCTGTCTGTATAATTCAAATTTATCACTGAACAGGGGCCAAACCCCCCGCGACCGACCTTGGTAAAATGACCTACCGAACTTAGTAGACTACGGAACGTTCCAATTCCTATAAATCCGTAACAGCGAAATTAAACAACACTTGTTCAATAACTTGAAGTATTTGTAAGGGTTTTACATCGACGTTTTGTTGATTTTTGGTGTGAAACGATGAATTCAGCCAATAAGTTGACACCAGCAAGCGTGTTGTGAACTGCTGAACAGACTGCGTTTGAACCTCTGACGTCATTGGCTAATTTCAACTCCTCCGTCTGCCGTCTTGTGTCTGGTAAATGAACTGTACTTGCTGTTAACGAGAGGAACTACTCAATCTAAATTGGATACAAAATAGGTTGGGCGGCATTCTCCTTTATGAAGGATTTCAGGTAATTTATTGAGTCGAAACTGTATTTTACTCAAGAATTCAAGTTGCCCTATTGAAGATCGCGAGGCAGCGACGCATTAGTCGGCAAGTTTTCGCCATGGGATTTCAGCACATTTTAAAAAAAAAAGATTGTAATTTAACAGCAAAGTTTGATAGCAATGCACCACAGTTTTCTAGGTAGTCTGTCATAGGATACAGATATGTCACAGCTCGTAAATTTGACTTCACGCATTGTCGGAGACCGGGTTTCAACCGCCTTAGGCTACAACAAGCGCCCCCTTCCGAAATGAATTTTTCTAAGCACCCTGGGCGAATACGGTAGCCTTAATAGATGGTGATATCAACGCACAAAACAATGATTTTTATTATCTTCTCAGCCTGCTATGACTACACACGTTGCTCTTCTATGAATCATGCTAAAACTTGAATCATGACCTGGTAGAAGATATTGTGTATTCTTTTGGCTATCCCTTCCTACTCTTTTCAATTAGTCACCAGAGGACTAGTTCACCCTGTTTTTGTTTTTGCTGTGGTCTTGAAAAGTGTGTGACTGTCTAGACCTGAACATTCTTTCACCATTTCCCTATAACTAGAATAATAAACTTGAGGCAAAGTGCATTATTGTGGATTCCGAGTTAAAGCGTAGATTTCATTTTCATGATGATTTTAAGAATTGGTGTGGGATATGACTTATTTTGTTGTTGCCATTATTATTCGCCCATTTTTCTGTTAATTTCAGTATCTGTGAAGAAGTCCAGTGATGACACGAACCTTTCCACAGAGAAGACTCTAACTTACTAGAAGATGTAAATACATGAATATCTTCAACGGCTAAGCTCTACCCCATTATCGGAGATGGATGGTTATATTAAAGAGGCATGGAATGCAAAAGCTTGTCAAAAATACCTTTTAAACAATACCTGACGAAAGTACCATCCCGCAACGTC
The DNA here is from genome assembly GCA_002633005.1 of Phoronis australis. Lineage (NCBI taxonomy): Eukaryota > Metazoa > Phoronida > Phoronidae > Phoronis > Phoronis australis. Next base: position 1,414,200 of record NMRA01000021.1, read on the forward strand.
TAGTACAGAGTAATTCACTCCCCTATGAGGAAATTTCCAGAAAAAAATCACAAAATTCACTATGTTTGAAATACGTGTGAAAGAAAAACTTTGTGGTTACCACAGAATTTCTAATCTCCCTTCCACTTATGAAAAATGCACGCATGTGCTCAAAGTCACTTGAGGTCACATTTTCCATATAAAGGAAATATGCTATATGTCTATGTCTTGCCATACTAAATAACCAAATTTGCTTTACGTAAAATTGACAAAGTGGCATGCAGTTGACTGATCATTTTTTTTGAAATTTGAAACTAAATGAAAACGCTTCGTTATCAACATAAATTAAAAGTCGTAATGAACAAACCCTAATAATAGCTGGTGAGCAGGTGGAATTCTGTTTCAGTGACAGAGAACCACTTTTAATATTGTAATTTAGTCTGTTTATTGCGTTCTAGGCCTCTTTAACTTGATGGTTTATTTGACTGCAGAAGTCCTTATGCATTTCTCTCAAAAAACATTTGGCAGATCACCCTGGACCACTTTTCACTTCGCTAATTTTGAAATTTGTTGACATTTTTTTGGTTTGCAGAAATTGGATTTTAGTGTGGTATAGACAACTGTTCATTTTTCTGTGCATCGCCTTTTTTCCAAATTGCACATTTGTTTGCCTGAAAGTATTTAATGACACTGAAATGAGCAGACTACTAAGACAAATCTTGCTGTAAATGGCATATGTCTTCTCTGTGATATCATTGAAGAGTGTTGGCTGGAATTTTTATCTTGATTTTGTTTACTTTGATATCTTTTGATGTCAGTGAATAAATGCAGAGTGTTTTCATCTTGACTGTGTGAAACAAAAATGTTTGATGCTTTTATAAAGTTTCTCGGATAGTAGTTATTGTGATAATAATATTTTAGTGTGTTCTGTTCATAGACTGGAATCGTATGAAACTGATGTTTGCAAGGCAACCTAATAAATAGCTGTTAAATATGAATCGTTTTTCATTTCTCCAATTATATACAGCACAGGTCACAGATTTTTTATATGACCAGTTGGAAGCGGAAAACATGTTGATCATAGTCTCTTGATGAAATTTATCAATGTAGCAAAATCATTTACTGAGAGACTAAAATTGACAGATTTTAGCTGATTTTTTGTCAGACCAGGCCAGAACGTCAGTTACCATCCATCAATTTTAATTTCTCAGTAAATGATTTCGCTATATTTACTAGTTGGAAACCGCTCATTGACTGGTCTGCAGACCGCATTTTCGACTGCTGTGATGTCATAACTGCAGATTGTTAGTGTAGAGCCAGTTTTAACATGGCCGATTGTTGTTGTTGTTTTTTAAGACTATAGCCACAAGAGTATATTTTCTTTAAAAGTACGAATCAGTCTTCATATGCACCATACATTGGTCGCTTCACGTGACCCAAAGTTTAGTCTGAAAAGATCTCTGCCCCTACCAGGGTTCGAATCGAAACTTTTTGCTGAATGTGCATAAGGCTCGGTAATTGACTGGTGGTACTGATAGCTCAGTGCAATGTTACCCAACCTTCACAAAATTAAGGCAGTCTTTGTGCTCATTTCCCACAAACGTATATCCAAACAAGACAAAATTTGTTGAGGCAAATCTTTTTGCTTGTATGTGTAATGATGCAAATTTGAAGAGCACTAAGTTACATTTTATCATGTTTTTAAATGTTTAGCTCAATATGTTAAATGGAGTCCATTATTAGTACAGCCACAGGAGTACAAACAGCACCAGTCTGATAAGAAAAGGTCGTTAACATATAAATGTATAATGTAACTGCCGACTGGAGATGTACCTTTAATTGTGTTGTCATAGGTTAGCAACCAGATTTCTGACCCAAGTGCCAACCCCCTTGACGACCACGCTAACTACTCCTAGCAAACCATTGTTTGTTTGATAAACGATTGGTCACCGACTCATTGATGAATGGTCCTTTGGAAATAAGTGAACTGTTCTGTAATGGCTTTTATGAATTCAATATTTTAGCTGTTTGCTGCTCTACACTCAGTAAATACATATTCATATTCAGGGCCCATATAAGGTTGTCTTATTTTTGGAGCTATGTGATACACGGGCTGACTCACTTTCAGTAGAGTACTTTTCATATTGGCGCTCTCTAGAATAATGAGGGCACAAAAATGACTTCCGATTGATCACTACTCAGATTTGTTGGACAGAAATTCAGTTACAAACAGTGCTTCATGAATGTAAAAGTAGGGGAAACCACTGCTCCTGAAAAGGATGTACTGTAACGATAATTGCAGAAAATTTTGTGATGTTAAACCCCCAAATTATGAGATGTGTCATTCATAGTCCATTATAGTGAGTACCAGCAGATATCAACTTTTGAGACAGGGAATACTCCCAATTTAAACAGTTCAACTACCAATAATTCCAAATTTAAATTTGGAATTTCAGGTCAGAATCAAGAATCCAGACCAAAACATTTCTTAAAGGCCCATAAGGTGCTATTTTCAAATTTTCACTAGGTTCTTGGTTGAAGATTGTTTCTTTTATCTTTTTGCTTTGCATTGTTTTTTGCAACGACAAAACTCAAAATTGACAGGAATTACAATTCCATGGTCAAGTTTGAAAGTTCATTGTGGGGTTTGTATGTAAAGCCTTGCCATCACTACATTGAACTGCTGCCAAATATACAAATTGTCTGAATTTTCTGAACAAATTTCTAATCTCCTGTGACTGCAAACTTGTTTCGATTTTCAAACTCGACACGATTGTGCTGAACTTGTCTCCTGGAAAATCAAAATTTTCTGGTATATCATTGGCTCTGAAATGCTTTCAGTGCCCTATCCATAACACAACATTCAGTTTAAATCTTGTAGGTTGTCACCATTTGAGTATATAGCTGTGCAAATATCCAAGGTGACAATTGCTCAAACGCCAGGTCGACCAAGTTTGACTTTGTGTTGAATTACACATATTGGTATCATTTTCCAGTTTAAAAATGCAAAATCTGGATCAAAATTCTCGAATCTGCAGTCGTTATGCTGAACCCTTTACATAATGAGACATTAGATTGCCAATGCCAATTTCAGAAGTGAAACCTCACTGCAAATCCTTACATTCCTGAAGCACGACTTCAAGTTCAAGATTTCTCAAGGCTGATTGCATTTTCCAACCTACTAGTTCACAATTTTGAACTTTTCCGTAGCCACATTTATGCACCGAAATATAAGTTTTTAGCAGGTTGGATTAAAGTAAGTATTACGGTATGTTGGTATGTTGATCAACTGTTGAACTTGAAATGACTTGTATGGCTGTACTTAAACTGAGGTATAGTGGTTCAAAAGGGGGTCTTTAGAAATGCCAATGTCCTTCTATTCATAATTACATCGGTTTTTGCCCATAGTAATGATGTCTAATGAGTAGACGAAAAGTTAAATGAACATGAACTTTTTATTTGTACGGCAATTGTCCGTTTTTTAACTTTGTATTCAAGTCTTAAATCATAAAACTTATTGCTTTGCATCCAGTTGAATAGTGCTTGTGTTCACCTGACTTTGACTGTTAATTTACGAATCATTTACCAAGTTGTGAGACATATTTTGGTCAGCAGCCATATTTAAAACGGTGAGCAATCACATTTTAATCAAGGTCAGGTAATATGTTAGAGCAGACCTCTGAAATCTTTTTTTTGCCTGCAAAAACCTTACTTCACCTTTTCCGGAACAAAAAATTAATAATCTGCAATGCATTCTGGAATAGGCGAGCGACCTACACATATTGTGTTGGTTATTCCTAGACATCTGAAATGAAATTTATATGTGTGAAGTGTTTTTGTAATTAAAAGCTAATTATTAAAATAACATGTTTGTCTTCAGTTTATGCTATTTTTGGAGATATAGTATAGGAATCCTTTGTAAATGCCTAAATGCAAAACACACTTCTACGTCAGCCTTAAATAATGCTTGCAAGCCTTCCTCTGTCTTCAATTGAAGTGTGCTTTATTTAAGCTAATATTTGGCTTTCACGCTTTGGAATTCTGATGAAATCGAAAGAAGAGGCGTGTTTCTGTTCTTGTCTTGGTAACTGTTATTTTCAAGCCATGACTACATGAAAAATATCAAATAGTTAATCTCGTTTAGAACAGGTCGAGTCAAAGTGAGAATGATTTACAGTGCCCAAACTTAATATTTGGTTGCTTTCGTATTGTTTTCTAGTCTTCTCACCAGGGTGCACCAGGCGTGCTTAAAGCATCAGATATCCCCAGGTGCAATGCGTTTGCAATCATCATGATGTTGTGAATTATTTAGATTTGGGTCATTGTCACTTTGTGAGAAAGGAAGTATTGATAGGTTGCATGCTGTAAGGAAGTGAATCAGCTGGCAAACAAGGAAGTTTTAAAAACAGCCAACTGATGTGATTTCAATATTCTCTATACGACAAAAAGTTTATTTAAAGCATTGATACAGCATGCAGTTACAGGAAGAGAATTTGTGATATGAGATATCCTCTGTATGATATCATGTCATGTTCCGAGAAATAGGCGTGTTTGTGCATATTCTATATGAAGAGAACTTCAATTTCCCTGCCACTGCCAATTTGTAGTCTTGGTGTTGATTTCAGTCTTTAAAAACCTGTACCCAATCCTAGTGTAGAACATGCACTTTTCATGCACTGACATCTCTGTGCAATTTCAGGTGCATCAAATTACCTATTGAAGTGGGACCCATGGATGTTTGGATGGAGGTTGGGTGGAGTGTGTTGTTCCTTGTTTTACGATGTCTGCATTTGCTTATTCCTATAGGCTATGTGGTAGTGAACACTTGGCATTGAAGTGATATCCAATCCTATAAGTTGAAAGACAATCCAAAGATTCGTGGGTCGATGCCGAAAGACAAAGGATTTTCTGTTGTTTATGAACTTCCTGCAGATTTGCTTGGTGAAGTGAATTTAATTTAAGTAGCCATATGGGTTAATTGGTACTAAACAACAATTTGCAGTGGATATGTTTCAATTTGATTAACATTCATGCAATTGTCCCTCTAATATGGAAAAGCATAAAGTACCATGTGGATATTCATTGTATAATTTCAATAATTGACAAAGACAAAGTAATAATTGCCAATTAGTTATATTGCTTTTGGGTAAGGTCACGCTAAGGGGTACAATCACAGTGATGTCAAAAACATGATAATTTATGCCCGTTTCTGTGGTTATTAAGCGGTGAACACAGTTTTATTATAAAGTTAATACGTTGAAGAGATAACAGAGATAGTTTCATGTGGTAATCTTTNTGTATGTGAACTATCTTAATTCTGTATAATTTTATTTCTGAACCACATTTATATAGTCTTACTGTATGGATTAAAATGTCAACATCACAGCCGTTATCGGCAACACACTTCGTGAAAAACATAAATTTTCTCATATTCTTGTTATTCCAACTATGTTCTCACTTATATTAACTGAAAATATAGTAATTTAGCTACAACTAACCACTAGTTTTTTCCTACCAGCTTGAATTTGAATTTCAAGTACTGATGTCACACTTATGTGCCCCTTAGCGTGACCATGCCCTTTTGTACATTCAGCAGTGTCCGTCATGCCAAGCTCTCTTAAAAATAATGGATAGTCTTCTCAAAAGGTGGCGCCAACATTTGCATTTCACTGTTTGAAAATCTGAATTGATAATGAGTCAGCTGCAGTTGAGTGAGGGAAATTGCCAATATCCTGTGGCTAAAAAAATGCCTTGAATCATCATCCACAGGATTCTGTATGGTACAACAATATGTCAATGAATACCCTTTCGGTTTCTTCTGTTTTCGAGATTGTAATATGAACTACCTTGCTTTGACCAAATCCAAAAATGTGAATGGACTTCTTGTGTATTTGATAACTCTGATTATCATACTTCTTTTGTGAGTGTATTTTCGAACCCTAGTTTCTACAAATATTGGGTTTCTCTAGATGAACATTACCAGCAAATGGCAATCAAAAACAAATCACAGTGTTTTTCATCAGTTTTTATGTTTTTTTTTTCTAATCAGTCTTAAATTATGACACCATTTAAGCTGTGAACACTCTGAACTACAAATACTGATTCACAGTCCATGCCGATGTTGTTGGCACGTTATCCATTGTTAAGTTCTGTTCTGATATTGGTTTTTTGAAAGGTAAAAAATATGTCATTTTCTGTACGTGCAACCTGCGGCTTACTGAGGGAAATTCCTGGCACACTTGAACCTTTTAAGATTGATGCAAGAATGATAGCTCGTTTTAGGGCACTGTTAAGGTAATCTTATGATTTTTTTCTCAGAAGCTAAGTAGCACCAAATTATTGATTTGCCATGGCAAATAAACTTGCCACGAAATTTGAACACGTGGCACGTTTTACTGATGGTAGTAAGTCCAGTCTGAGCAATTTTAATTTGCACCCCTTCCATTGACATGGCTCGTGAAGGCAACTCTTTGGTATAAATGTTAGATGCACTTTAGTTGCAAAATTTGCGACATTTCTATTCTTTTTGAAAAAATCATCTTCTTGTGTCCAAGTTCATGCCTCCAGCCATCTTAGCTACTGCCAGATGTACGAAATTCAATTGCAATGTTTCTATTCTAGAAAAAAGCAGCCTTGCATGTCCAATGGCATGCTTCCAGCCATTTTAGTTACGGCCAGACGTACGAACTTCAGTTGCAATGTTTCTGTTGTTTTAGAAAAACATATCGTGGCAGGTCCAATGGCATACCTCCAGCGATCTCAGTTACGGGGAGACAGACAAACTTTAATAAAACGAACGCTGCATTTTAGCAACCATTAAACTGTGTTTAGAAAAATTATGGATGAAGACCTTGTAAAATGAAAAACTGTCAGTTTCGTGGCATGTTTAACTTTATCAACAGAAATTTGTATCGGAGCCGTGTCAGCATGAAGCCTGCTTATCTGTAATGTCAGGTGTGTTGGCTTGAATTCTCGTGTCCCAAAGTTTGGACACCCTCCCAAACTGGAGAATTTTACTGTAGTTCTACAAGACAGCCTCTACTTGGCACATAGGAATATTATTTCCCACTGCCTGTAGAGCTTAAGCAACCACCAATAAGCTTTGCATTGATTACAGTGCCAATCTACATTTTTAAGCACATGTCCAATTTCCATTGTGCAGGCTGCTTAATATTCTCGAACCACCCTTTCCTGACAGTGCTCCACTCACCCCTATCATCAATGGACTAGTCCAACAACACATGCTCCATCCCTCCATGCACTGAGCTGTGCTCTGTAGTGATGTGTGGTGTCATAAATAATGAACTACTAATGATCTCAACAATACTATCTGATTGTGTTAATGTCTACCTGGTCACTGAAAAGGGGTCATCTCTCATCTTTGCACTAAGGAAATTGACTCTCTCTTATTGATAGTGGCAGGACGTCACATCCATTCCTGTTGATATCTTACCTAGTCTTCTATGATACTGGAGTTAATTCAAGTCTGTCGCACACCAAGATGCTTAATCTTCTCCTATGTAAGTATATACTTCTCTTATGAAGGTGTGGGTCTCTCTCTTTTGTTGAAATTTCATCCTAACGTATTAAGTGTTTGGTTGTAAAGTGCAGATTTTCCTCACTTAAATTGTACTCTTCAGTTGTGGTGCTCTGGAAATTGTAAGGAAATTACGGAATAGGAATTTAATTTTTATGCATTTCCATAATGTTGACAACTACTGTTTTCTCCTCAGTGTCTCAGACATTGCCTTGGCTTTCAGGAATTAATGTAATTGTACTGAGGAATGACAGGAGTGCGATTTTGTGGGTGACTACGATTCCTGTATAATAATATAAATAGGTCTCACTTTCTAATAGCATTAGGCATCATCCTTGTCTCATATTGGGATACTGGATTGAATCCTTCATGGTGCACTGTCTCCCTTCAGCTGCAGGACAGTGATGTAACACAACTACCTGCCAGATAGGGTATCAACAGCTAGTGGTTGATTTAACTATTTTGCCTACCTGAAGCGTATGTAACTGACTTCTAAAATAAATGCATTTGGAAAAGTGAGAATCGTAGAATTGTGCCTCCCGATGTCAATGTTAAATTTATAGGCGTAAGGCATTACCTATGCAGAGGTCAATGTCTGTGCACTTTGTGTTAAACATCCCATTTGATTTGAAGTCTGGTGTCCTTTTCACTCTATGAACAGAACCTTTGATGGTTTAGAAGAGTGAAATCTGTTGACACTCTTGGGAATTGTGGTGCCTTCTCTTCTTGAAGTTGAGAGCATTGATAGTACAGCAAATATCAAGTCTCAACATTCATTCTGAAGGCAGTTAATGCGACTGTGTTTTGTCTACAAATGACCAATCTTTAAATGAAATGAAAATAGAAGTTAAAACACCTGTACAGTTGCTATTCAGCAAATTCAAAACATCAGTGTTTGAAAAATGATGCTGGACAGCCGTGCAAACATTTTTATGGTGGTTGATAGAGTTACTAACTGACCCATTGAGCTGTCTGGTTATAATATGTTGCCATGTTCATATTGGAGGCTGATGTAATAGGGGTTGAAACATCAGAAGTACCACAAGCACTGTGGCTAGACAGCTTGTAACATGGTCCTCAGAGAATGGTACCATGGTAGTCTGTACTAAGTGGTTGGCTGACTCATGCAGACCCTCAGGGCAGCTGTGTTCTGTGCATTGTGAAATCTCATCAATGTAAGACAAAAATAATTGACAAAATTGATCTTTTTTGTTTTTAATGGATTTTAGCTTTGCTGTGAATGACCATAAGTGTGCCCTGTATGATGCCAATCTTCGGAATAAAACTTTAAATCTGGTTATAAATTAATTAGGTGAAATTTGTCTTTCATGGAAATTAAATATTTCCTATCTGACATTTTGTCCTGAGCCATTGTGTCATGAAAGAACTTAGCAAAGGAATGATAACAACCTACTAAAACTCTTTCCTTTTCCACAAGTGGTGTGGTGTCTAAACTAAGTGAGCTATTGATTTGATGCCTGCTCTGTTATCTGGCTTAATGTGAGCATAAATTGATAATAAAATCCACGTGAAAGATGTCCCCAGAAAACAGGTTACATGTTTTTGATGGCAGTGTATCAAAAGCAAAACTGTAGAGAATCCTACATACATTTCAGTGTCAAGTTTGCAATAATGGACCGTAATGCCCTCTCTAATTAAAGAGATCCCTGGAATCCTGACCTTTTACATCCCTTTGTGGCCATAAAAATATAAGCGCAGCCCCTTTCACATTTTGTCCAGGTTCCCATTCACTCCCTTGCATAACATTCAGTAGTAAGGCCCAGCTCAGCAGAGAAGAAGACACCTTTGTGCTATGCTCAATTGTTTGCCAGTATAGGTTTTGTTGCCATGATATGACAAACTGCATAGACAAGAATCTCACTCTATCTCTAGTTGGTCCCTCATTTTTGGGTCCTCTAGTCAACATTGACCCTATCCTCTGTTTACAATGAACAAAATGATGACATCTTCAAATTTTGAAGGAAGCAGAAATACACAAAATAATAAATTCACGAATCGAATCCCTTTAAAGAGATATCCCAGGTGTTTCCTGGGTTCTTTTGTCATGCACCTGAATATTTGCATAATTTTCGGATTGGGGCTATTGTCCCGAGTGTATCCATTATTGTAGACTTTGCTGATACAAATGTATTGTATGTACACACATTTTCTACTGTCTGGCTAGACTGCTATCTCCTCTATTCTATATATTGATTCTGCAAACGTGGCATGTGGGTGTGATCATTCAGCTTAATGTCATTTAAGTCATGTCGATTTTGTTCTATTAAATGCAGGCCATCTATACCTCATGGTACTGTGTATGTAGGAATATGAAGTTGCTGTCACAGTGGTATTTGCTTTGTTACTTCGTACCAAAATAATTTCAATGTGGTCATTTTTTTCTTTTTTCAGAACCTGCTTACTTTTTGCAAGTAATTGGAATTTCAGCAAGTGTTGTTATATGACATCTTCTTACTGCATTCCATTCTTGTAACAGACTAAAATGTTGTAAAAATCTACTTTTGTCGAGAAAGTTTACAAAAATGGAATTTCATAAATGTCGGCCATGTTGTATGCTAAATAAACATAGGATTACTGTATTTCGGTTATTATGTGTGATTATTAAGTGGTTATTGATCTTCTATGAAAACTAAGCGGCTTTGCAGTAACATTTTCTTAAGCCTTTCGAGCTATTTACGAGCATTTTTCATGAATGTGTACCGTATCGTATCTTCATTCACCTCTATATAATGAGGCGAAGGTACATGAATATCTCGTGTCAAGATGGTAGAAATTCAAAGGCTATGACAGATTTTGTTGAAAAGTTTAGAAAAGTGTTGATAATCACATGTGCGCACCCAGCCTTTAATATGGGGTGGCTCAAATTTCTGGCAATGTGGACCTTTTGCCAACAAAAAAGCGGGAGGACTAAAAAAAAACTAAGTACCACCTTCACTGTGCGTCTGTGCTTTTCAGTTTTATCTCGTTTTCTCAGACTTTTTGTTTCTCTGAGGCGGACCTTTTTGCCCACTTCACCAAATGGGGGCTCATTTGAGCCTCCCGAGCCCCCCCCTGGGTGCGTGCATGAATCAATAGGGATTCATCTAGCGATTCTTGGCCATCCAGAAGGATGGCTGAAAAAGGATGTCTAAGGACACAAAATGTCAGAGTACCTGATCTACACAATGATTTTCCAACTGAATATTACTGAGGCTTTGTTAGCTACCTTATTTGGATAATGTCCTAAACAATGATTGTGGGATATTTACTTTACATAATTACTACAGGGGAGGAATCTGCAAACATGCTGCCATGTTTTTGTTTGAAAGTGGCCCAGATGTGACTAGTAACAATTTACTGCTGTACCTAAGTCAGAAGGTTGTGCAATTCTTCAAAAAATCTCAAATAATTTTAGGAGGTTATCTAGTCATAAATTGTGCAGTTAGCAGCTGGGAATATGACAGGAGTTGCGATATCTTGGGGAAACTTAGGGTCTTGATAATAATCCCAGAGTGTAAAAACTTAGGTACCATATTCGCCGTAAAGCCGCCCATCCCCCTATAAGTGCCCCCTCCCACGTGTTTTCAGACTTTGCTGAAATAAGCGCCCAGTCCATGAACATGCGAACAATGACCTACCTACAGTCCTAAAACTCAGCTACAGTAACGTCTTCAATTTATCGAAAAATTTTTGCACGGGTCTTCTAGACCACCAGCGGCACTGCTACGTTTGTATTTAGCCGTGACTTTACACTTCAAAGTAACGCAGCGCTTCAAAAAGATTGCAACAGGGTTGCTACACTCTCGCGACGACCGTGTCCCACTATGGTCTGACCTTTCAGTAGACACATCGACTGTCTCATGAATAAAAATAACTCGGTGTTAAACGCACATGGCCAGGAAGGGTGCGCTACATACATGAACCTGTCATCAAAGACATTAGTCGGGAACTATCCATTCATGAAACGGGTAGCATAGCATCGGGACGAAATGAATATTGGCACTAATTTCTGACAATTTCTAATACTATAAAACATGTTTGCGTTATTTTTGAGATGGATTGTTTGATTAACCATAATTGGTGTTTTTAAGCGGAATATCCAATAAAATGACAACTGACAGTGAATGCTTATACACCCTTACACCGAAAAATAACTGTCAGATAGTTACGTACGCATCCAGCTACACAGCGACTAATATGGGCCTTTCCGAGACAAATGTCGAACATTTTTAGCTCGAGACCGGCAAGTGCTGAATGAAACACGCTCTGGTTTAGGCCTACTGCTTGTGCAAATTTCTTTAGACACAATGCAAATCTAGCTCAAGTTAGATTGCGTGGCTCTGGCCAAAAGACGGTCTCTGCTTTGGCAAATGAACTCAGGTGACAGGCACGCGCTCGCTTACTCTCAGACGAACTTCAAAACAAACGTCACGTAACAGTAGCGTGTGTTCGTCCAGACATTTTTCTCGCCTTGTTGCCAATCATACATGTAGATGGCACGATGTTGCACAGATTTGTACTTAAACCTGCTGTTAATCCAGACTCCACGGGAACTTAAAAAATCTTAGAGACGCTACTTTTAAAAGATTTCAGGTAATTTGCTTGAGTCAAAACCATTTGTATTCAAGCAATGAAGTCGCCATATCAAAGACGGCGATTTCGAGGCAGTCAGTCGGCGAGTTTTCGCCCTGGGATTTCAGCACAATTTTCTGTAAAATGATCGTAATTTAGCAGCAAAGTTTGATAGCAATGCACCACAGTTTTGTTGAAAGTCTTTCATAGATTACATATACGCCACAGAGTGTAAATTTGATGAATCTTAGCTTCCGATTTCACCCGTTTCGGAGACCGGGTTGCAACCGCCTTGGGTTATAATAAGCGCCCCCCCCGAATCGAACTTTTCTAAGCGCCCTGGGCGGTAATTACGGCGAATATGGTAACCACAGTCGACACTGCTGTTTATAACTCCTTTTGCCAAGCATTGTCCATGAGGTCATAAGTTGTCTCTTTAGTAACGTAACACAGTCGAGGGCAGGGGAATCCCTGCACATTTTGTAGTGATGGCACAGCTTGAACTTTAAATGTTATATATACCGTAAACATTTGGGTTAACGCCCTGGGCGGTTAAATTGACAAACCCAAAAAATGGGGGGTGGGCGGTTAACCAGACATGGGCGCTTAAACGTGAAACTTCAAAAAATCCACAGTGGGCGGTTAACCGAACATGGGCGCTTATTACGACAGACAAGCGCCCTGGGCGGTTAATCTTACCTCGTGATCTAAGTACCCACACCACACACGTAGTCGTAGGCCTACCCGGAACGCGTAGCACTTTTCAAAGAGCGTTATCGTCACGTCGCCACATGACGGGAAAAATGTCATAACAGCGGATGATTCTAACAAAGGTTATCATGCCCTCAGATTAGTTATTCACTATTAAATTTACAGAATTGCTGAGTAATAGCCCCGTGCCGTCCTGCGGTCTTGTTATTTAGCCCTGTAGTGTAGAGTGCAGACGACCAGTGACCACGCAGCCTCTACTTGGATTGCAACTATTTCATCTTGCTAAAGTGCGCACGTGTAAGCTTCACGTGTTGTAGAGGTCACAGCAGACATCAGATTTATGGTTACAGTCTCGTACTAGCTGCCAAGTTCATAGTCAGAGAGCAGTTTTAAAATTGGTTGTAATAAAAGTTTGAAAACCTTAATTCAGATGTTTTTGTGTTTGGGATGTTTGTAGTCAACACTCCATGACTCAATGACATTTTCAGCATATGGTTCTGTGGCTTGCTCTTTTATCTCGACTGCCCGGCATTGCTCACTTGCCGCTGTGCCAAACATGCTCGGCAAAGAAGTAGGCTCAAGACAAGAATCGGGGTTAAGCGGCCGTGTGCCACTCGTCAATCAAGAATAAAATTTCGAGCCACAGCGGCATAAATATGTGATAAAACGCTACAAAACAGCGATGTTTCAATTCATAAACGATCACCTTACCAAACTTTGTGGTGGAAAAACATTTATTTTTCATGCAAGATGTCCAGATTATCCTATTTATATCACTAACCATATCGCACTGCGGCACTGTTCGGTCCCGTTGTTAGCGCGCAATGTCTCAGTCGGCTGACAATCGTGACTTGGAAATGCCGTCAAGTAATATAACGACCTCTTTCGATATGCATCTCGTTTTTTATGGCCAAAGATAGCAGCGGGATTCAGCACGCGCGTAGGGCCTACGTGCGAGTCACCTGTCAATCACATGTTGGTGTCAAGGTAACATGCACTCCAAAGTGTGGGAACTTGCGCGCGCACCACTACAAAGTCACACATCAAAAGAGAATAGCGACAATCCTAAGTAACAGAAACGGGCGTGACTGTTTACTTTTAACCAGTGTCTGGCCTGATTTTTTCGAATATATGTTTTATCAAGTGCACTGTAGACGAAAACTCAGCGCCGCAGACAAAGTAGCTGAAAGCGGAGGTTTTGACGCCAGCGGCGTTCTTAAACTTTGCAAACATGGGAAGAAAATAAAGTGACAAAAACGTTCAAGTATTACATTTTGAAGTGAGTCCATGACTCAAGACAATAACTCGTTACTTGTATAATTGCAATTCACATTGCTAAACCACCGTCTCGGAGGCCCGGTGTCTTTGCGCTCATTGTGATCATCGATCTTTTTCTAAAAGTCGGGGAATCGCGCGTTTCCTTAGCACTGGGCGCTAAATTTTCATTCTTTAAAAGTCGGGGATGTGCGCTTAACCGAGAGGTGGGCGCTTAACTGGAAATCTTCAAAAATCACAGGGGGGCGCTTAACCGAGCAGTAGGCGGTTAAATCGAAAATCCACCTAAAGTAGGGGGTGGGCGGTTAACTGAGCATGGGCCTTAACCCGAACGTTTACGGTAGATTGTCAAATACTTTATGACCATGTTGCCCTGTGTGATTGTCAAAAATTACACATTTTGGGGATGACCCAGGAATTCCCTGTTCATGTTTAGCAGCTAATTAGGTGAGCTCTAGAAGTGATGGTCTCCAGGATTACAATATAGTAAAACTTCTCCCTTGTGGACAGTCTGTAAAATTTCGGACAGCAAAATTCAAGCCAGAATTGAATTTTCTTGATTCTGAAGATTGGGACCTGAGTGATTTTGGCTGTCATCTTATTTCTCAAATAGCAGACCCAGCAGAAGTTCATAAAATAGCTGCAGAAGCAATATTCTTGTGGGTAGCCATAATTGAGTGACTGTTAGTCGTTGGTTTTAATTTTTGAATTTGGGTTGGTCGGTATTGCCAATTATGAAATTTGGTAAAACTCCAACCTGAAGCAAATTTTACAAACCATGACCATAGACTTGAAGTTTCTTAATATATTGTGGAGAAATTTGACAAAATAGAATTTTACTTGTTGGTCATATTGTGAGCTAATTAAGTGAAGATTTTGCGTTACTGTAAATTGTCATCAATTGAAGGCCCAAAGTTATGGAGAAATTATATTTTCCCATTTCTTCATAAACGATTAATGACATCAAAGTACTGCTTTACTATTTTGAAGTTCTCTAAAGCGGGCATTTGTAACAACGTCAAAAGCTTGAAAATTAAAAAGGGAATTCCAACAACTGTTTTTGTCTGAAATTGGTGAGATCATTGCTGTAAACTAATGTGGCTAAATGTAGTCAGTTCCAACTGGCAGGCTTAAACCAATCAGACATTTGCATTTTTACTACAAGAAGTATTGCCGAAATCAGTTTCAGTTTTTGACATTGTAGATTTTTTCCTAGGTTATTGTCTTCCTACCATTCCAAACAAAATGTTAGTTTCATTGGTGTACACCAAGGTGTGACTTCAAATTCTTTATTTGGGGCTTATTGCAACAGTGTCAAACTTGTAGAAATGCATGCATTTACATTACAAAGCACTGGGGACCTCATCCATCAAGTTCCGTAGATGCAAAAATAAATGGTGATACGTCACAAACTCTTGCATGATCTTGTGTTTTCATAAGGTTCTCACGTCTGCAGAATACACCTGATGCTCTTGGTCCATTCATATTTGATAACCGTAAGCAGGGATATACCCACGTTTCAAAACCGGGGCTTCACTCACCAGCTGGGCGAGTGAGCCAGAAAATCTACTCGCCCAGCCCAAAGTTCTGTCGCCCGGCCATTTCGCTTCGGTCAGCACAAACTCACTGCCAGCGTCTATAAAAAAGATTATTTCATGCATTGATATCACCATCTATTAGATCTCGTATCATTTTTAGAAAATGCAGAACTTCCACCAAGAAACTGTCAATGTCGAGGAATTCCCAGCAACGCAAGACATAGCCTTGGTGCAAAGCTTTATACTAATAAACAGCTATGCGTCGATGTGGGTAAAAGATTGACCAAATGAAATCTGACATAAAATTAGTGTAATTAAAAACTACACTCTTCCTTGAGTACACAAAATTATTTATCGTTGTTGGAATAATTGGCGTTCTACCATTATTCTGCTGCTAAAATTGCGGCACTTAATTTTTGCGTCGGCTCTCTGCGGCACCATGGGATATTGCGCCACCCATTGGCCGATTCTTCAATCAACCGCCGTTCTTTCACGAGTTTGCATACACCTCACTACAAATTGTCGCAATTGGTTTCACTTCATCATAAGTTTTTAATAATTTAATAACAGCAAGTCAAATTTCAGAACAAATTTGCTGTCATCTTCTCCTGAGAGATGTCGTAAAACTTAAGGAAATGGCTCGTGCGCGTGTCACAAACGTACTGTTTTCAAAACGACAACATACTTTTCTTTGTTACAAAAGGCGGAGAACGACCCAAGGAAATGATGTTTATTATATTATTCTTCACTTAAACGACTGCAACGGGCAAGCTAAGTGGCGGTTGACTCCTAGATTTTGCATGCACCCCCAGCTGGTCTTTAGCTGTAGATGTTGACACTTAAGTTTCACAGCGAGGTGACGAGCAGAACGACCCCGTGCTGTATGCAATTTCTAGGACTGTCGGAGCTCAACACAGTGGTACGTAACTCTACTTTGACAATAGTCTTCCTACAGCTAGCTGGCTCAGGCTACGCAATATGATACGTCATTCAATACAGTAATTACGTTTTAATCAAAATTGCACGGCGTCTTCTTTGTCTTGAAACCAGGTCCACCCTTTCTGCCTATCAGATTCAAAATCTTGCCTTGTATTGTTCTCTTCATAATCTGCTGCAGTTTGCTTAGAAGGAGGACTGACTCCCTCTAAAAACGCCACATTGTTATGCTTGACAAATGGAAATGAGAACACCCAAGACAATAGCATATGCACCAGTCGTGCACAAGTCAACGTGTATCACGATTCTGCCTTGTGCGTGGACTAGAACACAAACGCTGTGCTGTACTGCTAAGTCATTTGGCTGGACCACAATATGGAAAAAGCCTAAAGTTTGTACACATGGAAGTCTCTTAGCCACACCAAATAGACTGTATGTGGATCTAGCTATAGATTGTGATGTTTTATTTTGCTAATAATGATAATAAGGACAACCATTTTAATTTATATGTGTTTTCAATGTTGTTATTTATAAAATAATCTTGGCTAAAATTACACTGTACAATAAGAAGTCAGTTCCATGAAATGTGGTATTTCACTTGCTGTGAGCACATGGACCGGTCTTCCGCCTTTCCTCCCTTTTTCTTGGTTTCACACTAGTCCACATTTGTACAGGACCCACCACATGTCGCACTTATTGTGACCTTTTATCTAGACGAACCACATAACGGTTAACATCTACTAACTCGGTAGGAGCGCCCTGTGCTGATGTTTTTTACTGCCAAAGTATCGACATGCGGACCAAAGTCAACCTTTAATTCATGATAGAAACAGCACAAGGAGGAGAAAATTTATTCATTTTCATCTGGAAAACGATAGAGTGCTCTTACGCTCTGAAAATTTGCTTGCCACGTGGATGACCGGCAAGTGAACTTGTACTCGCCCAGCACCGTTTTTGCTCACATTGATGACTGGGCAAGTGGCTTAGTATAACCTTGCGTAAGGGACATTTCTTCATAAGCCATCTATGGGACACTGAGTCGACCATTAATGATGCCGATTTTTCATTGCTCTTTCTGAAATGTGTTTTGTAAGTCAGGTTGTACACCACTAGGTGTGGTGTTTCAGGTGTTTAAATTCACTGTTGGAATAGAAAACACCTGCGTAAATGATACCTATCAATCACTCATGATGTCAAGTTCAAATAGAATTTCAAGCATTGGGATTATTTTCTATTTTAATACAAAATTTCCAATTCCAAAGGACTTTCAGTTCGCTCTAGTTCCCTTCAAAACTGTGGTATGGAGGCAATATGCACTATTTCTGTAATCTACTTACGTGTAACCTCTTACATTGGTAGGTCATATTTCAGTGGTCATTTCATCTAGGAACAGCCAAACACACAAAGACAGATGTAGAAATGACTGGATACACAAATGTAGATGGGCTAGTAGTCGGTAGGCCAGAATTTGTAGGGCCTCTAGAAAATGATTTTTGTGAGTACTTTAGGGGGGCAATTTTATTTTGGTGTTTTTTAATTCATTTATTAGAGTGTTTTCAAAATCTAAAAAGTTCCCACATATAAAGTTACACATTTTTGAGAAATTTGAGTTTGAAGTTACCTAATAATCACCAAAGAGCTTAGTAAACTTATATCTGTAAACACAACAGTTTTGGTGACTTTTTTGTAAAACAAGTAACATGGTCCCATCAGTGCCATTGTATTGAACAATATTACACTCACATTACATGTTTTACTATTGTAGATTAATTGTAAACAGTGAAATTTGAAAAATGTAAAGAGACACCTAGTGCAGGGCTTGGAATTTTCCGCGGAAACGCGGATTTCCGCTTTTTTCAAATGTTCTGTCCGCGCATGTTATTATATTTCCGCGTAAAAAAATCGGATGTGATGTAAAATTTCCGCAGCAAATTCCTTTCTTACCGCGGTGTTGCAGACGACGTTCACCTCGAAAAGCGGAAGTTGCTCTTTATGTTTCGGAGGAACGTAAATTGTCAACATTGCCGGGGTATCTGGGATAGCGTGGTGGGATTTTCAATGGCGTCTCGTGTTATTGTAAACTGCGGCGACAAATACTACAGCTCTGCAGCCAAAAATGTGTGGGTTGGGAGTGGACGGACGAGCTAAAAGGACGCAGACGCATGCTGGTGATAAAGGTTTTTTTTAGTCCTCCGGATTTTTTTTGTCAGGGAAAGGTTCTCATCGACCATTTCAAGGCTGGGTAGCGCGCATGATTTGGGCCATAAAAGTTTCCGCGTTTTTTGTCATTGGTCATTCCAAGGCCTGCTAGTGGCAAAAATGCAAACTAAGTCTGAATGTTACTAGGAAGTTATTCTGGCATTGTCTGGCAACAAAAATAACTCAAAACACTTGAGACTGGGCAAAATTTGTGCCTCAATGACTAAAACATTGACTAATGTTGTAAAATACAACTTGTTTGCATAATACACCAGAAATACGTTATAATACAAAAACAATATAGTTAAATGATCTCTGTGAATGTGCACACAGACTGTATGAAAATAGTAGATTATTCTGACAGCGTTTATCAAGCAGTATGAGACAAATACATGACAATGATCAAAGTATGTACTTTCTATGACTTAATCAACAAATAAAATTAACTTTTTAATACAAAAAAACGAAATAACGGGGTTGGAGGTCTATTTAGGGTTGACTTGTCAAAGAACTATCCAATGTTATGCAGTCAGTGTTGCTGATGTTACTACAGTTGTCACAGCTGCACATTTCTGTACAGTTTGACCCAGCATTTCAGCACAAACTCAGTTTCCCAGCACACATGTTCTTTTTGCACTTGCAGCGTTCATCGTTTAGTACTGTCAATGGAGATGCGGGCATTGCCATACATTTTAACTGCAAAGCTCCAATTAGAGAGGGTACAGCACTGCACACTGGTGATTGGCCAGCAGGCAATAAAGGGTCAAACATTAAGTCCTTGCTTGGAGGCGGGCAGGATTTGGGCAAAAGTTTGATTCAAAATATGTTATAATGGACTGTGTTAATTAGAGTCAGCAAGTGAATTATTGAACACCAGCCTCAATTCCCTGTCATATCTCTTAGTCGAGAACAAACTACAACAGTGAGTAGCTTCAACAGTCGTTTCTTAAGATTGCCTGTCCAAATAACTTCATGCACACCAGCTTTCTGAAGAACAGCTTTAAAGTCTTGCTTTAGTTTTGAAAGGCAAATGACATATCCATGTGTTAGAAGCTTTGATTCAATGAACTCCGAACAAAACTGTAGAAAAACATCTCTGAAAACTGTGGATTCATCACTCTTCACAATCGTTGTCTTTCTATTTTTCATAGCCTGATGATTTGTGGTACTTGGCTTCTAAGACACAAGGGGCCCGTTCCAAGAAACTGACTTAAGTTCATTATTGACTTAAGTCTAAGATTTGTCTTAACTTCCAAACTTTGAAACTTCCATATCTGGTAAATTCATCAAAATTAAGCCAAAACGTACATCAAACATTTAAATCAAGCTTAACATCTCTTTCTTGAAATAATTTTGAGACAAATTGAACTTTTATTTTAAAAGTTAGTAAGATTTAGGAATTGTGTTAGCTAAGTCAGTTTTGTTGGAACGGGCCCAAGGTCTTTGTCTTTGAATTTCATTTGCATATTCAGAGCTCTGGACTGAGCTGTTGCTTGCGATACAAGTCCAACTGAAAAAAAACCCGAACTGTTAATACTAATTTAACATTCAACTATGAGTGAGTTGGCATGCAACTTTTTCAGATGGACTTATCAGGAACTGATCCACCACCAGCCTAACAAATTTACATGCCATCTGATCTGTCGCCTAAAAATGTTGATCGTCTAATAATTAGATTAGTTGATGCAACTGAAAATACATCAGCTGATATGGCAGTGCACTGATTGAAATTAAATTTTTTAAATCAGATGCTCAAACCATAGTCAATCAATTTACACTTAAGGTAATCGACATTTGACGAAATGGACAGTGGCTTCCATCGTCCTCAAATTACGACGGTGACGATGGCCTTTTAGGCACTTTAATTTAATTATCAGTGCAGCTACCTAAGTAATTAATGTTTACAAAAACTTGAGAATATGTTCCCCCTATCCCAGGTCTACGGCAGGGGATGACGGCCACTTGGGCATGTTGTTTGCAACCATCTACTCCATTTAACTTTCTCAAAAAAATTTGACTTAAAGTGCTTGAAAATCACACCCACTGTATAACGCCATATGATTATCCCTTAGCGCAAGCAGTGTCGATGTGGCAACTGAACAATTGAGTGTTCAAAAAACAGGATTGCAGGAGTATTTGTTTAAACTGGGAACATTAACGACCTCCTCAGAGGCATATCTCTACGCGGAACTTGTAAACTTATAGGAACATAATTTGCCGAAAAGCATCCGGCATATGGAGTACCTATGGTATGATCACCGTCTGTACTGGGTGAGCGGTATTGTCTAAGGCCTAGGCAGCCAAGGGGCTGAACAAGTTAGTAAAAAAACAACTGGTGGTAATACTGAAACACACATGGAAAACACCAAGATGTACCTTTCAAAAACACGTACCTGTTTTTGAAAGCTATACTTCTTTCTCTTTCTTGAAATATGGTCCATAATATACTTTTCCTGCTAACAAATGATGCACTCATGTTTCAGAATGTTCCTATCTTGTTCATGTTTCAGATTTTGTTAGTATAATTGATTTTCTTGGGAAATCTTGGATAACATCTGTATCACTTTCAGCAACTTCAGCTTTAGTACTACTGCTGGTGTCTTGAAACGTTGCTATGCCGTTCTATGTCCTTTCAATTTTTTGGTCTGACACTTGGTCTTCTAGCTAGTTTACAGCACTCAGCAGTATAGTATACTGTATACTGTGTAGGCTATACCAGGACATGCTGCTGTTTTCTGCACAAACATTTGTGACACCTCTTCTTCTTTTTGATCTACTGATCTACAGAGTTCCACAGTCCATTTGCTTTCGTTAGGAAGCGTTCCTAAGCTTCTTTAGGCTCTGGCATCACAATTTTGTGCTGTTAGATAATCCTTGAATTATACAGGCATCACACTCCATGGGAGCAGCCATATTGAAGTAACTAAGCACAACAATACAATCTGGCTCTCTGATTGATCAATTCAATAGAAAAGCGCCACCAAGTGGCAGGAATGCACATCATATTTTGTGCAACAAAAACACCCTTTTTAAAAAAATGTGCAAGTGTAGACGTGGGAACTTTTTGGAATTTGATTTATAGGTATATTATCTAGCCACATAGAAAAAACTAGGTTGCCCCCNACGCTATGAGATCTGGCCCACCGACTATAAATGTTGTTGCCAATACTGAGATTCAATAGATTTTAGACATAATAGGTGTTGGTTTTGCTATCCCTTTGGTGGTCACCTTAGTGGCCCACATTTTGAAAGCATGACTTTTTGCTTGAGGAGGTAGACAAATGTATTGCATGATCGACCTAGTTTATGAAGTATAAGGCCCCAGACACACCTCTGAACAGAATCAGACTGGTGAAGTGTAATTTATTACGCCTCTTTCAACTTTTCAAATTTTTATGTCTGTAATACAACTCACTGTGAAACAGTAAAAATTTATTCGCTATAGAATATCAAACAGCAAAATAACGATTATCAAAGCAGCAGTGTGCAACGTTTGTGCATGTGCAAGAACTGATTTTTGAGGACATGTTTCAAAAGGTTAAGTCGTACATTTGTTCTTGTGCTCTACTCTTTCTACCTTTTCTGAAAATTTAATTTCACTTGGAACGTTCACTAAGTCTGTAAGAAGACGGCCATAATTGCTCATTGAGCAAATAATTTGTGTGCGGGGCGTTACTGCTGTGATGTGCTCACAATTATGGTAAGATCTCAACAATTAGGCTAACAAATAATTACATTCTGGGCAATTCCATTTGTGACGGACGTACAATCAGAGAACATTTTGACCAATTGTGAAAAGAGTTTTCATCCCAGGAAAATAATTAATACATCAATTCTTAGGTCTCAGTGCTAGCTTCCAAGTATGTATAAGCTTCTTGTTATCTGACTAAGGAAATTTCCTTTAAAAGGATATGATGGAGAATTTGAATTAAAAAAAAATTAATTTTCTGTAAGTTGCATTAAGTCAGAATGTTTTGTTTTTTATGATGATTTAGTGGAATGCTTGTAAAGTATACAACATACTAATTTGTTTGATGATATCTTCTAAGGAATTTTTGTTAGACAATCTTATGTGAGGTTAGTTATTGTGACAGACAGACATGACGGACGTACGCTCTGAATTCCTAGTATTAAATTATTTGTTGTGACTAAGATATCAGTTCAAAATAATTCAAACTTCAGTATCTAGGCTATATTGGTCTTTTGCTGCTGATTCTATGTTTTTTTAAATCAAAATACACCAACTGACCTTTTGCACCAAATCATCATCCCCAGCAAATGCTGGGAATGTACTCTAGGATTTTAACTTTTTTTTAAAGCTATAAAACAACCTCCTAAAATCCACTTTGATATTTGAAGATCTGGCTGGGAATGAGATAGATAATTATTTTGTGTTTGACACTTGTTGGTAATCAGGAAAACTGTTTTTATGTGATTAGTAGCTCTAATAAAATTCAAAACTTAAGTAAGTAAGTATGACTATCCTCAATATAAAATGTGAACTTAAGTTTGAATCATTATTAATCATCATTGTAATAAATATGCATTTTAATTATTTTTATAGTAGGACTTGCTCTAAGCCTGTACAGATTTGTCTTGGCCATGTCACTGATAGTTTTGATGCGTGCCCATGTTAATAATCAAGGTGCTGTTTTAAAAATATTAGTATGAGAACTTCAGTATCTTCTTATAACAAACTATGAAGCAAACAATTGGTTCAACATGGTTTAGTTGACACTTGACAGCATCGTCTTGTGGCATTCCAATTTTGATAAAAAACCGGTGCTGTCTTGCAGTGTTAAGGCAGAAATTAAATTTAGGATTATCGTTTAGGAATAATCTTTAATATGAATATCTTGCTTCAGTTGTTTTCCAAAAACTAGGGATTTCTTTACAAACGGGGCACTAACACAACAGTAATAAGTTCATTAAATTAACATTTTGTTTTATTTTCATTCTATGATGTGGTGCCACTGACTAATTTTTTCAATTTGAATTCTCTTAAGAATAAGTAGATGACACCATAAAGAATTAACTTCTCAGCAAATACTTTTGAAATTGAAAAAGTCCAATGCATATAGTGTAAATCCGGAACAACTTCTGTATTTGATTTGATTTGATGGCCGTCTCTGTAAGAAATATTTAAATATTTTAGGTTCTTAGGTGATAGACTAATCCTTCTTCTGCATGTTTGGAAAGTAAATAAAAAAGACCTACGGTTATTTCTATTGGCTGAAAAATTGTAATTTCATGTGTGGCGAACATACGTGATCGACGTACAAATTTTCCGTACATCGGTTACGCGATTTCTAACTTAACAAATAATCACAGGGGTCTAAAATTTGGGTCAATATCATTGAGAAACAAGTTAAAAAAGAATCTGAAATTATTTTCAATTTGATTTTTTTGAAAACTTTTGACATGACGAAACTTTATGGCACTTTGTGACGCACGTACGGCACCA
This sequence comes from Phoronis australis, assembly GCA_002633005.1. Lineage (NCBI taxonomy): Eukaryota > Metazoa > Phoronida > Phoronidae > Phoronis > Phoronis australis. Next base: position 1,438,411 of record NMRA01000021.1, read on the forward strand.
TAATATCCAGGAGTTGACCTTTGACCCAAGGAGGTCGACGATGCAATACAGGTCAAATGATATTTTTTAGAAAGTTTTGGCTTCATGTGATTACACAAATTTGATAATGTAGCAAAATACCCATAATTAACGTATTTATGAATATAATTAGCAAGGCACATAAAAACAGAGTAATTTTATAGGTTCAAGTGACCTCCGAAAATGTGTCCGTTTTGTAAAAAATCGAAAGCTATAGGAAATTCATATATGAGCTCTGAAACTAGAGAGACTGGGCTTTCAGGTGACACCTAAAATGTTAATCTCTAAGACACAATTTCAATTTTTTGTTGCAAGGTTGACCTTTTCACAAAATTGCCCTACTATACAGGGTCTTAACTGGGTTTCAAAACACCGCTCGCCAGCTGGGCGAGTGAGCCAGAAAATGTACTTGCCCAGCCCGAAGTTCAGTCGCCCAGTGGTTTGCGTCACTTGCTGCCAATGTCAACAAACATCGTTTCGTGTGTTGTTGTCACCATCTGTTAGGGCTAGTATCGTTTTCAGAAAATGAATTTCTACTAAGAAATTTTCGACTCAGATGAATTCCCAGCAACGCAAGACGTTGCCTTGGCGCAAAGCTATATGCAAATATAGGTTACAGCTACGGCGCCGATTTGAGTAAAAGACTGACCAGATAAAAGTTTAAATTTATTAAAAACTGCACTCTTCCTCACCCCTGACACCAAAATGGAAGCGCCCAACCAAAATCAACTTGTCATTAAACTCAAGTCAAACATTCTGTGCACATCCACGTGGTCGAAAACTTATTTTCTGAACTTTTGATTTGCCTGGTGACTTTTTACAAGATGTGTGTTTGCTTCATCATTCCGGTAGCCAACCGAGCACCCCTATGCATTTTAGTAATATCCTGGGATTGTTGAGCATGTGCTTTGAATAAACATGGTTTTGGCTTTGAACTAAAAAAAAGAAATATACAATGTATATAAAATGTTAAATTCTTCAAACTAAGCTCATAGTATTCAGTTAGAAAATCTGTCAATCATTAGCACCTGCTTGGTTGCCAAGCTTTAAGTTCCTGGCAAAGTATTCAGTAAGAAGACCTGTCAATCATTAGCAGGTGTTTGGTTGCCTAGGTGTCCAGCGGAAGCGAATCTTTACAAAACCAAGTGCTTCCCTTAGAAATGCACCGGGAACTAGCGGAATCTTGCTTGATCTGTCTTTTCTCTCAAGAAACTTGCCCTACTGAACGTAGGCCTACCTGTAGGAATACCTTTGTTCTAAGAAATGACGAACAGCCACCGAAGTACGTAAAAACCTAATCATACTCGGGATCACGACGCCACTGTATCGTGCACTACAGGCCGTTGGAAGTCCGTTATTTCAATCCCTCAACCTATCTTTTAACTGATATGCTTGAAGTCCGACGTCGGTGTAGCTCCGTGAGAGTAAACACGGTCTTCCGTGCAGTAAGCAACAAATCAAGACTTTTCAAAAATTTCTGTTTTAACCGCCTAGCCCGTTTTTAGATTCCCAATTTCACTTGCTGTAAGCACATGGACCAGTCTTCCACCTTCCCCCTTTTTCTTTGTTTCGGGCAAGTCCACAAATTCCTTTGTCTAGACGAATCACTACTGAATCGGTAGGAGAGCACACGGCGCCGATGTTTTTTACTGCCGGAGCATCGACGCGCTGACCAAACTGAACCTTTGTTTTCATGATAAAAACAGCACAAGGAGGAGAAAATGTATTTATGTTAATCTGGGAAACGGTAGAGTCCTTTGGCACTCTGAAAATTCGCTCGCCACCTGGGCAACCGGAAAGACAATTTCTACTCGCCCAGCACCATTTTTACTCGCATTGGCGACTGGGCGAGTGGCTAAGTATATCCCTGCTATAATTGCCTTTTTCTCACTTTTCAATGATCTTTAACCAGAGTACGTGCAAAGTTAACCTAGATAATTTAACTGCATACAAACATCAAACTGGAATAAATCAACTGAGGGTCCATGAATCTTGAGGTTAAAGCAATGTATGAACTATGTGGTCCATAGTTGTGTTGTGAAATTGAGAATGCAATTGCCATATTAAGAAACCTGAAACAATGGTACCAGATCGACAGGTTTTGCTGCATGGGGCTTTTAAGAGAAACTGATTTAATATTATCAAGTGTACTGTTTTGTTCTGTGAAACAAAGGAGTTGTATGGTATTGATTTTCTTAATTAAAGCTGTATCTTACCCCTGTTCAGATGCCCAATGGCTTCGGGGCTTAAAAACAATAGGCATCCAATCTTAAATGTTTGTCAACTAAGCGGGTAACTCAGATGTCACAGGCAACGCGTTCATGTGCAACTCATGCATGGGCAATTTTAGAATTGGTCAACCCCAACAAGCCGAACAATTTGAAGAGTTGCTGATGTATTTGACATTTTTGTTGGTAGTGGAGATAGAATCTTATAACAGTACAGAATATCCTGCGAATGGTTTAAGATATGAAACGGTCTATTTCGTTTTCAGATAATAAATATAGAAAGGCTAGTCTGAGGTTTGAAGATGCCTCAGATCTAGCCTTTACGAAATAGTAAAACAATTAATATTCAACATATAAAGAACAATAAATGTAAGTTAAAAGGAGAGGAGGGCGTGTAGAGTTTTTGTATACCTTTCTGACGTACACTCACGCCGTGTGTATATAATGAAAGAGCTCAAATTATTAAGAGGCTCATAGATATATACATATATCTAGATAAACCATTACGAAAATTCTTATCTAATGTATAACATCGTGTAACAACACTATGTACTAATTGTCTATATGTCAATACAACAGAACTTAAAATCTCTCAAGAACGGCACTTGGTAAAATCGAATAAAAATTATTGGTGAGATTTTGAGGAACTCAAGAACATAAACAACCATGATCCGGAAGCTTGTTACTCTAACGTAATAAGTGAGTGTAAGGAGATCCATTTACATACCAACTTTGAAAAGGTCCGATCAAATGATCACGGAAGAAGTGCTCTGCAAACACAAAAGTGGCCATCACAGCGCCATCTTGCATCTGATTTCGCCCAAGACATCTCATTTCTCCAATAACGGTTGATTTCTGTACACTTCCAGCATAATACCTAAAGGCATGCGTGTAGACCTGTCTGCTTACATATCCACCTTTGTGTCTGAGGTATCTGCCACATTAATGCTTATAAACATGCGTAACTTCAGTTAAAAAGTGTTTAAGATAGCAGGTTTGGTGTCAAAAACGATTTGTCGTAAATGACCCAACCATGTCTAGTACCCGGATTTTCTGTAGATAAGTTCATAGGTGTATACGTTCAGAAAATGAAAATTTTCAGGCATTTTAGTAATACCGAATGACGACCCGGGTGTTTATACACAATACGGGGCATGTAAATGGAAAGTCAAAGTTTTGCTGACTTAGAAATTCTTTACTTAAAATTGTGTTTGTTAATAAATGCACAATTCGCCAGCACCTTGTTTTTTATGAATGATAAATGCTCCACAAAACTGAATTTGTGAAAAAAGTTGATGCTGTATAGGCTTTTAAGATGAAATTTTCCGAATAAGTACCCCCACCTTCTGGACATTTGACACCAGTAGTTGTAACACCAAATGCCCATGGGCGTTTATTCGGCATAATTTTCATCATTTCATTGGGTGGGCTGATCAATGAATATCCCGGTAAGTATTGTGAGGAGGTGTTGGAGAATAATACTGCAAGATGCGGGCTATGTGAGTCCCCTAGGTACGTCATTAGTGCGTAGGTCAGAATTTTTGTTCTCACGTTTACAAGTTGATTACAACTGTTCTTTAGTGCCATTTACACTCCAAAAGTTGACACGGATCAGCTGACACGGATCAGCTGACACTGAACGAGATGTTCCAGCGCAAGTATGTGTGTAGACGGGACTGAAATGAAGCAAATTGACACCGCGGTGACAACTTTTGCCACCCATTTGTGAGGTAGAGCAATTCACTTGATCATCTTCCTTCGTGTCAATTATATGTCTAAACACGGCAACTAAACTGGGGAAAGGCAAAAAGGATCATCTTTATTGTGCTTGTGCAATGACCCACATATGGGTTCTCTGTCTCGATCTGCAACTCCTGCTATTTGAAAACCTGGGCATGTGCATTCCACTCTCCAGCCTACAACTTCAGTCTTGCCACAGTTACTGAGATGTGTGTGTGTTAACAGCTGCTTGACACCGATCAATTTGCTCCGTGTCAGTTGCGCCGGGCCAAAAGTTGATGTCGTAACGGGACTTTAGTTTGGCGTAGTTGACGTTCAAATAGCATTGTCCTTTAGTTCCTGCAATACAATAGCATAGTTAGGCTCAGCATGCAAGTATATCTTTTTAATACTCTTTAATCCTATAGAAATCTATCTTAGCATTAATTTATTAAAGTAACATATTTTGTTGTTTCAGTGGTTGAAATAGAATTCGTATTTTTGCTCATGATTGTAGTGACAGTCTAACGCAATCTCTAGTTAAAAATCATTTCTTTGGTGTTCCCTGCATAAATACACTGTCATGATTAGAATCGAGCTGAAGGTGATTTTGTAAATTTATCCATTTTGCTTGAAGACTTGGGCATTTCTGTGAGTCATCATGGAGTCTGGTTATTTCTTTGTCATTAAGGATCATTGATTACAACATAAAGGAATTGTTAAAGCATGCATTAAGCCTTCTGAGAGGGATTAAATTACACTGTTTATGGTGGGTGAGGCTTAACAAAGGCCTTTTGGGAGGATACCTTTGCACTAATTGTTGATCATTTTTGAGATTTAAGTAGGTGTAGACTTGCACAGCATAGTTAATGATCGAAACATGTAGTTTAATGTTATAGTGTGAGGCAAGGCATTGTGTATCCAGAGAAAATGTCATGAAGGAATGTCTGTTTATGTGGTTCGTTTAGATTTTGGTAAAATGTTCGTAATCTAGTGTCTTTTTACAATTAGAAATATTTCACATTTTCTTATTGGCTACATACTCAAACTTGTTTCGAAATAATTGACTTTAGTTTGCATATTTTTGGAAAAATTGGTGTTTAATGCAATAATTTTTTACCTTGATTAACCTTAAATTGTTTTGAGTCATCTGCAGATGTGTAGCAGCACGACCATCTCTCAAGTTTCCTCTTGATCTGGTACGTGAAAGTGAGTTACCAGTTAGACTTAAGACAGAAATTTGGTATTACGGTCCAAGTTCAGTATTTCTAAAAGATGTAAAGCTAAGTAATTACGAGCGCATCTCATTTGAGAAATAATTTTAGGAAATCATCTGAGTGACTAGCAGTTATGTGCATATTCTCAGACTTGACACTTTTGCACAAGTGAGATTTAAATTAGTTGTATGGACTATAAGGCCAACTTTCTGACAAAAGACTCAAGACACATCTCATGAAACACACACCTGATGGTGACCAAGAAATTAAAGGGAACACGTCATTACCATGTACATTTTAAATTTATCAATCGTGGCTGAATGATCCTTACCCGGGTGAGAATTTGACACGTTTGACACGCTCTAAAAACGTGGAGTATTGGAACGCCCTAAAAGCGTGTCGAACGTGTAAAACGTGGCGTGTCAAATGTGTAAAATGTAGCGTGTCAAAAACGTGTAATTTTCGTTCCAATACTCCACTCTAGCGTGTCATGTTTTTACACGTTTTACACGGCAATTTTGACACATATTACACGTTTTTTGACATGTTTGACACGATCAAAAGCGTGTCAAACGTGTAAAATTCTCACCCCGGTACTGGCAAGTTGAATGGAGCTAAAATGGTCACATTGCTACTGCATTCAAATTTGGGCAACACTTAATTGATGCCTATGTTATTTATTTTTGGAATCTTTCTTATTCATAGTTCAATACTAAGGTTGCATAACCTTTCTAGTCATGTGGCAATTATTCTTACTTTGTTACATTTGAAGGCACTAGCTATGTTGTCATGCTTGAACAAGACCGAATATTTTTTATCAGTGATCGTCAAAAAAATAAGTTTTGCTTGGTGACAGCATGAGGGATTAAGAAAAGCTAACTTGCATTGTATTATCGGTCAGCATTCTTATTCAAGCTTCCGCAGCAATGATCACCGAGCGGCAAAGCTATTCAAGCTTGACATTCAATGTTGAAAAGGTGACTGTCTTTACATGCTCATACAACTTCTAAACATTTTTGGCTTTAGTATTTTTCATGGTCACTGAACACTGGTTAGGATCAAGTAAATTCAAGCTTGGGGAAAAATCTTAAGGTTGGGCAGACTACTCAGCTTGAAGAAGCGTGTTCAGAATTAGGCAAGGAAAGTATTTGTCCTGAGAGGACTCCTGTTGGTATCCCTTCCAACTCTTTCTATGGAGAATTACCCCCAGAGAATACTCTGATGTTCGACTGATTATGATATCGAAATCGTTAGAAAGAAAAATAAACTAGTCAAAACCCTTACGTCAATGTAACTGGAAATTGTAGTTGCTCATGAGTTTTCTGCTGCCTCGTAGTGTCTGGTCTGTTTTGTGTCATGAATGTGGGCTTCATTTTTGATCAGATGATTAGTTTATTATGGTGAAACATATAAGCCGAATCCCAACACAAGTTTCTTGATAAGTTATATCCCGTTTTCTGTCATTTTAGTCTCCACCCACTCCGTTATGACCTGGGTGAGAATTTTACACTTTGACATGCAACTTTGTTGCCATTTCCAGCAGTCTTTCTCTCATTTCAGTTCACTAGCAGATCTAGGAAGTTGAAAGTGGGCAAACCCATGTTTTTGAAGGAATATCTTTGTAAGCCTCAGAGTTTGAATTTTTCCTTTTTTAAAAGGATTTCGTCTTTTTTGGTTTCAATTTCCTAGTATTTGATTTCTAGTTTCTTCTTTCTTGTCTTTTTTATCATTATTTTAACTTATTTCATGCCAAAACATTTATTTCAATTAAATTTTACAACACAAGCCTTTTTATTTGTGAGACAATATATGAAATAGGGGACCTTTGCACTAATGAGTACCTGTGGGCTTACATAGCCCGCATCATGCAATGGTATTCCCCAGCACCACGACACCATACTTACTAGACACGGTTCAGGGAATTGTAGAGGAACATTTTCGCCACAGAACTCGTTCTTAAAAACATTTATCAATTTTCAATGTACTTCATATGTTGCGTTTCCAACTAATTTGGCTAAGCAATCACAAGATAAAGAATTAGCGTGCAAGTTCCACTTTAAGCAGTAAGTTCTGAGGAATGTGTGCTTTAAATGTTCTTAAGTAATATTCTGCAACTGCCTAATACTCTTCGACTTGTGATCTGTTTTGTATTGCGAAGTGAGCAAAAACAGTTACGTTCCGCGCTTTTGTATGAAACTGTATTTTTGTAGCCTATTCAATCAATTCCAATAAGCTTAATTTCTGATATGTCAAGAGTCCTAAAAATAGTCCCTCTTTTGACTCATAGTTGAAGACTGATGTCTATTAAGTTAGCTCTGAACGTTTAGTGGGTGATGTGTGACGAGAGGGTGTGAACAATCGTATTGGGAGAATCAATATCTTCGCAGCAAACACTATCAAGCTTGTTCTGGTATTAAAAACACCAGCATCCTTCTCAGGTGTATTTTACATGCTTCTCCAATGCTACGTAACCACATTCCTACTTCGAATGGAAATTGGTGACACTAAGTACCAAACTTCAGTGGAATTTCCTTGACTGCCGTTCTGTCTTGCTGACTGAAATTGACAGGCAGTGACAAATAATTTACAGTCGCATTTACATGAGGAGCACTCGACACGGAGCAGCTGACATGGAGCAGTTGATGGGTGCAAGTATGAGCGTAAACAAGACGGACATGGAGAAAACTGACACTGCAACGGCCATTTATTTTATTGGTTTCAGTGATATATTAAGTTGCACGGCAGTTAGTTGCTCCGGTATCAACTACATGTCTAAACACAAACTGGGGCAAAACAGAAGAGATCGATTTTATTGCGCTTTGGCATACATATGGTTGTAGGTCAGGCCGTGTCATGACAATTCTCGCCGTGTCAAAGTGTTCCTTATTTAAAAACAGCTTATAAATGGTCCTCAAGTTCTGAAGCAATAAGCACTTGCCAGTTGTTCTCACTTGTGGAAATCTTTTCAAACGGTAGCTAAAGGAACAATGAGACCAGTTTAATTACTGAGAGTGGCCCAAGTCAAAGAATGTTTTTGGGGCAGAAAACAAACCACAGGCTTATTGCAGCTTTCAAAAACTGCCAGCTCCTCAGAGGCCTGCTAGTGCTTCTGTTTCGCAAAGCACAAATGCAATTATCACTTAACCCAATCCTAATGAGCTAGCCGTGCTGACAAAATGCATTTCCACCATGAACATTTTGTGACATTAGACTCTTTTTTTGGTAACTAACAACAATGGTTGTATGAACGGTGATCTTTGCAAAGAACTTACGAAAAGGCTGTGAAAACCTTTTCCCTTAAATTTCTAAATGCAGATCAAAGGAATGGAGTGTAGATGCTCACTGACCATTGTCCACTCTTAGTTCTATATTGCCATCTAGTAATAAAGTATACATTATTATATGGCTATCATCTCAGTGGGGAAAGGACTATTATAAAAGAATATTCTGTGGATTTATTTCAATTATTATTAGGATTGCATGTGTCATCCACAGACTGTTGTCTCTTTGGGCAAAAATCTGAACATGTTGCTTAGGCTCAAGAAGGCTGGTAGTTTTCAAACGTGATAAATTAACATTTTTTATTTTTTGAAAGTTTCAAATGCCCGAAGTTTTACCATGTATTGTTTGGTGACAGCTGTACAATACAAACTGTCAACACTGAAGCAAACTTTGTAATTTTTTGTTTTGAAATTAGTCAAAATGAAATTCAATTCTTAAACATGTCATTATGTTTCCTAAACTGAAGAATTTTTACCTTGGTTCAAGATTAGTTAAATTGCATTTTTCTCTCAATTATAAATTTTCTAGTATATTGTCTTGTTGTAGAGAGCTTACCAAAATTTTTGTCGATATTGGTACACATTGCGCTTTTGCTTTATATTTTAACTTGATATTGAAACTGGTGTTGTAAACAAGAAAAAAATTCTCAGTTTCAACAGCCTCTATCCTACAAAATTGATTGACTCCTCAGCCATGACTGCGTTACTGGAAGCTTTCTATCATGTAAATGCTTTGATTCACCAGCATCAGAAACTGAAATTCTATTTATAAATTGTTCATTAAGTTTAAATAATTTAACTTTTTTGCCATGTTCCCAATTCAGGCCTCAGTTTTGTCACATTAATTCTTCACTTTTGTCTTGCCCAAAGTAACTGTCAAAAATTGTCAGTTTTAGACTTTTCGAACTCCCGAATGCCTTTTTTGAAAATAATAGAAACCTACATTGTACATTTTAAGCAAACTGCGGCTCAAACTTTTCTTACTATGCGTTTGCTGAGAAATTCCGACACCATGAAATTCCAGTTGTCCACCAAATTGTGCTTTAAATATTGGGCAGCTGTCACATTGTGCCACTATGCAAGAGAAGGTGTATCTTCAAGAGTAAGAGGAGACTTTGTGAAAGTGATTTGATCTTGCACATAACTATTTCTGAAAAATAATTAAATCTTATTGAAAGATCTTGCTCTGACAAACACAAGTAAAATTTTAATAAAGACGTGTCACTACATTTTAGAAAAGTTGTCTAGTATTCAAATTAAATCTCACTTGAGCTAAAGTCTAAGTGTCTGAGAGTATAAGCATAACTGTTACTTACTGAGATAATTTCTGCAAATTATTTCTAGACTGTAAGGCTTTCCAAATTACTTCGCTAAACCTTTTTTCAGCAAATCCGAAATGGCAGTTTAAGACGGAATTTCTGTCTGAAGTCATTTTCGTGAAAGAGGCTCAAGAGCTCTGTTTCAAGGAACTGACAGAATTTTGGTCTGATGCTGCAAATAATGTTTCTGAAAAATGATTAAAACTCACTTTAAAAAATTATAGCATTTGAGGAATAGGTTATCTCAGAAAAATTGCACAAATTATTTCCAATCAGAAGTGATAGTAATACACGACTAAACCGTTATTTGGTAATTGTTTGTTTTGTGTTTTGTATCCTGCTGTCATTGCCAAAGAACATTATTTGAAAAATTTCACTCATGTTATTCAAGACTATGAAATGGAGTTTGTCAAAAATGAGGAAATTGATCTGCAATGAAATACCATTGTCATTTACTGTAATCTTCTAAATTCAGGAGCTTAAATTGTGAGTTGATTTTTGAGCCTATAACATTAAAATTTAGAGGTGATTGGGTGTTTAGCTGAATGACTGGACGCTTGCTCATTGTATATCACTTTTCAGAAAAGCTTGTGAATTTCGTGAAAATTGCAGGTTTTTGTCAAAGATATAGCAAAATTCAGAGACCAGCCAAAAAGTTGAATCGTTTAAAAATTAGTTTAAACTTTTTTCTTCGAAATTTTATCAACACTTTTTTGACAACTAATATGAGTAACTCATTCAGTCAAAATGTTCTGGATTCGTAGTGGGGGAGAACAGTGGTCTGATAGTGGCATCATGTCCAATGCTATCACAAAAAGTCAATTGAATGGCATATCCCAGATGACACTGGATTGTTCATAGTGCTTGGCCCACCCCATGGTTGTGTGAGACAAATCTGTATAGCTCAGGCAGCCTAGTTTGAGGTCTTCCCATAGTGTGATTTTGAAGATATTTATTATTACCATTCAATGTTACCTATTCCACATTCTGAGAATAATGTATTGTTGCTATTCATTCTTCAAATGATGCTGTTTCAAAAAACAGACACACAGCATTTTCCACATCGCCTGATTCAGCATGTTTTTCTGACTGATTTTGTAAGGGATCATACCAACATGTCAATTCCAAACAAAAAACAATTGCCAATATTACTCCGTATTTATTTTGCTAAGCTGTCTTACATTGTTGAATACTTCTCGATTTCTCAAGATATTGTCTCATCATAGCTATGGAACGAAATTTGAAAGGTTTGAACCATTAAATTGGTCCATTCCTGTATTTTATGAAAAAGTGTGGATATGGAATTGATGTGCTCTTTTGTATATGTTGTTAGCATTTATCAGGTTTGCATAATCATCCCATTGTATTTTATACTTAACACCTGGTTAGAATTTTGAAATGATTCTCTGTAGACTGCTACCAAGGAAACCCTTCCTTGTGGAAATTGATTCCTCAATCCCGGTGTTGCATTAAATATGTTTTGTGTTGGAAATATGACAATTAAGTTTTCGTAACGAGCTTTGGTGGCAGTTAAACCTGTTTTATTTTTATATTTGCATGTAATGCTTCACAGAAGGCTGACTTTTGTTGCGTATATTTCCGTAATTCTTTGCTTCATTTGCACAAAAATCACCTCAAAGGGAAATTACCTTGCTGTAAATTGTACTTAATGCTGTTTTTAGCGTTTATATGGTTATGAAATCATTGGCAAGTAAATAAAGGACTGAAATGTTCTATTTTGTGAAGCAATTTAATAAAGTAAAGTTTCATTTGCCTACGGTTATGTGCTAAATGGGGGAAGAACTATTTGCATATTCATCGTTTAATGTAGGTCCTGGAAATTGAAACTGGGTTATGCATTACGTATTTTGATATTCAATCCGTTGGCTCAGAGCAATTGATTTGGGAAAATGAGTGTTACTTCTTGAGATAAGTTTTGATCAATCTAGCAAGACATGGATTTTCAGTATTTTACTGAAAGTTTCGGATGTATTTTGATGGTTAGGTTGCAAAATATGTGTTCCATGCTTTCATGTTATTGGTTGCATGTATTTCTACAGTCAAGGGACTGAGAAATCAGAAGTTTGGGCACCTTTCCATCATATTTCACAAAAGCAAGCCATTCCCCTGTGCCTCCCGTTGTGAAGGCTAAATACCTCCTGGTAAATGTAGGTGGCGCTATGAGTCACCGGTCCCATGTGACCAGTCCCCATTATTCCCAGAAAGCCTCTCATTGAAGTAGGATTTTTGGTCTGTCCGATTTTGGTCAGTCTGATTTTTGGTCTTACCGATTTTTTGGTCCACCCAATTTTTTGGTCCATTCGATTTTAGATCCACTCCCTGTAGAGCGGTTATAGAACGACTTGTGTTTCAAAATCTTATGCTCCACTGAGTGCAGCAATGAGGTTTCTCGGGAACCCAAGCTATTAGAAGTCTGGGGTCCACAATTCCCTTCTTTTGTCATAATTTTTGAGAGTCCGTTCCTGCAATGAGATGTGACCCAAATTTTCACTTCTACTGGTCGGCACAACTTTGAGGAGCCCATGTATCAATGAGGCGGGTACCCAATTCCATGCGATCATTAGGCACTTTGCTGCATTTTTTATTTTAATGGATTGCCCGCCTCCAGGTCGCTACAATTTTTAACACCCCTTGTGGAGATGGTGCCCTGATTTTGCACGGGTCCCACGCTATAGCTTATTCAGCGTGATAGATAATTCAGCTCTGATGTTCTGTCCCCAAACATCGTGCGAAGAATCAATGATCAATATATGCCTCCGTTGATGTCTGTGTACCCGGCGACTGCGTTAACAACTAACTTCCCTGCTTTACATAATTGTAGAATGTCTGGAATTTTGTAAAATGTCTGCTACCTACATTTCTGCTACTGGAAGTTGCCCTCATTACGAGTGAGGCTGTTTCCAGTTATTATTTCAATTCATGATTACCCTCGTCATCAGCATCAATCTCTAGACCACTTGTTAATCGTTTTGTTTCGTTATTTGTTCTAAAATATCGGCTCTGTAGATATGTAGTTTTTTTTGAATTTTCAGAACAAGAACAATGTCATGAATTGCCCTCTTTCTTTTTAAGGTCTTCCAACTTTGTTGAGAATGACCACTGTTTTTCAAAATAAAGTCAGTTGGTTATTATTTTTACAGAATATTTCCGTACAGTTTTTAGTTTACTACATTCACTGTTGTCGGGCAGTTCAGAGTCACACCGCTGCATTTCCACAAAAGATTGTGTTGCGACAACACTAGGTTTAATTTGCGCCATTATTTGAAACTCGTTGCTAATTGTACCTATTCTCGTCTGTGCAAAACCTTTATTGGAAAATGGTTTTGTAAGAAATTACTAGTTGAGCTCAAGAAGTCCATAACAACAGGCGTGTCTAAATGTCTGTTTCGGTGGTATAGTTACCAGTTTTCAAACGCTAAGTTCAAATGTAATTGGCTAAAGATGGCCTTGTTGGAAATTATGGCGCTGTTGGTCTTGAACAGCTCTATTCTCTCTTTATTTTCAGCTACCATGTTTGTGAACACCCTCACGCCCAAGTTTTACGTGGCTCTCACCGGAACATCGTCGCTCATTTCTGGACTCATACTGGTGAGTTCACTCTTGTCTGTCCTGCGTGTTTGAAGAGTTTTGATTTTCGTCTCCGTTATTGTAACAAAAGATGCGGATTTGATGATGAAATTATTCGAAAATAATTTCTACTTTGACTTAACTGGTGTACAGGAGAATGATGATTGGGAGTCATGGAAAGAATCTTGTTGAAGAATTGTTATGTTTTGTTTAATTAACACTAGTATTTTTAGTCACTTCTCCTTGTAGTAAGGTCTTCTACATGTAGATAAGCTTATATATAAATCAAGTTACGGGCAATTTAAATCAACCGATAGTGTGTGTGAATGAGTGTATGAATGTCCTCCTTTGCTCCCTTTTTAAATAGTCTAATGTTAATTGTACGCCCATGAACTAACAGTTCCATTTTATACTTAATATTTGTTCTGTACGATGCATTGTTATTTACATTGTAAGGATAGCTAGGGCCACCTTAACACGGTCATGTTTTAAATAATAATATGATTTCTGGATAAATAAGTGTATTACATGAAAAATAATAACTTGCCAAAAATACTCACAGATGTTAAATATCTGTAGCCTTTGATTTCAGTGTCAACGGTTTTGTAGTTGGTTGTAATGACTTCTTAAAGAAAGGTTTTCATCTGTTCGACTTCTGATTCTCATACTAATAGAGGAGAAACACAGGTTTTTCTCTTCAAATTGATTGTTACTCTAATTGTTCTGGCCGTGTGTCTGTGACTGGGATTTTAATTGCGTTTCTACGGCAACTGCAATTAGCGAATGCACAAAGCCCTGTCAACCCTGTGGCGATCTTTTGTTCGTTGCAGACGTTTGTCTATCTAACTGGGCTGTGGGTTAAAGGTGGTAACAGTGTCGGTGTCACCAGACATTAGTTGATGGAAATTCTAGTATCTGCCTTGCGTCTGCTGCGTTGAAACAGTTTGCACGATAAGATGAAATCATTTTTTCTGTTACAAATTCTTGTTAGATATTGTTATGGAATTCAAAATTTTTGACTACAACATTTTTACAGGAAAATTATACCTATCTTGTACAAAGATAATCTCTAATGTTGGCTCTTTTATGCGTTCACATAATATTTATAAGCGTTTCATTATTCAAGGCCTTCTAAAATTGTGAGTGCCCGCACTTTTCAATTAAATATGATGATGAGCTGTGCTAAAGAAATTGAATGGAAAAGCATTAATTTTAGTGCTGCATATCTTTTATGAAAAAATTAAGAAATGAAATTTCACTATCTTTCGTATTGTCCGCTAAATTGTGATTTTAAGATAGTTCGCTTTGTTGTCTGTGAAATGGTTAATAATATCTAAGGCAAGTTTTGTGTAAAAAAATAATTGCAGGTACCAAACCCACCCATGGTGCTCAGGGGGGCCCAGTGCACTGATCACCTGCAAACATTTTACCGCTTTGTTGTAAAAGCGGAGCTGATAAGTTAGAGACCTATCAAGAGTCTAAGAGTGTGCGCAAGTGAGACTTCAACCCAGAAGCAGACACTAATCTCATTAGGTTACACTGCCCCCTCAAGCTTTGTTTAGAAGTGAGTTACATTTGTAAACTTAGACTACTTAAATCTCAGTCTACTTGCCCCTTTTCATTAAATTTGTCCTATTCTTTTGTCAAAGCTGACTTTGTTTCTAACTTAGAACTCTCTCTCATGAATTTTTGTGGGCCAAACTGCATGGGATCCATCTTCAAAAATTCTGGGAAGCATCTTTCGAAACCAGCACTGTCAGAGGGCGCTGTTGAATAACACAAATCAAATTAACCAATGGTGAATTGGAAGTTTCTGCAGCTTTGCCTAATGCAATAAGTCAATGAAAAAAAAACATTTTACAATTATGATATTTTTTGTGCATTTTTCGACGTGAAGCAAATATAAAAGTACGGTAAAGTCGCGTGATTTTCGGACACTGAAAATTAATTCCAATAGAAAAAATTCATTCTTGGACGAATCTCGCGAAATATCATTTTGTGGTGTCGGACCTCCAAATTTGGGTTTCCGCTAGTGTCCGAATTTCGTGGGTGTACATTATTTCGATGAGCGGTCGCAGTATCAACAATGCTGGCTCGGTCATTTGATAGCAGTATAATTGCAGGTAAATGAGACTCAAATGGTCTGAGCGATTAATTTTTGAAAATCTGGTTTTCCCAATAAGAAATGTGCGTCGTCGACGCACAAAGACCGTTCCCAACAAGTGTTGGTTCTTCTTTTCAAAGATGTGCTTTCTCAATATGAAATATTCGGCTTGCATTGCCGATGCTCCAAAAC
>NMRA01000021.1:1457391-1530263 GCA_002633005.1 Phoronis australis
CCAAATTAGCGTTTCTAAAATTTTCCTTGTCCGAAAGTCGCGAGGCAAAAATCCGACGTTTATGGCATTGTCCGAAGTTCGAAGATCATTAAAAAACAGTTTTTGGACCTTGTACGAATTTCGTGGACTATGAAAAACTCATTTCGGAAATATTTATTCTTGGTCGAAAATGGCGGGCCGTCCGAAAATCACGCGACTTTACCGTAATAAGGTGGAAACAAAAAACTTAAACGTGATCCCCCCATTAATTGTAGTAGGACGATAAGCCTGTGCACTGGGGCCAGAAATACTTTTTTCAGTTCAAATTCGCTTTGGATCTTTTTCAAACGTAAGCTGAGTCATCCAATAACTTCTGTTGTAGGCAGTGTGAATTTTGGATAATTTATGCCGCTGAAATATGAACCTAGGTGTGCTATGACTCGAGGCTCAATTGACAGAGACACCCAAATGTTGGTGGTAGCCTTGTTTTATCGCTGATTGCATACCAAAATCTCTTACCAAGTGGGCAAATTGGGCAGGAGTCTTCTGATGCTGTTCTGCAAAAGACTTAAAAGAATCTCGACTTACCTTTGCTTTTAAGGCCACTTCCTATTTTTTTGCAAGAATTTCAAGCGCTAAGTTGTATGTTAATTCTTCAATTATTTGCTAAAATTGTCAATTTTTTTTCATTTTTCAAAGACTGGTTTTTATTTTGATGCACGTATTAAAAGCTGTGTTGTTTTGTGACAAACAAACCATACAAACCAAGCCAACATCAGAATCGAATATTCTTGTTACTTAAGTTTGTTAAGAAATGTGACAAAATAAAATTTTCCGCCATATTGTGTGCTAAATAGGTGAAGACTGTTACCATATTTATTCATGTCAAATTTCTTTAGCCACCATCCCACATTCGCGGCCAATCCTGCCAGTGTGGAAAATGATTAGTTTGTTGTTTTGCGGGGTATGGTCACTTGTTAAAAAAGCACGTTCAGAAATATATGGGCTAGATGACTACGTCAAGTTTGAGCGTACAGCCACGCTGTGGGATTTGGCATACCTTATGCAGGAAACCATTGATGTCTAGGTCAACAAGAACGCACTGTCTGAGCTCTGTTGTTCAACAAAAAAGTAACCAACTCAATTGTTATTAGATATTCAAGTGTGGCAAAGTCATGATAACAAAATGATTATCTAGACAAATTATTGTGTACGCTTGTGGAAAGTCATTACTAGCTAACGATTTTGTGATGATTTGCATGCTGTATTAAACAATAATAAATTCACCACGTCATTATTCTTGGGTTTGACAACCGACAGACGTGGAATTTAGAATAGTTGATTGGTAACATTGCTTGTGCGTGCGTGTGTGCATATGTTGGACCATTAATTTACAGTTTATTATGTTTGTTACACATACGTCTTCTAAATTTTGACGTATGCGTGAAAAGCACTGACACTGAAATGAATAGATAATTTTAGAAAAGATTTCAAATGATCGCCACCTTTACTCCAAAACATCAGCGTAAGACCTGGCCATGGGTATCTGGGTATTGCACGTGCTGACACCTACTGTTCGTAGTCATCACCGCATCAACATGCCTGGGTCATACATGCGCTGACAGGGCTTGATAGACGTTGGCAGAGACTAACATTTCCCCGCCCATCACTTCCCTGAGATGGGGAAGGAGACTATCCATTGCCATAGCATCGTTGGCTTAGTTAGGAGCATCGCTAGCCCAAGCGACGGCGGAAAATGACTGTTTTTTATGTTTGCATACAATACACGAAATATGGACCAATCCCAATTGTGTATTAATTGTTTTATGCACTTTGATGCTTCTTTTCTCCAACTTCTTCATCTTCTATTAGATTAGCTTGTTCTTAATGTCTACTTTGATGTAATATTGTCTACTTGGTTCATTATGAGATTTTATGGACCGATTCTATATCATTTGATGGCTCAAATCACGAACAGCCACATCTGACGTCCCGGCTGCATGAATGCAGTGATGTTCTGTACTAAGTTGCTCGGTATCGTGCTACATCAGAAGTTTTCGCACCACAGTTCATCCAATCAAAGGACAGAAGTGTAAGTGGTCGTGTAATATAGAATATTGTTGGATTCTGAGATGTTCGCCATTTGTGTTTTCAGATTTTTGAATGGTGGTACTTCAAGAAGTATGGCACGTCATTCATTGAACAGGTGTCACTGAATCACCTGTCCCCTCTGCTAGGGGGTGACGGACAGAATAGCGATGAGGCTAACAGTAGCACCTCGACACCCTCGTCCTCAACAGGCCAAACAAACAGTGTTCCAGGTAAAGTTGATGGTTGTCTCGGCCACATGAAATAAGTCCAAATTTGGCTAACTTTGGAACATGTCTCAAAAATGATTGATCAGTTTGCAATTGTTTTTAAAGTGCTCCACTTTAGCATAAGGGGCTATCAGAAACAGGAATTTTATGTTTTTCTTTGTATCAAACCATGTGCTCATAATTACTTGACAAAATATTTATAAAATGTGAAGTGGGATGGTAAGACCAAATTCAGTCTCAGTAGTTTGCAATGAAATGAACTACCAGTCTTCCACTAAAGCCTACTCTCCCTTTGCCCATATTCAGCTTTGCACCCACTCCCTGAATTTCTTAATTCACACTTTTAAGTACTCGCACTCGGCTTTGCACCCTCCATCAATTTTTAAGATAGAGACTTCCTTAAATGCCAGTGTCTTTGTAAATGACTTACGCAACTCGCTTACTTTTGGGTAACAAACAATCAGGTTCAGTGGCACCTTGCCTCCTTAACACAGGATATAACCACCATTTATGCCTGTAGTGAACTGCCAGCAAAAATGACCCACCCTTCTGTATACAGTCGTCAGAGCACAATTCTCACGCACACCGTATGCTTCCATTATAATCGATTCTTAAAGTCTCAATTTAGCAAACTGACAAAATAATGGAACAGAAGCACTGTGAAGACTGCAACTTAAAATAATTCATTGTTATCATTGTATTGCATGAGAATTGTGATTCATTTTTGTTGCTTTGTGCTCCCCTAGTGCTTCCCGTTGGTACGAGATGATAGCCGTTCGAGTGATCATTTTGCTTCCAGAGTGCAAAGTGTGGCGTAACCCGTTGAATCTGTTGCGCGGTGCAGAGTACCAGAGGTTCACTTGGGCGACGGGGAAAGACCCACTGACATATTACGACATGAATCTATCGGCGCAGGACCATCAGACATTCTTCACCTGTGAGACGGACGCAGGGAAGCCAGAATATGAGAGTAAGATATCCGGATGTTATATTAGTTATTATTGTTATTATAGTAATTATTGTTATCGTAGTAATTATTGTTATTGTTGTGGTTATGGTTATTGTCATTATGCTTATTGAAGCTATTGTTATTGTGATTATGGTTCTTTTAGTTATTGCTTTTATTATATAATTATTATGGTTATTGTAATTATTATGGTTATAATAGTTATTATGGTTATTATAGTTATTTTTATTGTAGTCATTATTGTAGTTATGGTTATTGTGGGTATTATAGTTTTGGTTTACTTATTATATTTATCTTAGTTATCATAATTATTTAAATTGCATTGTATGCCTCCCACAGGTTGGTACTTTTTTGGTGATATGTAGTTTATATTATGAATATAATGCTTTAATCAAGGCTTGGAATTTTCCGGGAAATGCGAATATCCGCTTTTTTCAAATGTTCTGTCCGCGTGTTTTATTATATTTCCGCGTAAAAAAAATCGAATTTGATATAAAATGTTCGCAGCAAATTTCTTTTTTACCTCGGCGTTGCCGACGACTTTCACCTCGAAAAGCAGAAGTTGCTCTTTATGTTTCGGAGGAACGTAAATTGTCAACATTGCCGGGGCATCTGGGATAGCGTGGTGGATTTCTTCAATGGCATCTCGTGTGATTGTAAACTGTGAACCGTGGTGACAAATACTACGACTCTGCAGTCAAAAATGTGTGGAGGTGAGGGTGGACGAATGGGCTAAAAAGACGCAGATGCACGCCTCTGGGGGAGGTACAGTTTTACTTTTTTTAGTCCTCCCGATTTTTGTCGGCAAAAGGTCCACATCGACTATTTCAAGGCCGTGTGCGCACATTTTTCGGGCTGTAAAAATTTCCGCTTTTTTGTCATTGGTCATTCCAAGCCCTGTTTAATAATCAGTAGTAAATAAATGCTCGGTTGAAAAATGTGAGGTGTCGGATTATTTGCATGACAGCTTCCAAACGATGGATGTTGTTGAATGACTTCTCGCCTGATATGTAGCTGTCAGCTTCTTAATAAGGTTGTTGATCTTGTTAAGTAGATTACTCACATCCCTTTCATCTTTTGACAAGCAATATAATGAAATAAATTTTATGAGAATTAAATAAATTAATGTTCGAAATTCAACGTAATGTAAAGAATAAGTTCTGATCAGTTTTGTGCAACTGTCACACAATTGATTTTCTTCCGATTACCTTTGACCATGGTGTCATTGAATGAAATCACATTCAAGGGACTTCGTCAAATTGCAACAGTACATGCCAAAAGTAACTGTACAAAATATCACATGATGACAGGTTTCGTGGAATGTCCCAGTCTTATGGCCAAGTAGACCGCTTGCAGGTTCACAAACTTAGCAGAAAAGTGAACAGAGTTCTTATTTTGTTGCATAACCGCGCATAAGGTTTATACCCATTCATATGCAGAACCAGTAATAAGGTCTTGTAATGTTGACATCCGCAAGTTGTCGCTGTGCAGTAACATTTTGCCACCATGATGTCGAGGGAAGTGGAACAAAAATCCACCTTGCAAAAGGTCTGTAGGCGATCAGAGTGGCTGGTATGACAGGTGATCTCTCTTTTTTATGAAGAAGCGGAAATTTGTCACACACATACACCGTTCAGGCCCATTGTCATTGGCAGCAGGGGTGGATGAGGTCACGGCAGCGGGATGGAGTAGGTCATGGCATGGCATGAAAAATCTCATGCCTATAGCTTCATATGTGCTAACACCCTCCAAAGTTTAGGAGAAGCCTCGTTCATTGTCAGAGTTATCTTACTATGTGGTAAAGACAACAGGAGAAATAGAAGGAAAATTAATAAGGTGGCTAGGACATTCTGTAATTGGGTGCCATGACTGAAAATGGTATTTTGTGTGCTTTCTTTTGTCATGTAACTGTACTTTGGGTACCATGACTGAAAATGGTATTTTGTGTGCTTTCTTTTGTCATGTAACTGTACTTTGGGTGTCTGGACACAGGGCCCGATTGAAAATTTCTGTTCTCTCTGCTCTCATCTAAAACTTAGATTTTGTCGTTAAAGTTGTTCCTTTTAATGTTCTTGGATGACAGGGTGACTTTTAAGTTCCACTGCTGTTATTAGTGACTTTGTGGTGCAAGGGTTCGAATCCCGGTCAAGATGATTTTTTTTGCTGTGCGATGTGAATTCTTTGAACTCAGCTCCTGTTTTGAGTCTTCGATTCAATCTGATGTAGCGACAGTTAATTTTTTACTCAGCCTCCTTTCCTGTCTCTCCTACGTCAGTCTTACGACACGGGTCTAATTACGGAATCCCACAATCATCCTAATTGCAGTCATTTGTTGATGTGCAAGACACTGACATTCAGAGATTGGATCACCTCTTCCATTGTCCATGGAGAGCTGTGATTAGTTTAGTGGTCTGCCTTTGATTGACATGACTGCCTTTGATTGACATGACTGCCTTTGATTGACATGACTGCCTTTGATTGACGTGCCTGACGCTTGTGTTAGAAACAAACATATAAAATAGAAGTGTTTGCTGTTCCAAAACTGAGCAAACATATTTGCAGCCAGTTGGATTTGTCTGAATCTAGCACACGATCACATCAACTTTGGGGAACATATGGAGGATGACTGTAACTTTGTTTTTCTTTTTTTGTCACAATTCTAAGCTGTATAACATAGAAAGACCATGTTTGGAGAAACAGTGAGCATTCCAACTACTTTTCTTTCATCAGATTCCACTTACTTGAAGCCTTAAAGTACTTGGCTGTACTTATTAATTAGAATGTCCACCTTGTAATTCATCGACCTGGGACCGGTTTTATCAAAAGGTGTTAGTTCAGTCATAGCTAGTACTACATTTAAACTTTGATTTTACTTTGCACATCAAGTACATGGCTTATGAAGCCAATGATTTCAGTCTCCATACGAACACTTATCACCTTTACTTATTAAGTTGCAATGCTTCACTCTTCTAAATAACACAATGTCGCGTTTGCAATAACGTGCCTACAACTGTCTTTAACTAAGACTGGACTTGTGACATTTAAAGAAACAGGCCCCTCAGCCTTGCTTATCAGAGAATTGTCTCCCCTTATGTTCCAGCGTATTTGATTCCGGTGAGCTCCATGCAGCACCTTCCAAGTGGTGCAGAGACTCATCTGTAAGACTGATGTCATGTAGAAAGGCTGCGTTTCGTTATTTTTCATTCATTTCGATTACCTTATGGGGGCCATTGATTTGCTGCAGCCAGTTTGTTCACAGCTAAAAATTCTTTATTGACAAAAATATTTGCTGAAATTGGTATTTCTGTGTTTTTCAAACACTTGTAACATCACTGTCAGTGCTCAAAATTTTACCAACTATTATTTCGTGGCAGCGGTACTTCACAAAATCTATGCAAAATTTCCTGAAAGTTATTTTTTGTTGATTAATTTGATGAATATATAAATGTCATGTTCTACATGAACTAATTTTCATGCCATCTGTCATGTATTGACGTCATTCTCGAGTAATTTCAATGCATAGCACAAAAGTTACTTGAAAGTGCCCTTACGTTATATTTTAACAATCGAGGTTTTTGTGCTATTTTCAGAATGGCACGGGGGACATCATTGTTGAATTAGCTCTTAGATTCATTGAGCGATTTACCGTATTTTGTTCATAACGGGGTACAATTACCCTCCTGTATGTGGCTTTTAACGTTAGAAAATTTTGTCCTTCTTCAATGAATTATTAATAACAATTATAATGAATAATCTTGTTGCTGTCATGGCAATTACGTGATAATATTTCAGTCATGCAAACGGCGTGGCGAGAACGGAACCCGCAGGCACGAATCAAAGCTGCGCATGAAGCACTGGAAAAAAACTCGGAGTAAGTAGTGGATGCACCAGGGTGTTACTTGTCATGGAACTTAAAAATCTCACTCGCTGTTTGCTAACATAAAATATGGAATTACAGCATCCATGTTTGTTGTGTTGTGACAGCTTAATAGGTTGTTTTGGTTGTTTGGTCTGGATGGTGACACCTATAATGACTAAAAATGATGTCTCTGCTGCATTCCGTAGTTCCCAAGCCACTGCTTTGCTCTTGTGGTTAACACTATTATGGAATGGTACGATGCAGAATTCGGCATTCAACTTCACCAACCAATCACTTAGGTGCCAGCCATTCTGCTAGGATAGGCTTGAAAGGTTGGGTGTATAGTCGCGAAGCACTCGTCTTACTCTAGTGCGATTTTACGAGATCTTGAGACATCTTGATTTGTTACACAAAACATGGTCTACCAGAACGTTTTCCTGGCCCTGGTCTTTGCCTTACACATTTTTGAAGCTGCTTTTTTATCAAAATATAATATTCATTTTCATGAGCGTCACTCCTACATTAGAGTGATGGGTTTAGATTGAAGGGCACCGTTTATCGGCTATAATCAATGTCTGACATGACTATGAATCAATTGCATAGGAAGGCTTTCTGTTGCTGGGTGCGAAGAAAATGCGAGCCCCTCCCCCAGTTTCCAAGGCTTGTAACATTGTGGCAAATGCTTATAACTAATGAAAACATTGTATGTTCATAGTCATTGTACAGAACATAAAATTAATAAGCGCAATTGGCGCTAATCATTTTTCCTTTAAAAATGAAAAATTTCTCTCTTGTTTGCCTTGTTGTCTCCTGTTTCAGTCAGATTTTTTTGTTCAGAGGGTGTCGATATCTGATAATTTTTATGCTCATACTGACTGCTGTCAATCTAAATTTACAGCTTTCTTGACAACAGTCAGCTGCATGGGTCATGGATTTTGAGAACCAGTTTGTTGCCAGTAATTCATGCTAGAAAACTGGTTCTTGAAATGTGGGACCCATCTACGTGATTATAACAGCTTTCCTGTTTCCTTACAAGGTCTCCCTTTTGCTGAACCCAAAGTGTTAGTTTTGATTAAAGTGGCATTGAAATTCTTTGAAATTATACGACTCGGTCATGCCAGGGTAGATATTTCATCAAAATTAGTCCAAAATTTATAGGGAATTGAAAGGAACATTTTTGTGTTAAAATTTGTAGCTTTCTAGTGGAAGAATAAGTTATTCACAGTCGTGAGTCAGGAGGACATAACAATACACGGTCTAGTTCATATGAGCATAAACTGCAAACTTAAAATTGTTACCCATGGTAACGTGGGTTGTTTTTCCTGTTTGATTTGTCATAACCTTTGCATGTTTCGCACCTTGTCAAACTTTGACAATTAACACCTGCGTGTGCGTGACTGACGGGTGTTAATTGCGTCAGTATTGATTGTTGTTGATCTCTGTTCTGACATTCGTAACAAATGTGTGTGTGTGCGTGTGTGCATGCTTGCGTGTGCGTGTTTGTATGGTTGTTGGCTGTCATGTTGTGCTTGAACTTGGAATTTCACTGGATTTCAAGATCATGTATGCATAAACTTGGAATAATCACATTCGTGTTCACCCTCATAAGAAACTGCACTGCAATAAAGCAACTCGCTATAAAATGGTTTTGATCTTATTTACCAAACAATAATTGACAAACCATACTCATATTCCTCTGATTGTCTGACAAAAATTATGGTAAACGAGAACATGGGTGATCGTGGGGTCAATAATTACAAATTTTCTTTATACTGAACAACGAATTTCACCAAATTATGTAGATGAATATATAATTTCACGCGCACCTAATCTTCAGATTAAGCTTAATGCTAAGTTCAAGCACAACAGCCAGACACCCTACTGGGAGGTGGATTTCACATTTTCTCAGCACTGTCACAAAGCTGTGTTTGATGGAAATGATTGTAAGAAGTATGCTGAATGCGTTACTTTTCAAACGCTTTGAATTCAAGATGCAGTAAAATGTCATGAATTTCTATCACAAACGATTGCCAAAATTACCTTTTCCATTTTTTGTGAACTTTGTTGTGAATGCCCTCAATTTTTCAAAATGTTTTTTGATGGTATTGAACTTAAGCGCACTAAAGCATTAATTTGATGAGAAAACATTTGTAAAAACAATGCGTAACGGTGTTTTGGACAACATTGCATAGAACATTGTATCTGAAAGTTTCATATGAGGTATTATGATATGAAGTTAACCAGATTTGGCCAATTTTCTGATGTCCTTCATAACCTTATTGTGAGACTGTCATTTGTCATTCTGGTGCTAATGAAGTTTTACTGTTGTGTAGTGAGTTGTTATGCAGACTTAAAACTCAAAAAGTCGACTGCGGCACGCTTAAGCGTTCTTGACTTGTTCGAAGCAATATTATTTGAGTGGCCCTGTGTCCATCATACAACGTGTTATTCTACCTCCACTAAAGAGGAAAATTGCACCTGGGATGAGACCAGTTTAATTATTTTTTAATTTAAGGATGAATGGTCTAAATCAAAATTTTTGCGTAGTTGACAGAATGCAGGTTCTACCAGCATTTCTATAAAATTTCTCTAGTTTGGTACTCCCAGTTTGGGCTCTAAAATTCAGGCTTTTAGGGAAATTTTCTTTACGCTGAAACTTGGGTTGTGCGTGACGTAGGCATTCATCGTATTTCTCAAATATCAAGACGTTGCGTTTTGTATCATTAGAGTCTGAAAGTAGACTTGGAAATTTGTAAAATCATTGAAAATAGCGGGTGACGCAATATGCGTCCACGAAGTGTGTAACATAGGTGCATGATCATATCTCATTGTTCGTAATTCATAATGTAGGACTGATGACACAATTATTTGCTTATTTCTAAAGTTTGATAAAAGCTCTGACCGCTTATTTCTAAAGTTTGGTAAAAGCTCTGACCTTGAGCATGATAATTTTTCCGTTTACCGAAATTAGAGAAGTTTTATCATAAGTTTTTTATGTCATGAGCTGTCACATTATTTCATCTCCAGCTGTGCTCCCGCCATGATTTTATTGGCTGAGGAGGAGGCGACGACGATCTTGGAGGCGGAGAAAATGTTCAAGCAGGCGTACAAAGTAGCAGAGACGTGTTATAGAAAGAGTCAACAGCTGTTACATACAAACACAACAACCCCTGCGCAGGAGGCTATACACAGTAAGCTTCCTATGTTAACAATTCATTTCCCAACTGATGGCTCTGAATGGTTCATACTAGATGGGATCTGAAGAGCACAAACTTTTTAACTACTTTTATGATCGTCTTTTGTTTGAGGATTGGGGAATGGAGGTGGCAGCTGTTGATGTTGCTTGTTAGGGCCATCCCTGATTAGACAGGGACACTGGAATCTCGCTTTATTTACCCACAATGCCCCAATATCCATCAAGTACTTTTGTTGCCTCGTTTTCGTACCATTGGAGTTTCACATCTTCTTAGTTCTCTTTTTGTCCTTCTAATACCAATGAAGTATTACTACTGGCTTGTGTGCTGCAAATCTGATGGGAGAAAATTGGATTAACTTGACCATCATGTTAAGTTCTTCACCTTCCAGACAAATTCAATAAAAACAAGAAAACATTGCGTGTGGTTGAAGCAAGTTCGTTTGAACCTAACAGAATCCCATGTCTTGATTATACCTGTTCAATTCTGATACTTTTAAATGGTTATAATCGGAAGTATTTTCACAGCAATGCACTTCGACTTTTTCTGGCATGACCAGTGAAAATGTGCTTGACATTCGAAAATGAGGCTTTTATAAACAAGTATTTGGTAATGCTTTCTTACCTTCAGAACAAAGGAGAGTTCCACTGCCGTGTAATTCGTGGCTTTCTTACTGCTCATAATGACCCAGTTAAAACTCATATCTTAACAATATTCATCTAAACAATTTGTGGTTATCCAAATTGGGGCTTCAAATAAGGGCGGGAAGACGAAGGGATTCCTTTGCTTTTAGATATATTGCTGTGTTGTTTTCTCCAGTTATAACATAGACTGAGTCATTAGTAAAAGGTATCTCTAAAACGAGATTATTTTGTAAATGACTACCGTGTTGTCAGTTTTTCTATCCTCATAAAAAGGGAAATTTCGTTTCACTATGGTTTCCATTTTGTTGGTGCTCCCTCTTTAGTTGAATATGAAATTTATCTGTTAATTTTGAAAAAATATTTTGTAAGATTTAACGTCAATGGGAGGGCATTTTGACTAAAAAACTGGTTTGCGTCAAAATTTGTTTCATGGAGTTTCTATCTAAAATGAAGCAGAAACTAAACTAATCTTGGACAAGGATTTGTAAGAAGGTTTGTTATCCATTGACAGTTAACGGTGAACATTGGTAGACCTGGGGAAATATTGGTATGTTTTGTTCTGCAAACAATGTGGCGTCACCTAGTGACCATTAAAGGTTGACATCATGGCAATATGGGATAATTTATTATGAGGAAAGTGAATAGAAAATATGCCAAAATCTCACCAATTCAGGACAAAATATGGCGGAAAAGAGAAATTTTATTTTCTCAATTTTTATAAAAAATATGTAGCATCAATTTTAATGATTTACAAAGTTCTGTTCTATAGCTACCATCAGAAATATTTTTGAAAATGTTGTCAGCAATCATGATAGAAGACAAGTAAGGGGTAATTTTGGCATTAAGTATTTTTGTTCAAAATTGGTGAGATTTTACCCGTAGTGCTTACAGTGAAATGTTTTGATTGTTACCCGTATATTGAGCACTGTCATGTGGCTATTACTTTACGAGATTTTGTTTCACCCTATGGTAAGTGTCGAATGTTTTGAATTAATTTTGCGACGGTCGAAATAATCGAGTCATGAACAATGACAAGTTAAAATACTGTTTTTGTTCATAGGTATGCGGTCCGAACTGAGCTCATAATGTTTCTTCATTAATTTATTTTATTTTATATTCCTTAGACTTTAAAGTTTATCAATATTGGTCTGGGAAACAGCACTCAGAATACGTACCTGAAGTGTCTGCATTAGTTTTCCTGTAAATCGTTGTTCATTGTCAATACCCTTGATATTAATTTTTCTTCCAATATGTTTGTAGGACGCGACACCAATGTGTTCGTTTACGTCAAACGTAGGATAGCAATGTGTGCCAGAAAACTGGGCAAGACACGAGAGGCTGTCAAAATGATGAGAGATGTATGTAACGTATTAATTCTTCACAGTCCTTGTGATGTATTAATTCTTCACAGTCCTTGTGATGTATTAATTCTTCACAGTCCTTGTGATGTATTAATTCTTCACAGTCCTTGTAATGTATTAATTCTTCACAGTCCTTGTGATGTATTAATTCTTCACAGTCCTTGTGATGTATTAATTCTTCACAGTCCTTGTGATGAAATATGCCATATGATAGTGAATATCTTTATTTCAACGCTATAAGATGACAGTATAAATCAGCAGTAACGTGCCAAAAAAGAATCAAAATATTTAGTTAAACAAAGTTGTTATAAACCTGCCTTCCATCACGAAACTCAATTTTTGATTTAGACCACTCACTTTTCTCAAATTGTTTCATAGTGAAAATCGATTTGATTTCTGGGATTACATAAAACTGGCAGTTTGTTATTGACGTGTCGTGGCGCGTCATCTTATTCGTTGAGCTTGATCGCAAGCAGTAACAAACTGTCAGCTTTTTGCCAGAACAAAAACCACTTCTCTTCCGAGTAAGGATCAAGTTGACATCAATTATATTGCTAAAAGTTGGATATGGTAGTTTCTTCAATGGCTGCAGGTTTATAGGCCCTCAAGCTTTCAAACTCTTCACGGTACCGTTTCTCTTCAATGTTGACTAACACATCATCGGAGGAATCACCACACACATGATACATGATAAACAAGTTGCCATTTATTGGTTGTCAAGGGCAACCAGTTGATCGTAGATGGTGGGAAGATCCTAGCCATATAATCATGGCAAGCTTTTCCTACCGGGTTTCAAGTGCTTCTCTGATCTTTTGCTCCAAAAGTTGTCCTCTCAAACACTTACACTCACATCTTGTAGTGAGAGTCGAGCTGTTCTTCAAACAGTTCTATAATTCCACAACCTAAATTACGCCCAGTTTTACCATGCTATTTCGAACATTCAACACTACGCATTGTTCAGTGCTTTTTACTACCTTCCAATTTATCCTTGGAATGAATGTCTAGTAATTATCGAAAAGTGGTAACAGGTTTATTATGTTCACACCTCGTGGTTTCTGAAAATATCGACGAGTTTCTTACAAACCTTTCACGTACGACAAAGGCAGACGCACACTAGAATTACTACAGTTACAGTTGTCGGACTTTTGTAACTGCTTTTATTTAAGGAAGGTCATAAAGGTTATGTAGAACCATACGTAGTGTAGTGTGCCAAATTCCTGCAAAACTATAGATTTTAAAGCATTAAAAGTATTGTTGTGAAAGCAGAAAGCCTGTAGAATTTGAATGGGGTCATGTGGCTATGTCATTTTGATAAAATTTCCAAAAGAGTAATTAAGTTACATTCATTACAAAGCAATGGCATCAAATTGTGTTTGATATAATTTTTGAGATGAAATCTCATAAACGCTGTTAGTTTTCTAATTATATTGAAACCATGTTTTTATTTTAGACAACATTGATATTGTTCATAAATTTATATAAGTCCAACTTTCATAGCCTCTCGTGCAAAAGTGGAAAAGTTTAAAAATAATTCCCAACATCGTTTTGGAGTACAACGCCCGAGCAGCCATTTCTGAAATATGATGTTTCAAAGTTAGCCAAATTTGGACGTTTTCTTGGGACCCTACATAGAGTGCGCAATGTGGCTTAGTGGTTTAAGTGACCGCTTTCTCTACTCATGGTTGTGGGTTGGGAGTCTCAATGGGGCACACTGCTAGACCCTTGCAGCCGATTTCATAAAGGTGGTTTAAAGTTAAACCTGGTTTAAACTGGACTTAGACCAGGTTTAAAGATAATCTGCATTTCATAAAGGTGGTTTAACTTTTAGACCAGTGGTCTAGTAAAACCTGGTTTAACTCCAGTTTAGACCTGGTCTAAGTCAGTTTTCATTTCACCAACGAGGTCTATATTCTTTAGACCTGTATTAAGATCTTAAACCATGTTTAACTTTAGACTTGGTCAGACACAGGTTTAACTGTTAAATATGTCAGACTTGCATGGNCCTTGGAGTCTCACTGGGCCACACTGCTAGACCGTTGAATTTGGTCTCTAGCTCCTCAGTTCAGTTTAAACTATAAAGCTTGAAAATGTTTCCAGGTGATCAGTGCAAAGAGCCCACCTGAGAACCTGTGCATGTCTGGTACAAGGTGTAAATTTTATTTTGGTCCTAGGCTTCATAACTGTAAACTAAACCGATTTGTAATGTGCCACACGTGTCTGTCTATTACAGCTGATGAAAGAATTCCCTATGTTCAATCTGTTCAGTATACACGAGAACCTGATAGAGGCGCTGCTTGATCTGCAGGCATATGCTGACGTACAGGCGGTGTTGGCAAAGTATGACGGTAAGTCTGTCATGATATGATCTGCTTGGCGGGTGCTTGAGTATAGCGATCAAATACGTGAAAGAGGGAGAAATGTAATATACTTTCAAAAAGTTCCCATAAATGCACTATTTTTAACTGAGAATTATTAGCAAGCAGTTCCTTACTGAGATGTTTGGTAGAATAACTGTATAATACATTTGTCCAGAAATGTGTTGAAATAAACTTTGTTGGACCCAAATCGTTGTTGATGTTCGGTTTAGAAACCATCAATCAATTTTTAATCAGAACACATCTAGTTGAGTCTTTCGTTGATCAGATTTCTGTAGTTTTAATCTGCTTAATGAAAAATAGGTTTTGAGTTTCTGCGCGTTTGATGTTAGTGGGAGTATGCAATTACTGTGAACTCGAACTTCGATGCTGCATTTTGGACCTTAATGGTTTATACCCATTCTGGGCCCTGGGTGTACCCATTCTGGGCCCCATTTGTACCCATTCTGGGCACTGTTTGTACCCATTCTGGGCCCTTTTTGTACCCATTCTGGGCACTGTGGGTACCCATTCTGGACCCTATTTGTACCCATTCTGAGCACTGTTTGTACTCATTCTGGGCCCTTTTGTACCCATTCTGGGCCCATTTGTACCCATTCTGGACCATGTGGTTACCCATTCTGGACCCTGTGGTTACCCATTCTGGGCCCTGTGGGTACCCATTCTGAGCCCTGTTTGTACCCATTCTGTCTTTATTTGACTCGTCGTCTGTTCAATTGCAGACATCAGCCTACCAAAAAGTGCCACAATATGTTACACGGCCGCTCTGCTCAAGGCAAGATCTGTAGCTGACAAGTAAGGTTTAATGTCATCTTGCTTTAAAATGCTTCTGATGATAAATTTGGCCAAATTTGGACATTTTCTAGGGACATAATCTTAAGTTGTTTTCTCATCGTTCATCCATCTTTTCTACTGTTTGGTAAACTGTGACACTGCACCTTGTGCAGTTTTTGTATTGTGTAAGAATTCTTGAAAGTTTTTTTGCCGGCACTATTAGATGATTCAACTGCAAAATGAGCGAAATCGTCTATTCCGGCAAATCTGGTTTAATTTGTCTGTATTTTTCTGAAAAGCGTGGATGTTTATTTAGTCAGCATAGCAATCTTAAGAGTTTTTATTGATTGCCTTTTTGCATCCTTGTGGCTACTTCTATTTAACTTTATTTACATCGGAATCATTAATTTGTATTTGCTTTGGAGTACACTAAGTGCTTTAACACTATCCAACCAGTCTGCTCCCTCACATGTTCAGTACGTGCCTAATGTGATCTGACAAAATGGCGTGAAATTGCCTGTCATGACAGCCAAGTACAAGCTTAGTGATGAATATTCCACGTCATGGTGGGGAACGGGAATTGTCTTGGTAATGGTTGGTGTGTATGAATATGGTGGGCTGTTGTTCATACCAGGGTAGCAATTTCATCAAGTCCAATTTTTCTCTGCTGGTAGGTTTTCTCCCGACACAGCCTCCAAGAGGGGTCTGAGCACCGCAGAGATGAACGCTGTCGAGGCCATTCACAGAGCTGTCGAGTTCAACCCACATGTTCCAAAGGTAAGGTTCTGAGTTAGGAACTTGACAGTATTCAGCATAGCTGCAGTAAAACATTCTCAAATTAAGTTGAAATTTAAGCTGCTGTAAACCCGCCTTGTGTTAATAAAAAGAACTTTATTTAAACCATGTACAGCCTGTAATGGGCCTCAATTTTCTCCTTCCTCAATGTAGAAGTGATTTTTTTGATTTG
The DNA here is from genome assembly GCA_002633005.1 of Phoronis australis. Classification (NCBI taxonomy): domain Eukaryota; kingdom Metazoa; phylum Phoronida; family Phoronidae; genus Phoronis; species Phoronis australis. The sequence goes on from NMRA01000021.1 coordinate 1,473,830, forward strand.
GAAGCAACTGAAAATTGGTTATTGTTTGAGTTCAGGGTTTACAAGTTCACTGATCACGACGTGTCCTTTTACATGGTCATAGGCAGTAAGTAAACTCAGTTCTTTTGATACCTACAATTTGCACCAGTTAAATAGCGGTAAAAGGTTTAAATCAAAATTGCATGCTCTAAGGGTAGACAGTTATCCTTCCTCCGATAACGCGGGAGATTTCTAATTAACATTATTCTATTCTCACTTCTTTTCCCATGAACTGCAGCTCTTTGCACATGTAGCACCTAATCTGTTGCTTACAGTTGTCTCTCAAGCATGTCTTATCTTGACTGGATAAAGCTTTTATCTTCTGCATTTCAGTATTTATTAGAAATGAAAAGCCTCATCCTGCCACCTGAGCACATCCTCAAGAGAGGCGACAGTGAGGCGATTGCCTACTCATTCTTTCATCTCAAGCACTGGAAGCAGGTAGAGGGCGCTCTCAACTTGTTGCACTGCACCTGGGAAGGAAGTAAGTCTTCACTGCTTGAGGTAAAATATTGCACCTTTGAAGTATCAAATGTGCATTACGTTATTTGTCAGAAGTTGTGGTTTCAATCAAAGATGTTTTATTGGTTCACTTATTGATACATTAATGGCTGTGACTGAAACAAGTTGTGTTCATGTTCATTCCTGTTATAAAACTTTGCTAATGTGAATGTAGAAAGCAAAATGAACGTTTAAGCCACACACGGCAACATGGTCAGTGACAGAAATTATTGACTTAAAAAGCAAATGAATCAAGTTTGTCTGCTGGGAAACAGTTTGGAAATTAAAGCAATCCAGCTTTTTTCTCTATCTTTGAATATGGGAGATCAAGCCAGCAATGTTTGTTTGCCTCAAAGTTTGTATTACGACAGCACCTTGTGTGTGACTTCAAAGATATCATTTCGTCTTGCGTTTGATTTTGAGTTGCTTACCATAATCTTGTTTTAAGTTTTTGATAGTGTGTTATTTGAATGAGAAAATAAACTGCTGCATACATGTGTACCAACCCTGTGAGTTCATTTCGAGGGGTCAACTGTTGTACAATATTTAGATCTAAATTCTTGGATTGTTTGTGTTATCACATAATACAGTGACTGTGTGTTTCATTCTCTTATCACATAACACAGTGATTGTGTGTTATCTTTGCCAACAGCATTCCGACTGATCCCATACCCACTAGAGAAAGGTCACCTATTCTATCCCTATCCACAGTGTACAGAGAACGCTGACAGAGAACTATTACCATGTAAGTGCCTAGAGACAGTGAGGGTGAAATACCCAGTTTTACCCTAATTCACTCAAACTTCATTTGTGAATGGATTATTTCAAACTGCTGTGACACTTATTTAGACCACTCTTTGTATCTCTGTTTGAGTTGGTTGTCGGCATACAATGTCACAAGGCTGTTCAAAAGTACAGAATTGGGCCAAAAAGTGTAGTTGGCTGTGGTCTGTACCCCGACTCAATTTTAAACCTGCACTCACCGACTAGAAAGAGATAAGAAAATGCCCACCTGCATTAATTTCAGCCAAGACACAAAAGCAACAATAAGCTGGGTTTGAAATACCGTGATTTGCCAAGGGACGAATAAAAAAAGAACCACCATGTTGATTTTGCTCTCGACTCGGGTGGATTTTCTTTTTTGAAAGTGTGAGCAACTAAAAAATACCACACTTTCGACTCGATTTTCAATAAATCACAGAGCAAACAAGCCAACTATGCTTTTTGGCCTTATGTCGTGTCCAATTCAGATATCGTCTGTGATGTGATATTTCCAAATGATGTAAATCTCTCATCTTTGCTACAGCCTTTCATGATGTGTCGGTGTACCCCAAGAAAGAACTTCCTTTCTTCATCCTGTTCACAGCTGGCCTCTGTTCATTCACCGCCCTGCTGGCTCTGCTAACACATCAGTACCCCGACTCAATGGGGGCAGTCGTCAAAGTGGTCAGTATTACCATTTAATGAACTTCTTAATAGCTATTGAAGTCATGTAGGAGCCTAGAAAATTTCCAAAGTTTGGAACATCGTATCTCAGAAACAGCTGATGAAATTCACGCCTGTGAAACTCTCGGGTTTCATGCGTGCATTGTTTTCCAAAAATTTGATGAGGAATTGTTTTTAAAATGTTCCTCTTTTGAATGAAGGGCTATCAGAATGTAGGATTTTTATGATTTTCATGAAAAAACTCGATAATTGCATAAAAGGAAAACGAAATGATAATTGTAGAAAATTAACGTTTCTGAGATATCGTCTTGCTCATTTACATCAAATGAAATTTGGTCATGTTATCGGTACTGTGGTTCATCTGTCACTTAAAATAAAATTTCTTTTTTTCTAAATTTTGATAAAAAGACATCATGGCACTTTGGTCACATGACTCAGTTAATGACAGATTGTCAGAAAGATAAAAATCGAATTCTCCAGGATTTCGAGTTTCAGAAAATATGCACTTTTATAGAGTTAAAGCCTAAAGTTATGGAGATGGCTTACTCCGTAAACTTGTCAATTAGGTCATGCATGACCTTAAAAGTTTTTGTGTCAATTTTAGGAGTGCCGTTAAATGTCTATTTACTGAATATTAAGAAAGTTTAATGTACAAAATAAATATTACATTACTAAAATTTCTGAAAGTTTCATGTACTATGATGATTATGAAAGTTTTTTAAAAGCACTGTATACTGAGAGCAGGCATATTTTTGTAGTAGGCACATGATTTTATTTTGTTAAGGGACTATTCACAAGTATCGCCATCTTTAGGAGTTTTGAGTGTACTGAACATAATGTGCTTTAGCCTTGGTGGTATCAATACTCTGCAAGAGTATGCATTTGATCTTAAAAATGAGACGCATGAAGGCAAAATGAATTCATTGTTTTTGCATTTAAAAGCATGAAGAATAATATTGTTTTGTAACTTGTTACCTGACAGACACCATTACTGAAGTTACTGCCGTGATAAATATCACTGTTTTTGTACATTGGACTGGAGGGGAGGGGGGGTTCTGGACATGTCAGTCTCAAAAATGGCGATGCAGGAAGGCAAAATTCATTATTTTTGCATCAGAATTCATGAAGCATAACCTTTTTGTAATCTGTGCTGAAGGTTACTGGTACTACGAGACAAAAGTAATCAGACAAAATACAATGCACGACAAATGTAGTCAAACAAAATACCATTTTTCCAACACAAAAGCTTATCCTGTTAAAGGCGAATGCAACCTTTTTTCATGTCATTTTTAACAAAAATAGGGTTCGTTGATTATCCCAGACATATTTTTCACTTATTTACAGCTTTTCGTAATTTAATTAATTACTCGTCGTCTACTCCGGAAGTTTTGGGAGGCAAGAATTTTGCGCCAATTTCTTTTCATACAGTCGAGTCAGTCGTTGTTCTACCTCGGTTGTGATAAGTTCGGTCGTCGTTTGCTTTTGTTTTCGATTCAGTCAACATGCCACACTGTTGCTGCCTATCGAGATGTACTCATTATCGTCTCACATACAGAGGAAGAACTGTCCCACTTGCCCGAGTGTCCCGCGACACACTCCAGTGGATGGTGACTTGAGCACCCAAACTGCTTACATCCCACCATGCGACTCCCTCGTCACACACGTGGCACCTTCTAAATAGCCCCAATACAAGTCCACAATAAACTTATCAAACTTAGGCTCACCGATCTGTTCATTGGATGACGAACTGTCCTTTTCACTGGGTGTCAAACTGGGCCTGTAGTCACTCCCACTACTCAACATTGATGCAGGGCTGCTTACAGGCTCTGGGCTAGAGACAACAGCACACGGGGAATCACTAATACTTCCTGGAATTGCACGCTATGGAGTACGTTCGGAGGCATGACAGTAGATGAAGTGCCTCCAGTCACTTTATATAGTTGCCACAGCTCACGAGGCTTCTTGCTTCAAAAAACCGCACTTCTCAGGGGTGGCAACGGGGCACTGCCGGGAATCAACAGCGACTGTGTGGAACCCTTCTTCAGGCATTGTTTCGCAGGGACCTTCATCAATTCAGCGTACATTTCTCTGTCGTAATCTGACGGCTGAAAATGCTTGCCACTGCTTTGTACGTTGCGTGAATGGGTAGCTCTGCGTTCTTTACACGAGCGAGCTAGCCAAGTATGGCGAAGTGTGTCATCCTTCGGAAAGCGATGCAAGGTACCCAAAGTGCGTGTGAGACGATAATGAGTACATCCTGGTACGCAGCAACAGTGTGGCATGTTGACTGACTCGTAAACAAAAGCAAACGACGACCGAACTTATCACAACCGAGGTAGAACAATGACTGACTCGACTGCTCTCACAGTCTGACTGTATGAAAAGAAATTGGCGCAAAATTCTTACCTCCCAAAACGTCACTTCCAGAGTAGAGGGCGAGAAATTAATTAAATTACGAAAAGCTGTAATTAAGTGAAAAATATGTCTGGGATAATCAACAGACCTTGTTTTTGCTAAAAGTGACATGAAAAACCTTTAACAACAAAAATTACTGGTAATACCTATTAAAGCATTATTAGCCACCTTAATTACTTCCTTGTTCCCTGTTAATTCCCCTTCACTCTCGGTCAACAAGGAATTTGGCTTCCGCCCAGCCATTATGATGGGGAATTCGGGTCATTTTTTCCGATTACTTTTGACGTGCACTTATGTTTTTAAGTGCCGGATAATGGGTGTTGGAAAAACTTAAGTTGAGTGCATTTGTGCAAATAATGATGTTTGTGAACAGTTACTATCATGGTTCGTAATATCCGGAAATTGGTGATTTCCAGATGGTGACCTGGATGTACTACCCCGTGAGTTATGTGCTGGAGAAGTTAGAGGCCATCTTGCCATCCAATATTCTGCACACGCTGTCCAGAGTGTGACGTGTCACGTGACGTCTGCCTAACTCTGTACCCTGTATTGATTGTTTGTTGGTCTACAAAACTTGTCGTAAACATACACGAGTGTTAGCGATACATCCTCAAACTGAATTGGATCAAGGTGGCTATAAACCTACTCTTTCAGTGTGTTTTCTACACTGGAAATTCCCGGTTCTGTTAAAAAGCTAACTTTTGATTTTGACCACTTACTGTTAGTCACAACATGTTCCTTAGATTGAATTGGGGGGTATTATTAAATTCAATTCTGCTTTAGAGCAGGATTAAAAGTAGATGGCTTGACCCTGTTGGTCATTTTGTTCACAGCTAATGGTCTTGCGCTGTAATGAACTGTGGCTTCCTGTCAAGCCCAGAAGCAACTTCTTAAATATCTTATTAAGAAACAAGTCCAGACTGTTCAGTTTTATATCTATCAGTCAGTGGTCTAAATCAGAACAGAGGGTAGGTTTCTAGATGCGTATGTTCAAACGTTGTGTCTAGATGACTCTTGTTCACATTGAGGTGAATATTATCCAAAAGATGCTCAATAATTCCACAAAAACTCACAGTAACAACAATTTGGTTGTTTTCTAGGCTGGAAAATTATAGCTTTTCTTAACAGTATTGCTTTTGTTTTGATTCAAGTTGAGGGTGTTTAATCACTAAGAAAATGGAATTTAAGGGTGTCTAAAGTTGTGGAAACGACACCAGGAAAATCCAGCTTTGTCGACTGTCGTAATTTATTCTGCAGTGTTGACGCAAGCGTTTTATGTCCAAATCATGGCACAATTTGTCGTCATCACTGGTCTTGGTTTTCAACAGCTTAAAATAATTGGATATGATGTTACGCATTCGAAGCTGACTGCCTATCAGTGTGTAAGGCTTTGCTGTTCAACACATTGTCTTCACATCCTCTCCTTGAGAGACGTTGTCCAAGTATTTGTTGATAGTAAGTAGTGTTTTTTCTTGCCAAGATAATGAAGGAAAATTTTGGACACTGTTATCGCAATCTGCATCTTGGTATTTTGTCACTGGCATAGTACTTTCTCTTACTGCATCTCTTTGACTTATTGCTACTGGCATAGGAAGTATTCATTAACAAGTCCAAGTTTAATTGTGCCAGATGTAGAATTCAAGATAACTTTTGAAAAGTTACGGCTTTCCAAACTCTTCTCACCTCCATGAAAGTTAACTTTACAATGGAAATTCGCAGGATCATGTGGTGTCTAACTGTCAAAGCTTTTTCAATAAATTCATCCCTATGAGATGTTTGGATCTTCGTAACCATCTATTGAAAGCCTTTGGTAAAAATGTTAGTTAAAAATTATAATTATCTCTCCTCGGGTTCACTTAAAAAGTGGACGCAAGTTATGTCTGTGAATATTTGCTGAAACTTTCAGTTGTCATTTATCAAAAGCTGTAGGTGTTTGTTGCATTGCCATGGGTATGAGAAATAAAACGCAATCCTTAATCCTGTTCTCATTTTGTCTTACACGACTTTGAGGTGTTCCAGGTAAAATGAATACATGCCCCTAGACATGGGGGCTGCCACAATGTCCGTGAATGCACCTCCCCACCGTCAGTTGAGGTCAGAACAAGGAACCTCCCATTGCAGTTCATGTGTGCCGTAGTGTTAGCCAGAACAATTTCATCTATAAACAGCTCAAAATGTGGTCCATTCAGCTTGGGACCATTTGTTTTTGTTGTCTTTGAGGTTCCTGTATTAGTGTAAGGTTGCTGCTGGCACAAACGTATGACGGCAGTGGGGGATTCCTGGCCATGCGATGTACATCTCGGGGATTTTTGTCCCACGGGGACAGAACAAAGTTTTAGGAAAAGAAACAGTTCAAAATGGTTTATCCAAGGGGTGCACTTAATCATGATTTTACGATTTTAAAAGTCTATTCAGGGCACCTTTATGTGGCTCAAATTAGTATAAAGATTAGCTGGGCATGAGTCTGATGTTATCCACGGAAAGTGGTCGTGAACTGTCCTTATGTACATATAATAAAGAAAAAAATCTTTTTCCTTGTTGTCTAAAATGGAAATTATGCAGCGGGTTACATATAAGCACAATAAAAATTATAAACACTATGACAAATTTGATTTCCCAAGTTTCCCCAAACACACCACTGAGGTCGCTGTGAAGTAAAAGGAGTATAAAAAGCCATTAGTTTTGACAGGTTGGTCAACCAGTTTAATATTGGGCCATTTCAGCGGTGACCTTTCATTTTTTGTTGATAGCAACAAATTGTTATCGGGCTAAAGGGACCTTGGAGAAAATTTTGGAACACAACAAGACCAGAGAAATGATTCCAGTGATTAAGTCATAGAAAGGTTAGTGATACACCTTCAACATTTCAAGCTAAAGTCTTTCTCAAGCTGGTTTAAAAGATGGTGCCAAAAGATATTCAGCAAATGTTTGGACATGCAACAAAACGCCCGTTGTTAGAGTGTCCACTACCCGCTGTTTCAATTTCTCATGTTGGTGAATCTTGACTTGCGAACGAACTGTATCTGAATTGGTCTGTTAAGACAGTCTCCCACTTACTTTGAACTTTTGTTTTTGTATAACAAAATTTATATCAAACTTATTATACACATTATTTTCGATTTTACATATGTTAATTAAAGTGGTAATAAACTCTGGGCGGTGAGGAACAATGATTTTGGACGAATCCACACGTTAAAGTAAATCACGAACAACATATCACACGCCCATGAATACAGTGAAGGGTGGAAAAACTCCATTATAATTACAAAAGTCTTTGTAAGACGTCAGATTACCATACGAAACTAATAAATTGTAAATAATTATATACAATGCCCTTGACATACCAACCTTCATAAAATATGTATTTCTCGTCAATTGAGATTTTGTCTCGTAGGGAGCCATTGCCTTGCTAACAGTGAACATGCCAACCAATTCTCCAACACTTCGAAAAACTTCCCAAAACTGATTCTTAACTGAAGGAGCGAGAGAACGATAGGTCTTGGTCAAAATGAAACGCGTTACGTGAAAGCCGTAACACATTGTAGAAATTAAAATTTTCTTCCGGGCCCTCTCATCACTAAGTATCAATCTACAGAACCACGAAATTTCAAGGGTTTTGATGAATGACCTCAGATGAACCATTCTGCACCCTCCGAACGAAAAATCTTGAATCAAGTTAGTTGTCTCCATTTTGTCAAGTTCACTGCCTCAGATGAAACTGTAAAATAGTTTATCTAGCGATTCAATTGTGTAGCCTGACGGAGAGGGCAATGTTGTCGAGAGATGGACCAATTTTGACAGTGCAAAAGATTTAGTGACAATTAATTATTTTGCAAAAAGGTGTTTTAATTACCTTTTTAAAAATACCTTTTGGACCACTTTCTTAACGTCGATCCGATTTAACGAATTTTGTCATCATTGTTATTTGTTAACAATTCTCTTAAAAGTAATATGAAAGTTCATACCAATGGTAGTAAATGAACATCTAAGTCAAGAGAGATCAAATTCTGGACACAAGCGTATACTCTGACTTTTACTGAACCAATGAATACACTGAGTTTTTCCTAGGTTGGGTTTCAAACCCGAGAATTTGTAAAACTGGTCCAACAAATTCATAGAGATCCGTTGGAGCCATTTAGACAGAGAACTGTATCATCGGCATACTGTAAAATTTTTAACTGACGAAACATGGTGGCCATAATCTCGGCCCATATAGGGAGAGAGTGTCTTCTTGACGGAAGCGGCGACCAATTTCGAAAAAAAACTGTGGCGTGAAGCCATGACACTTTTTGTTGTCCGCGGATTTCTTGAAATGTTGGCCGCTTTTATCTACTTTCTCAATTGTAAACACTCGGTACTGGTACTCGGGGATGGGTTTTTGCACATTTTTGCACAGATGATCTTGACATTTGGTACAAATTGACATAGCTTGCACGTCACGAATTTTCCTTTTCACAAACGAAATTGTCGACCGGTTGAAAAAATGAATATTTCTTTTAAAGCCTGACACACCGTCATTGGCACGGCACATTTGGCATTACATTCAGGACAAGGGAAGGCATCTTATTTCTTCTCCTTCATGTGTCCGGTTATAGCCGAATATGTGAACGCACGGTTGACCAACAGGGTCGGTAAACTGATCTGAACAAATTAGACATTAAGTTTTAACAAGTACTAGTTTTTTGACACAGTCTCAGTGCTAACAACATAATAATTTCTTCACCATGAGAGCGTTTTCCCGTTCAGTGACTTTACCAGACGTAGGGGGTTCTGAGCGTGTGATGACATCTAGCTTCTTTTTAACAAGCAGGCCACTTATCTACCAGGCTTATTACAGACCACGTGTGAACACAGTCAAACTCAGAGTGAATTGGTGTATTCGGAAGGAATAGTTTGTCGTAACTTCGGCTGCAGTTGGGCGAGTGGCGATTCAAAAACATGATCATCATTTGACGAAGATTTCCGAAATGCTATTGGTTTGTGTTCAAATATGTTATAACTTAATTTTTATTTTGAACAGCACAGCCCAGTCAGGGTAGATACGAGTTGGAGATTAGAGCAATTATCGAACAAAAGAGAGCTGGCCCTCCAACCATGAATGCCAGAACGGGGTTAATCAGTCGTGCAGATATTGGCTATAGGGGTAAACTTCCCAACTTGTTGTTGGGCNTTGGCTGCCGGAAGGAGCGCGAGCCATGTTCCGTAGTAGACAGAGCCAAGTCGGCCGGCCGGCCAAGAAGCCGGAGGGAGGTAGCCTACTCAGTCTGCGCGGCGCGTGGCCCGGCGGCGGGCCGGGCGCTGTCCGGACCTTGAGCACGGCCAGGGAACCGGCGAGCAATGAAACTTGAAAAGTTCAATCAAATAATCACGTACACGTTGACAAAAATTGTGGAAATTCAAAAGAATATTGGAAGCTTTTGGAAAATGAAAAAATACCAATTATGGCAGATGATTTTCATTCGAACTAAATTTCTTGAGATTTTGCCGAACCGAAGACCAGAGACTCTGTTTCATGGAAGACCACACAGAGGGCGCGCAACTGAATCGGAAATAGTTTTATATTGTTTTCTTCATACGAGAACATCGATATATGGAAAACACATTCTGCGAAACCAACCATGTGTAGTCTAGAGACACACAAATTATTTTCCCATCTCATCAAAAGTGTAACTACCTAGAAAGTAATGGAACAGGCACACGCGAGGATTGAGGCTTTGAAATCAGCTTGCCTTCAAGTTTCAGAAAAGCCAACATTGGAGAATGTGGAAAAATTGCGAACGACCGTGTCCGACTGCGACCCATTCATTCTTTGTCAGCTACAGAAATTTGTCATATTCCCTCATGTGGTCGCACTAAATAAACACAATGGTTTGGCACAGGTGAGTTCTTAATTACTTGCCTTTGCAGTGAGAAAGCCACGAACAATATTATCCCTGACATGCGAGATGAGATGAGAATAAATTTTTTTAACAAAAACTTGATCTGTAATTTACCCTGCGTTGCATCTTATTGCAATCGGTCGCCGCTATTAGAAATCAGCTATTAGATTGTCTTTATTGTTTCAGAACCTGAAAGTTAAGACCATTGAATCATTGGAGCTAACCTTATCCAAAGTAGAAGTGACTGATGAGGACTGTTTTACAAATGTGTTCAGCTGCCTTACGTGTACCCTTAGTCCTCCAGTTGCCATGGTAATATTTTTATTGTAAATTAAATCAGTTTAGTTCATGGAGCCATCAACGAATTGTGAGAGAAGGGCCAATTTTATATTGTGTCTTGTGTATGACATGTTTTTTGCTAAACTGTGTTTGCATGATACTTTTGAATAAAGGTGTCATGTATTGTGGTTACGTAGTTCTACCTTCTGGAGACATATAGAAAAACATTGTGTTTTGTCAGACCACCAGAGGAAGTCACTGCTTCATGATCCAAGGGAGTTGCTGCTTAAACAGTTACTGCATGTTAACCTGAGATTAATTTATGATGTGCATTATTCTTCCCATAGAACTACATTTCAATCACTGGATTAAAGGCACCACCTCTAATTTCCAGCTACAACCCTCTAAGCTTCAGTACCAGACCAGTACCTGATACCCAACACAAAGTACAAATCCACAGACCTCTGTCCCCAGACTCTACATGTGCCAAAAATACTCAGCATGATTGGCATACTCCTGTCCCGAGGACCAGATTGCATGCATGCACTAGGGACTAGAGCCATGGCCATGGAATCTGATCTCCAAGACATCAGTTTTGTCACCATGTACGGAGCACTTCTGACCTGTGTGACACAAATCTCTAGTTTTGTACTGCAGGTTTGGCTCTGCTGGCCTAGGATTGGAGTTAAGAGATTGTAGTGGAAATTTAGAGGTGCGGCCATTGAGTTAGTCGCACCCCCTGGGATTGGGAGATTTTTATAGGTTAGAAGAAAGGTCTTCTGAATATTCCTTTCATTATGTTTTCACTTTTTGAATGTTTGAATTTTTTAAAATGTATGCATGTTTTCCATTCTCGTATATTTGACTATTTTCAGGGCAAAGTTGCAGAGCTCTCAGAAGAGCTCGTTACATGTATTATTTCCTGCCTCCTTGCATTATTCAAGCACTTGTCTCTAGTTGTTCTCAAACTAGTGTACACATCGAAGAATTTACCTATTCTGGGCCATGCTGTTTCCACTCTTCTTCACTTAGCGGAACACGAGAAGTCTCGGCGTGTAAAAGTAACCGCAATGGATTGCATTCTAGAGATATCTCAAGCAAAGTCAACTGGTAAGATTTTAACCTACTTAAATCAGACAAATCTGACTGATTAAGCTTGCTATTGCAAGATATGAAGGTAAGAATCTCAATGCAGGTTCATAATCAGCTGGACTTGTGTGATGAGGGTCACGGGGATTACAAGAATTGAAAATACGCCTACACAAGTCTTGCACATGAACATGTTTTGTTTCCTGAAAAGTGAGTCGAGGCATAATTCAGAAATTACGTCTTATGCTCCACACAACTATTTTTGACAAATGATTTCGTGTTAATTCATCGAAGTATAAGTCTCTGAGAACATACTCAAAATTACATTATTATTTAGATAATATCCATTGTTGTTCACATTGTCAATTACATGTCTTTTGGCTTCATCTTAAGTAAACACTGCCCACATATTGACCTTTGATATATTTTTGGCTCGGCATAACATTGGATTGCTGTCTGCATTTTAGATGCAAATTGCATGGCTATGGCTGGCGCTGTGTTTGCTTCCTTCCTACCAGGCATATCCATGACAACATGCAAGATTGCTATTGGTGACCCAAAGCAGGGACAAGCTGTAATAGAGGTTTGTTAATAAATATGCAATTTGTGGTTGCTGTATTGAAGATTTGAATAGACTAAAAAAGTTCATTCAACCATGTTCCTATTAAAATACCTATAAAATATCTGGAAATTCATTTTGGAGCCAATAGTGCATATGCACTGACTAAAGATGTACATATTCCAATTCACATCACACTTTTTTAATGCACCAACTGGTGTGCCCTATTTTGTTGAACAGTAACACTATGACACCGTCTAATGACAAGAGTCAACTCATGCTACAGTTGTTAGCCTTTAGTGTTGTTTACACTACAAAAGTTGACACCGATCAGCTGACACAGAACGAGATATTCTAGCACAAGTATGTGTGTAAACAGGACTGTGCAGGAGTAAATTGACACTGCGGTGACAACTTTTGCCACCCGTTTATGAGATAGAGCAATTTGTGCTCGATCATCTTGCTTCGTGTCAATTGTCTAAACCCAAAACTGGCGCAAGGCTGAAAGGATCATGTCTACTGCGCTTGTGCAATGACCTACATACGGATTCTCTGTCTCTGCAACTCCCGCCATTTGTAAACCTGCTCATGTGCGTTCCACTCTCCAGTCTATAACTTTCGTCTTGCCACAGTTAGTGAGTTGTGTGTGTAAACGGCCGCTTGACATCGATCAATTTGCTTCGTGTTAGTTGTGCCGGGCAAAAGTTGATATCTAAACAGACTTTTGTCTGAATGGTGTGTCATATTTCCTACAGGTCTAGACTATTTTGATTACATTACAGATATTTTGTTCTTGTTTATAGAAAGCTCTGGAGACTTTCTCTGGCACTGTCAGTCTTGTACTGAACGACTCCCATCTTCTTAAACCGGATAAAGATTCAGACTGTGATAACAAACAGAAATACCAAGAACTGGTCGTTAGACGAACAGAGAGCTGGGTTAAAGGAACAGCAGAGAAACTTAATGTTCTTGTGCAGAGAATTGCAGAAATTGCTAGTAACGACAACTGGAGAGTTAGAGTTGCAGTTGTTCACTGGGCAGAAAATTTGCTAAAACACTGTTTTGGGTAAGAAATGATATCAGTTTTTATTTTGATTAATTGCTTGAGGTTTTGTAGTACCTTATCGACAAGTTTGTGTACTTAGCCAAACATATAAAAACTGTGGAATTGCACTGAGTAAAGGTATACATAGGTGACCTGAAGAATTTTTTACTTTTTATCAATCTGCTATTAATTGGGTTATGTGACTTTGTGTTTTAGTAAAATTTAGCTTAAGAGAAACTAGACAGATTGATAGTAAAACGACAGTATATAAATGTTCCAATATGAAATCTCAAAAATGCCGATATAGTTTTCTAAATTTTCATTTCGTTTTCGTTTTATACAGCTTGTGAGATTTTTTCATGAAAATCATAAAAGTCCTATTTTTGATAACCCTTCATGCAAAAGTGGAACATTTTAAAACCAATTTCTAACAGTATTTTGGAGAAAAATGCATAAAACATAATATGAGAAAGTTTCGTATGAATCTGGTTTGTCATTTCTGAGATATGATATTACAAAGTTGGTCAAATTTGGACATTTTGCTAGTGTACTACATAACCTAAACGGTGTTTCAATTGTGGATTATAACAACTGTTGATTTTGTTTCGTAATGGAGAACCACTATCCTCCATGAAGCATGTTGATTAACAACACACTTTTCTCATTAATGCAATGAGATCTTTTTTACAAGCTGTAGTAAATTAGTACTTTTCTTGTCAAGCATAATTATTGCTTATGCCCTCAACTTTTCTGTCTTATGGTGAGGATCTTTTCTGATCTGACAGGATGGATGAGTGTTTGTCACTGTGTGGCATGTGTTTGGTACAATTTATGAAATCTATCTGTGGTCTATATCTGGGAACATATGCAGTTTTGGAGAAAAGAACTATAAGTGTATTTGTAAGAAAAGAATTGTCATATGAAAAGTATTCTAGATTGTGAGAATAGAACTGATGAAAGTTCTTTTGTGGCTCGTGAAAGAGGATTGCTATTCATGATTTTTTATGGCCACATGTTGCTAACAACGCGGGGGGGCATGATGGTGGAAAGGCCATTACTGATGCGAAGGAGATGGGGAATTTTAGTTATCAGTAGTATTGACAAGAAGCTTGGAAAGTAATGCTTGCTGGTTCAACTCCATCAAAAATTAACTCAGAGCTGAGTGACCTTCTTGATTTTAAGTTCCTGTTGACGATCGAGGGGAAGGGGCTTCCAGAATTTCATTGATTCACAATGTCATTTAGTTATCACATGTGTTGTGTTGGAAACATATGGCATTAACCCCTCTTGTTCTCAAAAGTGATTAAACTATGACATGGTTTTCAATCAAGTTTGTCCCACTCAAAGCTGTCTTATCTTGATTGAGCTTGTTGCTGGATGAGCAGTGAGACATTAGTTCCCACTGAAAACTGCTGCCTTTTACAGTTCCTTGAAGGAATCTGTCTCTGTATTTGTGGATACTCTGGTGGCCCTCTCATGTGATGACTATAACCAGGTTGCCAAGAAGAGCTCCTGTGTTCTGGAGAAACTGCTTCTAGACAGGACAAAGAGACAACGGCTGATGGATGCTATGGATGACAGTTTGCAGTCACTGGTAACAAGTTTACCTAGACTCATTCGCTCTACTGGTTAGTGTTACGTTATAATGACTGTTTACACATTAAATTCGTCCTCCGACCAAAGCCAAATATTCTGCTGGAACTTACTGCCTTAAGACATATTTGGAAACTGTGCTTGGAATTTTCACACTGAACGTTCTGTGGTTAACTTGAGTTTTTGGAAAATTAACGTTTGTTACTGGACAACCAATGAACTGTTTAACTGATAAAGTAATTTTGTTTACTGTCAAGGAAATTCCCCTCTGGTGAGCCCATCCTCTTTCGAAAGTTTGATAAATTTCACAGGGAAATTCTAATTTTTGACAAGATGTTTCTCTTTCGTTGTAATTTATTGACTGCTCAAACTCTTGGTAGTTTGCATAAGGAGACAAAGGTATCTCTCATAATGTTGCATGTATATTTTGACTCTGTGCTAATGCTGGAGGGCAATTATGACTTTTGTTTGTTAGTACTTAGCCGTCGTAAAAATGTGGACTTGGTGCAAAAGCATTTTGGGAATTTGTGAATCTCTAACGGTGAGAATAGGAACCAGTCTAGAAAAATAATGATAGTGAGAACGATAACTTCATTGAACAACAGGCAACCAGCCCACAGTTCACAATAGTATATTACAGACTTTATCACATGTTTACACAGTCATTAAATAAAGATTCTCTATGTTTCATTTTATCAACATTGACCTTAAGTTTGTATATACATTGAACTGCTTACTGACCTCGAGTTTAAAACTTTATAGCAACACACCAACTTATCACCAGGTTTTGTTTTAGATGATTCGGAGAAACTGATAAAACTCCGGCATTTCCGCGGCTTAGTCAACTTGATGGGCGACCGTGTGGATGCCATGCCGTATGAGCAGCTACACAAGATCCTATTGTCTGTTGTTCATCTTGTAGAGTTGGACTGCTCTGATATCAAAGTCCTTGAAGAAAGATTGGACAGCTCAAGTGAGATTTTTTTTTGACATTTTCACACTGTTTCGCTTTTGAGCATACCACCAATTAAAAGTAAAATTCTTGTCAGCTTGGACAATGAGTTGACTCATCTTTACCATTAGATGTACTAACAGCTCAACGTTTCCAAAGGACACTGACTTGAGAAACAAGGANACAACCAATGAACTGTTTAACAGAGTTATTTTGGTTACTGTCAAGGAAATTCCCCTTTGGTGAGCCCATCCTCTATCGAAAGTTTGATAAATTTCAAAGTGAAATATGTTACGCGTTCTAATTTTTGACGAGATGTTTCTCTTTCGTTGTAATTTATTGACTGCTCAAACTCTTGGTAGTTTGCAGACGGAGACAAAGGTATCTCATAATGTTGGATGTATATTTTGACTCTGTGCTAATGCTGGATCGCAATTATGACTTTTGTTTATTAGTACTTAGCCGTCGTAAAAATGTGGACTTGGTGCAAAAGCATTTTGGGAATTTGTGAATCTCTAATGGTGAGAATACGAACCAATCTAGAAAAATAATGATAATGATAACGATAACTTCATTGAACAACAGGCAACCAGCCCACCGTTCACATTAGTATATACAGACTTTATTACATGTTTACACAGCCATTAAAGATTCTCTATGTTTCATTTTATCATCATTGACCTTAAGTTTGTATATACATTGAACTGCTTACTAACCTCGAGTTTAGTACATTATAGCAACACATCAACTTATCACCAGGGTTTGTTTTAGATGACGCGGAGAAACTGATAAAACTCCGGCATTTCCGCGGCTTAGTCAACTTGATGGGCGACCGTGTGGATGCCATGCCGTATGAGCAGCTACACAAGATCCTATTGTCTGTTGTTCATCTTGTAGAGTTGGACTGCTCTGATATCAAAGTCCTTGAAGAAAGATTGGACAGCTCAAGTGAGATTTTTTGCTTTTTTGACATTTTCACGCTGTTTCGCTTTTGAGCATACCACCAATTAAAAGTAGAATTCTTGTCAGCTTGGACAATGAGTTGACTCATCTTTACCATTAGATGTACTAACAGCTCAACGTTTCCAAAGGACACTGACTTCAGAAACGAGGACTATACATTTTACAATTTTTCTTTTTTCCATGCTAACCTACGGACTCTACATTTCAAACTAATTGATTAATTTAAGCACAATTGTCACTGTAATTGAGATATGCAGTATTTTAGTTCTATATATTCTGTACATCCTTAATGTCTGTGCATAGCTTATACAAAGCGCCACCAAGTGACATTAAAGTGAACTTATATAGTATGAGATAGCCTCACTAGTCAGATTGAACTTGAATTAACCCAGTTTCAGCTGTGTAGGAATGTGTATTGTTATTGTCTGTGGAAGTGATGCGGGAGCTATATCTGTTCATAATGGCTTGTCAAAATCTCGGTCAAAAAACTGCCAAAAATTGAGACAAATTATGGATTGGCCTTACAAATGAGTAGTGATTTAGTGAAGTTAGTGACTTGTTTTTATTCGTTTTACGTTTTCATGACATGGGCTTTGATTTTAATTTTGATTGAGGCCAGAACTCATTTAATCTCATTTTTGGCCTTGTTTATCTAAATGAAAGTAACAAGGCTCCCCTTATTCCGCACGTCAAATATAATAGCAAAAATTGTCATTTCCCATTTGTCTAAGGCTGGGTATCTTGCTGCAGTTGATGTCAATTTTACTGAATGATGTTTTATGACATCTACGCTGCTAGTAATTGACTAACGTTTTCTTAATCTCATTTTTTGTGGAGAGATAGAGATTTGGCAAAATAGAATTTCACGCGTTGGCCATATTGTGTGCTAAATAGATGGTTAGATGTAGATGACTGAATGTTTGTCAGGTCAACGGATTGAAGCACACATGCTTCAGGGACTGGCGAGACCACAGAAACACTTCAAGCACTTCCGCGACCCTCGTATTCATTCGGAAATTCAGACATTGTGCCGTGCTTTGAGTGGCCATCTAGATGTGGTGACGTCTGTTGAGAGTTTACTCGACATGTTTATACAGTCTAGTGTCCACTACAAGCAAGCGATCATTGTGAGCAATGAGATTATACTTGGTGCTTCAGGTGAGTGAACTGTACTTTACCAGTGTGTCAGTGTGTTGGTCCTGTTTCGTGAGCAAGCTTTTCACTAAACTGACGCAGTGGTACGTGATTCATATCTACAAAATTTGTTTTTTATTAGGCTTACGAGTGCTTTCAATGTTCCCATTGCAAAGCAAGAACAATATAGTGAAATGAGCCCCTTTTTTGAGTCAAAAGTATTCCTCAGTTGTTGAGTTGAAGGAAAGGGGCGAAGGAGGAGGGAGGATGTACCGTAGTTGTGCTCATAAAATTATTGATTTTGTGATTCACGACCACATTTTTCATGCTTTACAAACCACAAGAAATATTCATTCGTCCCTTGGTCGCCATGAATTGTGTCAGTTTCACGTTCACTCACAGCAAAATTGCTGTTACACGTGTCACAGACAGGACCTTCACGCGCCCTCTTTAAGAATTCTGCTCTTGGGTTTTTGTTATATTTTCACATTTTCTGTTTTGCCATTGGCTCTACAGTTTTGACTTGTTGGCTGCATCCTGTATCGCATTTTGTTGTGTGTAGCTGCAATTCAGGGGCACTTTAAAGATTTCAGCTGTACTTTTATTCTATTTTCCATTCATATGGTGATTGGCTGTACATATTGAATGTTGAACCGAGGAATTTTGGAGTTTAAAAATATTATCACTCACATCGGTCTTGAATTGTTGCGGAATGAGCCAGTAATGCGTATTGGATCCTTTTTTAATCTGCAAATTTAGGGTTGTCCATCCCCAATAAACTGTGAGGCGTTTTATTGAGTTGTTAATGACTTTGATGTTCTTGTTGGTAAGTACAATAGAATCCTATCATGGTAAAGAATTCTGTGACACTGACTTTATGATAGTAGTACTCCTAATTCATTTTTAGTCAGATAAACATGCCGAATGCAGTTTTATGTAATCATATTCAAGTTTCGTACTCAACCCTCTCTTGAATATTCTTTTTTGTTTCTATTCATTCAGGACAGAAAGGCAAGAAAATAATCGAAAGTGATGTTTTAGAATCTTTAGTCCAGCTTTTGGTCACAGAGTACACCAACAAGCTGAGGGAAATGTCCACGACTTTAACCCACAGTCTGGAATCTGCTCACACAGATGCAAGCCTCACAATTTTTAACTCCCAACCAGAGGCAGGAACAACTTTGATGACAATGAAAAACAATATCTGGGTTAGCTGTCTGCTGCTAGAAAGTTATGGAATGTTTTCTCACGTCCTGGGTCCACGCCTTAATGTCCTCATGATGGAGTTCCTGTACACTTTGTTAGAGATGCTTGGTCATGAATCAGCTTTTGTTAGCGTCTCGGCTTACTTTTCGCTGCAAGACATTTGTGATAACTGCGGGTACGATGATATCGGAGGTGTGATATGTCAAAATGCGGACTATTTGCTAAGTACGCTGTCACTGCATCTACGTCGCATAGAGCGCCACCCAGCGGCCCCTGTTGTTTTACATGTCATCCTTCGGTACAGCGACGGAAGCATCCTGGCTTTACTGTATCCAACCATCGAGGTCAGCTTGTGCTTTTTCATTACAATCTGTCTTGTAATTTTTTCAGTTTTGACTAGTGGTATCGTTATCTTCCACTGAATCAGACAAAATTCTTGTTTTCTGACCATTTATTGTTGCTTATTATAATTTTCTTTTATTTTGACCTATGCTTTTTTCATGTCCTCTCCTGGAATTGCAATTTTAGTAAATTCAGTTAAGTCATGTTTGTCTTTGTTTACTAGGAGAAAGTCAGTTTAGAATAGATAGTATTGAAACATCTTGAACTTGCTCAAACATTTTCAGGTTTTAACCAGAGGTTGCCTTTTTGTTCAAAACAGTATATGCGAATTTTAAATCTTATGTTGCAGGAGTTGTTGATGGCTGTTGACATGTGCCACGAATACCTTCAGGTTCCCATACTGAAAGTCATGTGTACACTAGTGACATCTATTGTCAACTGGTTCCCAGCTCCTGACAGTGGAACAGCTCCAACTGGTAAGTTTTTACTACGAACATATTCACCAACTCTCAGTCTTGCTGAGGGCAATGAAAGATATTGCTGGGATTTTGTGAATAACCTATTTCAGATACAGATGGGTGTTTTGTGTGGCATATTCGTGTCAGTTGTTCATTGTCACCTGCCTTGTACTCGTTATCAAATATATGTGTGTGGTTGCCCCACTAGCGCAATTTGTTCTAGGGTGAGTCTGTGTATGAAGGGACTTAGCTGGTTGAATTCAATTTACTATCTGATCCAGGTTATGTAGCATCCAAATTTCACTTCAACCAATCAGCACAGCTTTTTACTTCTTTTAACACGTTCATTTTGACTGAGGTCTGAGGTTGACTGTCCCCATTTGGGATGACCTCATTAGAATTAGATATTAGCAGTAATTATGAGGGTTAGAGCAGTGAATGAATGATGTTTAGTCTAAATCTATGGTATGGCCAGATGGGCTATTAACATTCTAGATTGAATAAAGGGGCAGGAATGTGGGTAGTTAAACAAACCAGTTATTGTCATTTTTAAAATTGTAACATCTCAGGGAGATGGGTTCAATTATGTAACAAAATGCCGAATGTTTTACAGTGTATGTGAAGCTGAAATGTTGTGATCTGACACTGAAATTGTTATTTTTTAAGGCAACTTACCAGGTCAGCGCAACAATGTAGCAGAAATAGCTCAGTACTTCAGAGAGTATCACAGAGCCAAACAAATTGCCGAGGGGGACTTTTCAGACTTTGATGTTGACGGGCGAACCTCCTCTGCTTGTGATCAAGAACCGACAGAGCCAGATAATGAGGATTGTGGGGAAAATGAAAAGGCGAAGCCACCCCGTCACGTAAAACTACTCACAGAGGTAGGAATTGTAGTGATAACAGGGTTAAAGAAATCGCAGACTTAACTTTAAAATCTCCAGTTCAGTCCAAAAGTATTCTGGCCAAATGACCCAGAATTCCCCATCATGTCAGCTGGTAAGAAAACAAATTCATCACTAGGGTGATTTTTCCTTATGCGTCAGAGGAAAGGGTAAAGCTTGTAAGATGGCGTAGCCATGATTCTATAATTTTGACCCCATAATATTTCTTACTATTTGGTGTTAACTAAATTAGTAATTTCGACTAAAAATAATATTTTTGTCCAAATCATTACTTTTGTGCTGTACTGTATGTTGCCGTTTTTAGCATTGTTGGGATAGTTAACCGCTTCCAGATTTGAATCAGCGAACAGCGTGACACAGAATCTAGTGTAATTGGCTGATCACAAAAAAAAGAAAAAAATTTTTGTATGTTATTTAATGTAGTGTTAATATTTTAAAAAATATGTGTGCAATTTTGAGTTTGTTGCGTTCAAATAGAGGGAAGAAAATCTTGTGATTGTGGCTTAATCCTCTGAGCAACCAAGACACAAATTCAATGCTGAGAGATGGAATTGCATTCTGTATACTCAAATGCAATGAACTCAAGGTCAATCAACGTAAGAAAATTACTCAAAACCATTTACTTTTTTTCCAGGTTTTGGAGCGGTGTAGACATTTTGTTTCTTCCAAACATCCCAGTACTCGTATATTGGTGCTTGACCTGATTGCGTGCGGCTGCCAAGCCTTGAAAGACTACGAAAAAGAACTGTTACCGATGATTCACAAGTTATGGCCACCATTGGTCGAACGTTTCCAGGACAATGATGCAATTGTAATGAGTCGTGCTTTTGCTACATTCCGAGCTATGGCGAAGCATGCTGGGAGTTTTATCCGAAATCGTTCCGTGAAGGATGCACTTCCTAAAATATCAGAATTCTTGCAAAAGCAGTCTGTTGTTAGTGCCAAAGGTTCCCATAATTATCACCATACTCTTGCTTTCAAGTTGCAGTTAAGCGTCTTAAATGGTATCGGTGAGGTATGCAAATTTCTTGAGATAGCTGAGATTGATTTGTTTGATGTAGCGCAGGCATGCCTTCCTTATCTCAATGCGAGACAACCAACAGTGTTACAGCAAGCATGCAAAAAGACATTCGAGTTCTTCATTGACACTGAGCCTGATGCCATGTGGCTGTTGTTAGCAGATGTGTATTATGATAAAGAGCTAGTGCCCCCTGGTGATGATTTCAAAGCTGTATTGGTTGGAGGACAGTCTTGTACAAATGTGGAGTATGCAGAAAATATTTGTTACTTGCTAAAATTGTGCAACGAGTAAAATACATTTGCAGTTTTGAAAAGGATCTAAAGACAATACAGTTTTTGAAATATGTGTTATGTTTCAGAAATATATTTGGCTGTGGCCAACAACGTGCCTGTTACAATGATGTATTCAGTTACCAGTTACTGTCAGGACAGTTAATATGTCTAAATTGTATGGAAATGTTATTTTCCTTGGCCCTTAGAAACCAGAAGCTTCCTAAAAGTTTTTTTTTGCAAACTGCATTCTGAAATTCTTATTGGATTTGCCACCTGTCTTTTTCTTCTATTTAATTTTGTTTGTGAAAAATGCGTGTGTTTCCAAGATGTTATATTTTATATATTTTTGATCTTTAAAAGAAACATTTAAATACTCAAGTTGATAACTTATCTAAAGAATGTTTCAGGGCTCTCTTATCATAGCCAAACTTTATGCTAAGTGAAACCTTCCTCGAAACCATACTCTGAAAGCCTTTGACTGAATATGGGTGCCGTAGACGGCAATACAGTGCTTCAGAAGAATCACGTTACTTCTTTCAAAAGCCATCACTGGGGCTCTTTTAAGATGCAAAGTCATTTCGGCAAATTTGCTTGATAGATGATGTTCTATATTTCAACAAATGCCAAAGGAATAATGCCATATTCTCAAAAAACGACTATACAATAACATTCTACATCAAAATAAATTTCTGTACTGCCAACCACCGTATTCACGAAACCACGCAAACTTTTGTTTTCTTCTGTGCCTTCGCCCAGTTTTGCTTCGCCCTACTGTCTTCCTCTTCCTCATGTTCTGGCTCCCCTCCCTCGTCCTGGCTGTCGTAATCATATGATTCATCGTCCACCAGCCGCACCTGAAATTTGATTGGTGCATTCAACAATGATTGACAGGTCACCAGCGTCCAAAAACTCCGCGCCTGACCAATTGGTTTTGCTATTATACTCGGACGTTATGATTGGCTTCGAGCCTGATTAGAAACGTCCGTATGATTCCGTTCTGATTTCCATTTTGTTGTTAAGAAATATGGCATGTATAGAAGTTTTTCTCCAGTGTTGTCTTTTACAGGGGAAATCAATGAACAATGTCGCTGAGGCTAAAATGTCTGCTCGTGGAGAGACGCTTATATTCCGCCAAGTGCAACATTTAAACTTGGGTACTGGGAAGATTTGTTTTCCGTTGCATCTAAATTGAGCGTCATCTTGGTGACTAGTCCTTGAAATACCATTTCAAGCAATGTCGCTGACGCACAACTGTTGTATAGCAGTTCAAAGTCGGCCACATTCCTCCGATCAACACAACAAAAATGCCTTACTTAGTGTAGGCATATTTGAAAAAATATTCCTAAATGTAGTTTGCCATACTCTGTGAACTTTATCGCCGCACCTAAGTTACTGTGAAGTGAGACATTTAATTTAATTTAATTACAGCAAAATTTGGGATTAAATCATGTGAAGTTGTGCTAGTTTCAGTGTTGGAGTTCTTCCTTCACTTACTCTGGACTCTTCATCTCCCCATGTTCGATCTATGCGCTGAAATGGTAAGAGATTTTGGTAAACGCGTTTTCTCAAAATACAACATAACAAGTTCACCTTTTCTTTGTCCATTTACAATTATTCAACGATACATCTACAATTTCTTAAGTTGTGATAACGTTTTAAGCGTAAAATTCTCCATAAGAACTTCAGTAAGATTTAGCGTGTGTAGCAAAGACTCGGGGTAAAACAAGGGCAATATGGCGCGTTTTGCCCTGCTTCCGGTGACATCACACTGAGTAACTGAAAACTCGTAAGTGAGCTCATGTTGTGACTTGGGCTTTTGAAATGAACTCAAGTACGCAGACTTTGGGCATTCATGGCCTTTTTACTTACAAGATTTACATTCAAATTTGACGTGTTCGGGGTGTAGCTACTGTTTAGAACATGACACCATGCATCTACTCATTTGGATCTTAAATAGTTGAATATTATTCGTCTGGTACGTAATGAAAGACAAGAATGGAGAAATACTCTGTGTTTACTGGGCTACGTTCCGTAAGCTCAATGGCACTTGTGAAGCGCTCACAGCGGAAAATCATCACTTATGGAAATGAAACGGTGAATCCCGTAATTCAACCTCCCAATGCGCGCCATTTTGATAGGATTCGCCAGTCCCGAACATTCTCGCGAAGTTCGCGTGCACTTGCTCTGTCTTGAGATTCCTGTGTCTGTGGAATGCATCAGTGATTGAACCAAAACCATCAAATACTGTCTTCAGTATAATTATACACGTGATGACCTAACAAATGTAGGTAAACTGTAGGTGTACCCTTGAGATCCTATCGCGTCTTTCTTGTTCGTCCAGGTACTGAGAGTCGGCTGCTTCTTCGAGTAGCTCTATCAAATGGTCGTGCCCGTGTTTCTTTGCCAGATCAATAGCGTTATTGCCGTCCTGTGCAAAGGATTAAAATGGTGTAAGCGCAAAGTGACTGGGTAAGAGAATAACTCGATGTTCAGAATTTGCCGAAGTAGAAAGGAATCCTTCCAGATATTTCGTCACGTCGTTGAAAAAGGTCAAGCGTCAGAATATTGTAATCGGCCTTGCAGTGACATGCTAAAACTTTGATGGAGAAAGGACAATGTCAATAGGCAAAATTAAAAATGTGAATTAATTTTATAAAACGACGTAAACTAAAGTGACTTATAACTTCTCTTTCGAAAGTGGTTTTCCCGCGTTCCGTCCACGACCACTATAGTAGGGCAAGAGTTGATTTCTGGATTTGCAAAAAGGTGATATTTCTTAATCTTCAGTGCTCGTCGCACAGAGTGTCTTGCCGTGACTTGCCAATTTCTAGAGCCTGGTCTTCAGCAATAACGACCGAAGTCCGGAAATCACGGCCTGGTACAAGTTGTGTCATGACGATAACTAGTCTATATCAAAAGTTGGTGTTTGTCACGGAAGACGGGTTTATTGCCCTTGAAAGGAATCTGGTGTAATCTTTTTAGTTATTTAACCCCCCCCTCTCCGCGGAAAAAGGTCCAGCCCAGCCTATCCGTTAAAGACATAGGATACTGATGGACAACAACAAAAATTGTTGCAGCTACTGTACTATATAACTACACTGACAACTGAGTTGGTAATAACTTCACCCGAGTGGTATTTGCGTAGATGACAGGATCGTGCAGACGATTAGAGGAGGCTTTGTCTTACTCATCGGCATTGAACACACGTGACGGTTACATCGTAGAGTAGGTAACAAGGAAGTCTACAAGTAAATGTCTATACCTAGCTATGTATTTAGCGGCATAGGCTATAGTTGTCTGTAATCTATGATAGCAGCGAGAGAGCTCCCAAAAAGTAGTGCGGTGTGAATGCCTTGAAAGTGACCAAGAAACAAAACAGAAGAAAATATAGGTTTGTTATCTGATATTGCTTGCTAGCATAGTACGGTAAAGGGCAGGCGTTTTCAAGTTTGGAATTGAACGTGTTCGTCAAATACAGGTAGGCCTATGTTCAACTGAGGGCCTTAATGAAAACTCCACAGTGTCGACGTTTTCAAAATATCAAAGGTCCAACGTTCAAGAAATTCGAACTACCCCCTGCGTAATGCTGGCTACGGCCCTGATCAAATCCTTAAAGTCACTTATGGTATTAAATGTATAGACACTGGAATCGAACTTAACAACCTAGCTTAAACATTGTGGCTCAGGCTGACTGTATCACGAAGGCATGGGATATCTATGTCTTTGACAACGTGAGGGCATCCAACTACACTTGCGGAGCAGGCCGATGCTGATTTTGTACCGGGTATCGGCTTCCCGGTATTGGTCCAGTACCAGTTCAATGCAGTAAGTTAGTACATTGCATTTGCGTTTGAAATCTGACTCATTTTTTTCGAACACTGACCAGATCTTCTATGTTCGGATTTGTTCCGGCAACGACGAGGAATTGAACGAGTTCGTCTAGTGTCCCCTCCACCTTCAGTCGACGACTTTTTAGTGCCAGATTCAGTGCCGTGTCGCCCTCCTGCAAAATCATTGAACTCACGATAACTGTTGACAATCACATTGTTACAATTTTTATCGGTTCCGGGGGTCATGGGGACAACTTTCAATACAACTTCCGTTATCATTTTTGGAAGCATTAAAATGTAAAAAGCTTAAATGAAACTTACATGGTCTTCGAAGTTAACGTCAACGCCAGCCTCCGTAAGTTGATGGAGCAAATTGATGACGTCTCGCCGATAATGGGTGACGGCGTAGTGAATGGCGCCCGCGCCATGCTGAAAGTATCAATTACCCAGATTTGATTTAATTTGCTTTGACATGAAAACGTTCTTACAAAGATCGAAATCGTACTTCAATAATGTTTTTTTCTGATAAACTTTCACTGTGGTTTGATAATTATCTTACCTCATTTTGTAGGTCCAGAGGAGGAAAGTTTCGAAGGCATCTGTCGATGCCTGTATCATCTGAGTCTATAATGGCTTTAATTAATTGCATCTGAAACAGCAGCAATACACGTTTTGATGAGATACTTAATTTTATTAGGTTGGCGTCAGTCAAAAACTGCAACTGTAACCAATCCTTAGTTTGGTAGCGAAACCTCAAACCCCTTAAAAATCAAAATCAAACATTTAGTGTTTTTCTGTTCACTGAACATTAACGTTGAACTGCCTCATTTGTGGTGGCCTCAAAACTGTTTATGTCTAACTTTCAGATTATTGATGGTGTGACAGAAATTTTTAAGTCCTGTTTCCTGATCATCATCTGTCCCAAACTGGCAATTATTTATAGAGAAGTCAAAATTGTACCCCGTATCGCTTCTTAGCTATATCTTGAAGCTCATCAACCACACTTTCTGGGTCGTCACAGTCGAGCAATTTGATGACCTCCGCGTGACCTTTCGCGACAGCCACGTCGTAGGCCGATCTCAGCGACTGCACAAATAAAACATGTTCAAATGTGTGAAAAGGAATGGTAAAAAAATTCAAAAGTGAAAATTGGCTAATGCTGTGTGGCGCATTTGATGTTGTGAGTGTGCATATCCGCTGTCTAGTAGGTCATAAACGATATACAGATACCTAATGATTTAGATTATACTTGGGGAAAGTATTCATCGCTTAGGTCAAAAATTTGAAATTAACTTGCGGTCATCTCGTGAGAGTCACTTTGAGAAAAGCTAAAATTTGCGATATTTCTTGTCATGTGGTAGAAATCTTTATATGAAGTAATCAGCTTATTATTTAATTCTAATTGTTTCAACTCAGTCGACGACTTAGCACGATCATTATTTTCCTGCGTGCACTTATCAAGAGGTCGAACCTTGCTCTAAAAAGGATTAAAAACTTCTTGTACAAAAAATCCAAATAAAAAATTCCGGGACCACGTTTTGAATGATAATTTTTTCTGACGTCACTGGCTTATTATTTTGTGGGTATTGTACAATCATATCGCCAAACGTGTGAAATATGTTGTTGTGAGAAAGCGTTTGGGAAATGCTCAACATTACCTTGTTCTTTAACAAAGGATCAGCTTCGTGTTCCAAAAGTGATAAGACGCTGAACAAAAGCCTCTCAGACGCCTGGAACTTCATAGCTCTGTGGAGACTGGTGTCGCCCTCTGGTAGAGTCACGGCATTAACGTCCGCACCGTACTCGATCAGTAAATCGATGATCTCTGGCACGGAATCGTCCGTGCAACGCATGAGTGCGTGCAATGGAGTTTCTCCATGCTGAAAATAGTTCTGATGTATTAAAAATAGTTACGGTATAACTTTTTGTTACTGGAAACGTCCGTACACGTTTCCGAAAACAACCAAAGCACGAACCTCACGTCACTTAGCAATGGTAAGTAAATGATTTTGTCGATGGAGGTTTTCTAAGTCCTCGTGAACACCTTTCCAGGCATGCGCAAACACGTAGACGACTTACCGGTTTAAAGATACGGTGACTATTTGCCCTCTGGAAATTGCCATCAAACAACCTCGCAACTATGTAAATCCGTCGAGTTCCTCATTACAAAATATCGACAGAAAAATGGGTTTTTGCCTCCAAAGGGGTTTCTAAAAATTTCAAATTTTATTTATAGCAACAATGTGCACAGTGGTCGTGCATTTTGTTAAAAAGCACCAACATTGCCAAATTTTTGACGAACACTTTACTAACGCGGTTATAACAAGAGGTTTTGAAAAACAATTATGTTCGGTTTTCAGCAAATGCTTAAATATATTTTGCTCGCTGCTACATGTTCATTATCAAACCTGATTTACGGGTTTTCAAGAAGCTGTTTTGTATATCTCAACGCACCTTGTTGTAGGCATTTACGTCGACAGATTGTCTCTCCAACAATCGTTTGATGGCACGCACCCGCCCTTTCTTGCACGCCTCATGAAGCTCACTGTCGTCAAAATGTAACTGTTGCCTTCTGGCCATAGCAGTAATGGCGGCAGCACTGACGTTAGCAAAAAGTGCACCACGTATGAGTGGGCGCCATGACGCTGAAATTGTAAATTTGCATTGTCACTGAATATACAGAGGTGCGGGAAATCGGTTTGGAAGTTTGGAATACTGAACGTTTAGGTGGTAATTGTGAAAATGCGTAGAGCTTCATACTGTGTCGACTTAGGTATGAAAGCCCAAGTTGCCTTGTGCAAGTCAAACAAGAATAAATCAAGTTTGCTGCAGAAGCAACAGGTGACGTCCAACCAATTTCAGTGTTCGCATTGTAGACAAAGCAAATGTATTAACGAAATAATAATACTGGTACATAAATGCAAAACATATTTCTACATTCCTTGATCATTGTTCTTTCAGAATATATATATATATATATATATATATATACACACACACACACACACACACTAACAGTAACAGTCAGATATATATATATACACACTAACAGTAACAGTCAGATATATATATATATATATATATACACACTAACAGTAACAGTCATACGACCCATGCAGAGGGATCTTAAGTTTTTCTCAAACCTTATTTAGTGGCCTCCATTCTAACTAGTATATCTAAAAAAACTAAGCTTTGTCAACTAGTAAAAGTATATATATATATATATATATATATANTTTCTTGCACGCCTCATGAAGCTCACTGTCGTCAAAATGTAACTGTTGCCTTCTGGCCATAGCAGTAATGGCGGCAGCACTGACGTTAGCAAAAAGTGCACCACGTATGAGTGGGCGCCATGACGCTGAAATTGTAAATTTGCAGTGTCACTGAATATACAGATGTGCGGGAAATCGGTTTGGAAGTTTGGAATACTGAACGTTTAGGTGGTAATTGTGAAAATGCGTAAAGCTTCATACTGTGTCGACTTAGGTATGAAAGCCCAAGTTGCCTTGTGCAAGTCAAACAAGAATAAATCAAGTTTGCTGCAGAAGCAACAGGTGACGTCCAAACAATTTCAATGTTCGCATTGTAGACAAAGCAAATTAATGTATTAACGAAATAATAATACTGGTACATAAATGCAAAACATATTTCTACATTCCTTGATCATTTTATATATATATATATACTTTTACTAGTTGACAAAGCTTAGTTTTTTAGATATACGAGTTAGAATACAGGCCACTAAATAAGGTTTGAGAAAAACTTAAGATCCCTCTGCATGGGTCGTATGTAGTCATAAGAGTCGTAAATAGCGATTCACCGAATTACCACAATAAATCTATTTATCGCCAAATCCCCTCTTCCACAAACATTGTAATTGATAAGAAAATTTACATCTTGCGTTTGCACTTCGTTGTAGGCAATTACATGGACTTGACTGTTTTAAAGTGGAACTGCACGCTAATTCCTTATCTCTGTGATTGCTTGGTCAAATTAGTTACAAACACAACATATAGCGGCGATGTGATTATGAAGCCCGTTGAAAATTGCCATGTTTTTTAAGAACACGTTTTGTGTCGAAAATGTTCTGTCGTAAGTCATTCAACCGCGTCCTATAAGTATCGTGACGTAGTGTTGGGGAATAACACCGCATGATGTGGGCTATGTGAACTCCCAAGCTACGTCATTAGTGCAAAAGTAACCCATTTGCAGAATTTTTGTTTTCAAATTTTCAAGTTGTCAGTTAATACAACCGCACTTTGTTTAGCGTGCATGATGTTCAACTAGCATTGTCGCATAGTGCCTGCTACATAGCATAGTTAGGAGCTTGTAAATACAGCTTTAAAATCAGCTAAGTTACGCAATGTTTCTCCTGATCTCTAATGCTCCAAGACGGCCACAGTATAGTTTGCGGAGAAAACAATGACACGTCTGTTTGTTTTAAGATCCACTGTGTCTGCTAACGTCGGATCTTAAAAATTTAGTTTGTTAATGCTACTTGCGATAGCTGATATCTTAATTCTGACGGTTGCCATGTTTTTCTTACGCATTTATTAGTTGTATGGGTCGTGCTTCAGATAAACCAAGAAAAGGGCACTTGGAATAAAGCACTATGCATGTACTTCCCAATATTTCTGTTTTATGGATTTTCCTCACTCTGCCCAATGCTCGATGAAAGCATGTCGTTTTTTTTCAGTACGGTATATGCGCACCATGTTAAAAGTCAATGAGAAAGGTCATTTTTTGAGATGAATGCTTTTAATGGCAGTTTCAACCTTTACTGCCGCTGGTGTAGTGTTGGTAATAAAACTGCGATAAGGGGCTAGAGTGTGCCGAATTAAACACGCTCCATCGTTGTCTTGTAAATACCTCAAAAAATGAAATTCTGCCTTTGATTTGTCTGCTGTAATACTCCTAGTTCACTAAACGAGTATTAATTGCTCTGTCTTTAGCCCGATACTTCATTAAAAGTGTCATTCAAACTAGTTCTACTCGCACCTTCGTATTCGGCGTCAAAGAATTATACAGTACATCACCAGTCCCTAAAAGGACATCCACTGTACATACTAGTTTCAAACGGGGAATTTCATATGTGCCGTCTGTCAATATGTGTACATGTAGTGTCATTAGAAAATAGAAACAGCTAGAAATTTAGTGTACATCAAAATTGTAGTTTACTGTAGCAGTAACAAGCATATTTATTTATGTCCATGAAATTTTGTTGGGCAATAATCATGATTTTGCCAAACGTGTGGAAGTGGTTTCAACAGTGAATATTGGGTTGTGTTTGAACGTGTATTTGCCCTTATGTTATAAAAAATTGAACACGTGAATCCACTGGAAAGTGAGCTTAGACCCCTCTACGTGCATTGACGAAAGCTGGCGACGATCGATTTCCCACGACGTGTACATTGGTATTTCAGAGCGTCACCAGTTCTTTGTTATTCAAGTGATATAACCCCCAGACTGAGACCAATCTTTCCGGCTTCACCTTCATCGAAGTTCATGTACCTTTTAGCCAAGTTCTTACCTTTTTACTCTGAACGCGTACTGTAGATACAACATCGACGTATGAACTGACGACATATATTCATGACCTGTTATGCGAAGTGGTTGTAAAGTTGTGCATGGCACCGAGACAAAAACTTTACTGACAATAGGTATATTTAGCTTCAGTAAACACACTCCCTTTCTTGGAGAGGAGTAATGTTTGCAGAAGTGCAACTGGCTTGAGAACTGCGGTAGTCAGTTTTCTAATAATTGGAACAAACTTGCAAAATTATAGATGGTTTAGACCTATATGCTTGTGTCGACTAACCGGCTGATCTTTTGTTACGTACTGCATTGATCAGTGAGTTCCAGAGAGAAATGTCAACTATCAATTGACTGCCTAAAGAAGTGACTATTAATCGATTAATTTTCTAATATTGTCTAGTGTGGCGTCGTGTTTTATGGAATACCTAGCATTAAAATTTGCATGTCGGTGCTGGAGGAAATTTTTTTTAGCAAATACACATTACTTTTCTACGCGGCAGAAAGCGCTAGGCTAGGTCATATGAGGAACACTTGTAAATTTGTTTATGCCTCATCAGTAACTGACTATTGTAGTGCTGTTTAAAATGGAAATTTTTCACTCATACGACCATCAACGGCAGACTTCATATTAACATGAGTGAAGAAAAAAGTCTTAACCAACCTTGAGTTCAATTTCGAACAATTTCTGTTTTCCTCGTCAACGTATTTTTTTCTTTGAAGTTTAATTATTTTCCATATAATTGTCAGGGTTAACTAAAAGTGTTTCGTTATCGCTTCAGAAGTGTGTTCGTCAGTCGGTATTCATTTTCTTGTAAACCAAAAGCAGTGTAAAACAAAGTACTCAGTGCTTTTTTGTCGTGAAACTGGGAAGTCGCTTTCGAATACACGGCACAAAGTCACAAGTCGCACATGTAAATATTTCCAATTACAGTAATGTGCAATGCAGTAATCTTTATTTTGGGAATAAACAGTTTCCAAGAAAGTTGAACTGACTTTCAAAATGCCCATTGCCTAGAATGAAGACGTGGCATACGAATTTGCATTGTTGATCCACTCATGTTTATTCAGGCCTTAGTGAGCTGTCACGTCACACTTATCAATGTCAGGTCTAGCATATCGCGAGGGTCACGTGACATGAAGGCCTACTCAATGCGCTGTTTTTCTGTTGTTCCCGGAACTCTTCCCCCATAAATGCGCCTATGCATATTGTTTTAAAGATTTTTTTCCTGAGCATTTTTTAATTAATCGATTGTAATATTATGTCTCTAACTAAATACCACTGATGCTTGATACTCAGTTTCATTTTATGTGTGTTTGCATCTGGTTCTTCCACAGAAGCGGTGTGGGTGAGTCGGTGCCTCTCAGTTGAGTGAATAGTTTGCGACGAGTTTCCTGACGAAAGGCAGCCTATTCTGATTTTTAATTCAGAAAAGCAACAACAATTTGACAAGGTTCACGTTTTGAGTTCAAACTCTGACAAATAATTCCTTTTAACAACTACAAAGACATACTGAAGGGGTTTAGTGTTGTCTTTATTTATAAAACATTCGTTGCAAAATAAAGTATTCATTTTGATAACATACACTTTAGCTTCGCGTAATTTCAGGTTTAATGGCAAGCACAAATCCGTACGAAAAGATGTTTTTTCATGGAGCACCCCTGCGAATGATTGGTTGTCCGGGACATTCCAAATCATTTGGTGATCCTAATTTTCGAGCTGTACTGCGATGAGAAAATGAGTGCCCTGGAATAAATTTACACCAAAAGACTAGGCATAAGTGGTGAGTTATATACGCACCACCTTTTGACAAATTAGAATACACCAAATTCTCATCGTTTGCTGTGTAATGACCGAGTTTTGACTATTGTTTGAGCATGTGCAGGTAGATTACACAGAATAATAGTTTAATCAAGTTACCGTATCGTTACACGCATTACGTAATAGCGATTGTTGGGTATTGCGATAAAACGCGTCGTTAATCTGCCTTAGTAAATATTTAGAGGATCCGATCTTTAATCTTTGCGCGCTATGACGTAGCTAGTGCGCTCTCCACCCAAGACAGATTTGCTAAATATAGCACAAACTCGTAGTGAGTAATCACAAACGGGTTTTTGATCTTAAGTATTCAGCTCACCGCAACGCCGTCTTACTGTGGTAGTACTCGTCAAACCAGTTTCATTGTTATTCTAATCCAATCGATTATAGCCTGTATCCATCTTGAATGACACAGGGAGTGATATTGGTCTAGCACAGGTGATCCGATTGTAACACCTGAGAATACGCGCAAGCCCGCATTTTGCGCGAGAAACTGTGAAAATACTACAGCTGATAACAAGGATTACATGACAGTCATGGAGACCAACCAGTACTCGGAGACGACGAGAGTTTATCACACGAATT
Organism: Phoronis australis; assembly: GCA_002633005.1. Lineage (NCBI taxonomy): Eukaryota > Metazoa > Phoronida > Phoronidae > Phoronis > Phoronis australis. The sequence goes on from NMRA01000021.1 coordinate 1,507,676, forward strand.
ACGTGCGTAACTCTCGAGCGATCACCGTACTATGGGGAGTTCTCACGATCTGCTTCGCCATTATCAACATAGTCATCTTTATACAGCCCCACTGGATCGGAGACTCGCCGTCGTCGCCCGGAGCCGGTTACTTCGGCCTCTATGAGTATTGTCTTCTGGAAAACAGCCTACAATGTCGGGGAAGATTCGACGATTTCTCAACTATTCTCTCGCCTCCGTTCACCGCGGCAAGTTTCTTCATCGGGTTCTCGGCTCTACTCGTTCTGGTCTGCATATTGTGTTTCCTGTTGTTCTTCTTCATGTCGACGAAGATTGTGCTGTTCGTGTGTGGTTGGATTCAATTTGTCTGCTGTGAGTATAACACGTTTGGTTAATATTTTGTAAATTTGGTGACGGTTTTCAACATCATCGTCTAAGGGTATATTTTGCCAACAGGTGTCGCATGCAATACACATTTCGGATACAGGCCGCGTCGATCTGCTGTTGGCAAGTTTTTACTTGCCTTCGTATATTGAAAATAAATGCATTTCGTCAGGACTTGAAAAGATTGCTGTCCGGATGATATTAGGCAACACCTTACTCTTGGATAGTATGAATTGCGTATGTGCGTGTTTAAATTTTACAACACACCCATAAATATATTCACATTGAGGAAATGAATATGATTTCATGCACACCACGCAGAAATGAGTCTTCATGAGTGTCATACTGCTCAGACCAGTGCAAAACGAGCTTCAGATAGCATCTCTGGTATGCTTAGGCCTACATGTATTCTATTTCTTGAAGACCAGTTATAATGCTGATGGTGCTAACGACGATGATAATGGTGATGGGTATTGATAATAATGATGATGTTGGTAACGACGATGGGAATGGTGATGGGTATTGATAATAATAATGATGTTGGTAACGACGATGGGAATGGTGGCTGATGACAACGGTCCGATGATGATGATGATAATGATATGTTGATGATGGCGATGTTGAGCAATTTGGGTTTGTCCTAAACGCCGTCGTAAATTCATTGCTGATCGAAAAACAGGCACGTGTGAACACCTAGGTTTGAAAACAACTGATGAATCATTACGTTTTTTCTTCTTTATTTGTACAGATGCATGGCCATCGACCCAAAGTGCCGGTACAACAAACAAACAAACAAACAAACAAACAAACAAACAAACAAACAAACAAACAAACAAACAAACAAACGAGATTATTGCGGGGTTATACACACTAGTCAACAATACACAAGCTGTTCCGATTTTTAGATGCGTGGTATACATATTTCACAACTGAGGCATCAGCATTACATAACAGTATATGAAACTTAAACTAAGACGGACTTGTCCAGAGACTCTTACTTAGCAACTTGGTTCTGATTTCGGAAAAAGCGTCACAAACTAACAAAAAGTGACATTCATCCTCGACACAATTCCTCGAGCAATCTGTCTTGATATATCACAGTTATATGACGACCATTTCTACTGCCAGTCTGTGTTTTGTTCATCGAAAACGCATAAAATTTTACACAAACACTCTTGGAAGATTATCAATTTCTAAAAAGTTTTCATGCTCAACCTTAAAAATTTTGTAATAGTTTAACTTAGAATTGGAATCAAGGTCGGAATGCCAGCTTTGCAAAGCACAGTCCTTAACACGTTGTGTGAAAATATTTACAAACAACTCTTGACACGCGACTCCTTGGTTTACCCAAACATCATAGAAACCATACTTCGACAATAAATTGTGAACTGAGCTTGCCCAATTATACATATGTCTACCATTTTCATCTAGTCTGTACAAAATGTTGTAAGCGACCCTTGGATAACGTTCCTGTGGCATATTCAAAAATATAACCAGTATTTAATACAGCTAAGAAAGTATCTCGTAAACATAGGGTATCCGCCACATTTATCCAATACTGCAGCTTTAGAGCAAGAACCGCCAAGTCCCAAGATTCATTTACAAAATTTTTAATGATTTTTTTCTAAACACTCGTATTCTTTAAAACCCCAAATCTCAGCACCATAACACAATGTTGGGTACACCAGTTTATCAAATAATTGAAAGGCAAGTGACGGGGGCATGTCGCGACATCTGCGCTGTAATTTCAAAACACGTGAGGCAGCTTTATTTGCTTGACAAGAGAGAGAGTTTTTGTCGCTTTCGACCACGGCAATTTAGGTGTGATAAAAACACCAAAATATTTATAATGAGATACAGCNCTCAACTTGCTAATTGTTAAACCATTTCTCATAATGTCTTAAAGGACCTCCATTTCTAAGTACAATTACTTTGGTTTTCTTTAAATTCACAGCCATACCTCATGAGTCACAATAATCATTGAGACAATTCAACATAAGTTGCAAGTTAGACGCTATTAGAGAGCACAAAACCATGTCATCTGCGTATAATAGTGAATTAATATTTGTAGCATGCTCATCTAAGTAGATGCTATTTATGTCACAAAGTGAATTGAGTTTTTCTAAAAAACTCATTGAGGTACAAAACAAATAGCAGAGGGTTTATCATACAGCCTTGACGAGTACCAATAGTGCAATTAAATATGTCTGTTTAACTCATGATCTCAACTTGCTATACATTGATCGCAGAATTGATTACATGAAAATTAATTTGCATAAGTATATGAAAAGGTAAAACATGTGGCACTCGATCAAAAGCCTTTGCAAAGTCAATAAATGCACAACAGAATCTGTCACCCTTCTTGCTTATGTGTTTCTGACATATCGCATACAAAGAAAATATATGATCCACAGTCGCGTAACCCTTGCGGAACCCTGCCTGCGTTTTCGAAGACGTGCAAACCACTTTTGTTGATGATTCATGATTAGAATATTCAACGAGGTATCGTAGTGTAATGCAGGCACCGTGTTATTTACACAATGCCATATGTATTACATATTACAGTAATATCTATTGTTGAACTATCTACGGTGGTTTAATACACATAGATATGGCTTGGAAATAGGACATGACCTCATTGAAGCTTGTTCGGTCAATGTAATTCTTAATTGGTAACAAAATTATAAAACTGCAAATTCAATTGGTGCGGTAGTTGAGCTGACATTTCTTAAGGTGATGTACGGTGTAGGACTCTAGAAAATTATTTCGAAGCATCATTTATAAACGTTGCCGGGCTGATCGGATTCATATGAAACTTTCAGATATTATGCTTTATACATTGTACTTCGAAACTCTATTCAGGAATTGTTTTTAAAGTCCTCCACTTTGGCATGAGGGACTGTTAAAAACCGATTTTTATGACTTTCATAGAAAAACTCCAAACTTTCATGAAGCCAAAACGTAATGATATTTTTTGAGGTCTGATTTTGAAATTTACATCAAATAAAGGTTGATCATGTTATTTTGTTGTCATTGCACCTCTCTTTTTCTAAATGTTATTAAAAATACATAACTATGTAACCCAATTAATGACTGATTGCTCAAAAGTCAAAAATCAAATGCTTGCTGCATTTACTTTCAGAAGACACACATGCGCACACGCACGCACGCACACACAGTTATTGAGTTAAAATCTATAGTTTTGTAGACATTTGAAAAAATGCGCAGTCTTATCAGTAAGGTCCTACACAACCTAAAAGCGCCGCCTTACGGGCCTATCGTGAAATCGTTTTACATTTTTGATTACCTGGGTGCATCTCTATACATGTATGTTTTAAAAAGCCACGCACCCTAATTACAAAGGTAATTTGCATTTAAAGCAACCTTTCTGTACTCCGTGGGCACGTTTCCAAGGAACTGGCTGAAGTTTCTTTCTGGCTTAAGTCTCAAGATTTGTCTCAACTTCCAAACTTTGAAACTCTCACATCCTGTAAGTTATTCAAAATGGAGACAAAACTTAAGTCAAACTTACGATCTCTTTCTTGAAATGGACTTGAGAGAAATTTAAGATTTTTCTTAGTTAAGTCAGTTTTCTTGGAACGGCCCCTTGATTACAAAAATTATCGTTTTAGGGCAAAAGCTTCATAATATTACTCAACGTCCTTGCTTTTGCATTGTGTGGTATTTTTACATTGGTTTAGATGGAGGCACAATACATAGAACAGTTACCCAAATAAGCCCCCGTTTTGGTTACTTTATATTCCAGCATGCAATGTTCGTAGATCAATAAACACAATGACAATTGCTTTTGATTGATTAGGTGATTGATTACAAGCGGTCATAAATCCACGTGCCATCACAAAAGCTAAGTTTTGATTCAAGCCACTCACCGTAATGGGAGTGGTCTTATATTGTTCCTTATCCACTTTAGAAGTAATTTCAGGTCTATGATTTTTGAAGGAAGGCAGCATACCATTAAGTAGAAGATTTTAATTTCATACTTTTTATGCAAAAATGCTTGGAATGGACAGAAATTGCGATATTACTGCTAGATGTGTTTTGTTTGTTTGGTGCCGAAATAGCAAATGTTCATGTTGAAAGTAGCAGTTTTCTAATTTTTCACAATTTAGTCTTTCTTAGAAGTGTCGAAGGACACATTAACACTGGCGCAAACTCAGTATTTTTTATTGTCTATCTGGTGCATCACTTCATGTCTTGTGCCTGTCCGTCGTTATGTGATTAGATATGTCATTATATTCCGGGGTAACTTAGTGGAAAACAGCGCCATCTAGCGACGAAGGCCACACCCCTTTCAAATAGATAAATGCAAATTGACATTTACCCTTTCATCGCTCTTGTCGCAGGTCTCTGTATGTTCCTGGGTTGCGTTATATACCCTGCTGGGTGGGACAACTTGACCGTGAGGAAGGTGTGTGGTACAGAAAGCAAGTACATGCTGGGGGAGTGTCAGATCCGTTGGACCTACATTTTGGCCATGATCGGTATCTTCGACATCGTCGCCTTGACGATACTCTGTTTCGTGTTGGCTAGTCGCCAGGCCAAGCTCCTTCCGGAAGCATATCCTTTGCCAGAAAAATGTAAGTATAGCGTCAGAGAACGGTAAGCCAACTGAGGAGATGTTACTTGCTTTGAAAATTTTCTACTCAGGATACACGAATTGGAATTTGAAATAAAACTTACTAGAATTAGCGACCTATTAGCCAGAAAAATATGAAGTTCGCCAGCGAAGCTGAAATCCGTGAGAGACCGACGCAACGTTGCTAACTCAGGTAAGTTTTATTTCAAATTCCAATATTAGATTCAAATTTTATCTGTGTTTTCTCAACTGGATGCCTAAAAAATTTCACGCTTTTATAAATTCTGAAGTTTGACAAAACACTTTCATGGTTGTGTCAAAAACTGCCTTTCACACGTCTTTGGTGGCATTTTTTCATTCTACATGAGACAATGATACTCCTAAACTTTAGACAGAGCAAGGGTGGGCTTACCCAGTTGTATTTCCATTTCCTGTGTGCCCTGTCACACACGGCTCGTTTTCAGAACGTCTGTACATGTTGATGAAAGAGACTTGAGGCGGGAACATTTGGTCAAAACATTACTCGAATGTGACACCATGGTCCACGGGTTTCTTACGCGGCACAAAAACTGAATCGGGACTTACAGGCTTTGTGCAATCTACGTAAGAAGCCCGTGAACGGTGGTGTCACATTCCAGGCATGTTTCTGGTCAAAGTTGGTCGTTTCCACCGGTTGCTATCGAGGTTAAGATAGATACAGTCGTTTTGAGAACGATTGGGTGTGACAAAGCCGTAACTGCACGTCTCCATTTCTGTTGTCAGGTGCTTGACATATGTGTGTTGTGAATCTTGTACCTAACAGCAGACCTCCACTTTTCTAGCTACCAGACTTTAACAGAGGCCCAGGATAACGAGTTTCGATGGTGTCAACTTGCATTTCGCTAACGAGAGTTAAGGCGAATATAAACCCGCCGTATGCCGAGGAAACTATATTTTGATTTGGACCACTTGCCGCTATAAAATTGGTCTCGGCGTCTTTCTCATTCAAATGAGAAGGGATTTTAGCTTTGCAAGGAACTGACAGTTCGTCATCCTTCGAGACCATAATCGGTGAATAAAATGACACCCCGTGGCAAGTCTTGTCTCAAGCAAAGGCGAAGTGTCAGTTCTTTCCAAGCCTGGAAATCACGCCTATTTTGAGTAAGGCACAATTTGAGATCAATTTTATTTCGCTAAATGGTCTAAATTAAAAACTGTTTATTGTGGCGTAAGGCGGGTTTGTACCCGCTGTATGTGATCTACCTACGGACGAAAACCTTTCTGTGCAGAACTGCGCTTTCATAAACTGACGTTGATGTTCTTTGTGATAAATAATTCATAGTAATCCTATTTTAAGTTTCTTAATCACAAAGGAAAGACCCAGCTTTGAACCATGTTTCATTAAGTAAACCTTTGGAGTAGTTGACGATCTGTTTGCGCCTACGTTGACAACTCGGTTTGCTGAAAATATCTTTCAAAGACAACAGCTTGAAAAATGACAGCAGTTTGCACAATGGCAATGACGGGCATCATTTTTTTGGATTCAGACATTGCAATGTTTGTGAAAGCAGGTACTGTCGTAAGCCCATATCTGGTGGAAGTTGCTGGTCTTCAAAAGACTTTAAGGTTACATAGGACCCAAGAAAATGTCCAAAATTAGCTAACTTGGGAACATCGTATCTCAGTTAGTTTTATATGAAAGTTTCGGACAGCATGCTTGCACTGTTCCTCAAAACACTGTTCGGACTTGTTTTTAAAGTGTTGCTTTTGCACGAGGGCTATCAATACATGAACTTTATGAAACTAAATCAAAAAAGTTGCATTACACTGAAACATCGTCTTTGAGATTTTATCGTGAATATTTAATCAAATGAAATTTAGCCATGCTGTTGATACCGTTGTTCTGATATGAATATGCCTGTGTTTTTGCTCAACTTTAGACAGATGGTCACGTGACCCAATGAACAGTAGATTAATGTGAAGTCAAAAATCTAATTTTACTAGCTTTCTTCATTCAGAAATTTTGTAGTTTTGTTGATGTTTGACTAAGTCACTGACTTGTCGATGAGGTCCTACTTAACCTTAATGCTAAGTTTCAACCGGCACCAGGGTCGTAGGGACGAGTAGGGACGCGTAGGGTGGAGAGGACGTGCAGCCCTATACATTCAACATCAGAGTCATGGATATTTTTCATCAGCGGATTTTGATGCTTTCAATGGCTTTTACAAAGTCGGGTATCTCTATAATCTATATTATATACCTTGCCACGAGAAAACGTGTGGCGTTACGTTGATATAAAGACCAGACAAGGCGCAATGCATACATTTCTTTTTCCTATATATAAATATAACATGGCATGTATGATGCACTGATGTTAAGACCACGTGACGGAACTGGGAATATACCCAGAGTCTGCGTTCCCTTTGTGTCTTCAAAAATTAAGAGGAAAATGTCACCCGCGTGCCCACTCGACTTCACGTCTGCCTACGGCCCAGGCTGCATGTCGTTATAACAAGAAATGATGTACATGACATGAAAATATCTCGAAGACTAACTCGATGTTTGCACGTGTGGTGTTCTAATGTTCTGACATTGACGTTGTTTAACTCTTGTGCGTTGTTTACATCAGTGTCAAGTGTTGAGCAATTTGGACATAGAGGCGTGTTCTATGATTCTTCAGTCGCTAAGTGCAGTCTATACAAAACAGCACCAATGATGTGACGAAGTTGATTTAGAGAATGTTTGCAACTCAAAAGAGGCAATAGACCCTCTCTGTCTTCTGTAATGATGTCGGAAGTCGCTTATGAAGACCTGCAAAAGGTTTTATATGTATACGTCCGACATTGCAGTGTGTTACTGACGCTTTTTAACCGCTTTCTACCCCAGCTCGCCGCCCTAGTTACTCTGGCAGCTACGTGTACAAAGTAGGCAATCTTCGCTTTAGAGGTAAAGATGACGTGCTGTGGTGATCTTTCTGAAGCTCCCTGTATGGCACTAAGAGCCGCCGTGGAAAACCGCCGATTTAAATGTTTCTCCTGGAAGCTATCCACATTTTTCAGGAGAAAACACTTGAATTTGCTTTTCATACTGGCATGGGAAAATCCCTTGAGCCGCACAGCTTGTGTATAGCACTTCATTTAATTTTAAGCTACGGAAGGATCACTCGCGTCTGTGCATGTTTTTATCACCAGTATTTGCTTGCTTTTTTATTTGAGCGTGATTTTGTACTTCATTTTACATTTCTTTCATGGTTTAAAGCAACAGCATATTATGTTTAACAAAAACGTGTCCAATGGAGTAATGTCCTGGTCAGAATGAGGCCTAAACGATAAGACCGTCCTGCTTTTATCAACCTATTTTCACTCCTTGGAGATAAGTGCAATGTGTGCAAAGTGGATACATATAATTTTAATCTTTTCATCGTCAGGGTGCGCTTATTTTTGATGAGAAGTATATCGTTTTTACAGTTTTTCTCGATTTCATGTGTGCCCACGTTCTACATTTTATACAGATATATGGATCTTGCTAATGATCACGTTTGCGTTCAAACTGTACATTCTTGGACGGGATACATTTTTTTAACAATTTATTGTAAAATATTTTTCTGAACTACGTAGCTATTTCTTAGCCCGGTGCTGTTTCAGCGCTGCTAGGTTGAACTCGGGATATTTGGTAAAGGAGATATTTTAGTGAGTCAGACTACAGGGGGATCTGGCTGTAGGGTTTCTTGTCCGAAAAAAATTCTGGAGTTGAATTAAAACTCGAGGCCTGTTGCAACAAGTGCGGACGCTGCATTTTCACCAGCATAGCGGCAGCACTGTTCGGAGAATCCGGGCGTGCGTTCAGTAGACGCTAGGACCTACGCTAGGACCTAGCCAAAAGCTAGTCAAGGTCACGTGCTCTTATTTAAAATACACGGCAATATCTCGCGTAATCTCGCAAAGTCTTGCTTTTAAGCTAGGTCCTAGCGTTACTGAACGGGAGGCGGGTTGTAGAAACATGACTTGTCCAACTTCCGGTGTTGCAAAATCGCTTTTGTGAATAGGCCTTTTAGCGTGTAGACAACCGAAATAACGAACACAGCGGGGAGGAAATCACGTGACAACTATTGAAGTTTCGGAGTGGCTGTTAGTCGTTTTTTTACTGTTTGATAGGAGACAAACAGTAAATTCTCCATGAGAGTGTCTGTTCATACATGTTAGTCGACTGTCCTAAATAATACCAATAGGAAAGTTAAATAATATCACTTTGTATAAAGGGACAGTGATAAACTTCATTATTAAAACGACTGAGTTTAGCAACTGTTGTCTGAAGAGTCAGTATAATCGTTTTCTAATAAACTGGACAACAATGAAATTCGAGAGACTATGGCAAACAAAATTACGACTAAATATCAATTCATTTGCGTCAAGAGTCCATCTCTACTATGGCTAAATCGCGGCAAAATCTCAACAAGTGTTGTTCCGTTCACATTTTTAAATCGCGACAACTTACTGCCTAAGTACATTTCACAGTCGCGTCACATTCAAACCCGACAGCAGTTGCTGACTCAAAAGTTAGACTTGATTGACAAATAAGTCTGGAAAGATGTTTATCCAAATTTGGCAAAGTTCTGTCGACGTCTGTCTTGTTTATTTTGAAAACTACTGTAGAAAAATGTCGTCAAAATTCAACATTGGTTAATATTGCTCAAGCTTAGTCAATATTGTCCAAAACACATGGTGCTGTAGTTAGACGTTTTGTTTGAGTAGTGTCGCGTGGTTTCTATCCGTTGTTCCAGCATAAGCCTTCTCCTTTCAGATAGAAACGTGCTTTATATCTTCTTCTTGTAAATATGTTTTGTTAACTTTGTTTCACTAACCGTGTGATTTCTTTTCAATAAACATACTATTTCTTTCTCTGTATTTTCATATATTTGCCGTTGTTGGTTTCTACTGACAATTATCTCAAGAAATACGCTTGTTAACCTTACTGCCGGGGGTAGGTTCTCAGTGTAACCCGCATGACATGTAATTGTGCTGCGATTAATTGGACGCTCTGCTATCAGGCATCACTAAACAAAATCTCTCAGATCATGAGTCGAGTAATACTCAGAACTAATGTCGCTAGAATACCAATTATATGTGGCAGTCTTCGGATTCAACTCAAAAGAAATCTCCAACGTTGCAAAAACAACTTTTTTCAATAGACTTCGACTGCGCGGACATGTATTACGTCACGTCTGGGAGTGGCTGTGAAAGTTGCGACCAAGGTCGGTCTGTGAAAAGTGACTTACTAAAGACTTATTTAAGTCAGAAATTTGGTCTAACACTCCAAACAACTGATTCAGAAAAATGAGATCTAACCTGAGCGAAAATACAAAGTATTTGATTGACACATTAATTGCTAGGTAAAGTTCTGACAATTGTTAGTAGGTTTTGACGCGCTCATAATTACTAGGATAAATTGTGAATTGAGAGCGTAAGACCAAATTTCTGTCATTTAAGACTTAAAACTCTTACATGTAAGTCACTTTCATAAAACGGACTGAAGCCTCGTTGGTTAAAGTTGCTGTAATCCGTCAAACAAACGTGCTTGTGGTTTAGACTGTTGGCGCTTTAAAATTGAGTTAACTGTATCATCACTCCTATGAAAATTAGTTTCTAGGCAGCTCTATATTGCCTAACAGAATGCCCGGTGCACGTCTCGATGGCCTACCTCGACTGCCAGTTATCTTGAAAACCAAATAAAAGGACAAGTTGAGACGCATTTTATTATTGTAAAAGGTCGACATCGAAAATTATTTTTTCTGGAAATCGAGTGTACAGCAGCTTTAACACGTGTTAGACGGCCGCTAGAGGTCGCAACTCTCCCATCAGCTTTCAGTGAGAGCATACGCTCAGCTCCACACGTTGGAACTCATTGATTCTTCAGAATTTAAAGCAAAGGTTGTGTATTACTGTGATTTATTTTATTAGGTGTCACGACACGGACGCAGTTGTCTTAGATCTGATCACATTTTCCCATTCAATCGTATTATTCTTCAACATTTTAAACCAACCGTGGCATTGAACAGGGTGACCACAATTCAACCGACCTATAACTCCGAGAATTTTTACTAAGCTGTGCTTTAGAGCACAAAGCCTTATGGCAGTGGGGAACACATCCGTGAAACGAAAGTCCCAGTATATGTGTCGAGTATTTGAGGCAAGAAATTTTAATTGACCTATGAAATGAAAGAAGTTACATTTCTTACATCCCAAAGTTCAACATAACAGACTCGCCCGACCAATCATATTATTGGCGGTCATTTGTTTGTGTAAGCTAGTACGGTCCCAACCAAGCTTACTCGGGAAATACTAACCTTTCACTCACTTGATCTTACGTGGTCTCGCCAAACTAGCAAGAAACTCGCGTGAATTTCAATTATCCTATACAATCCGCATCTTATCTCTATGAAAGGTTCCCGCTTCAAACCACGTCCTGTAAGATACCCACATCTCCTTTACAGGAAAATTTTCCCTTCTAAGGCAACACTACTGCGTCCTTAGCCTTTGAATTCAAACTGGTTTAATTAAATCGCATGACGACCCAACTTCCAAAGCGGCTGAAATTATCCCGCGGTAAGCAGCAAGTGGATGGGCCTGGTCTAAACCATGAAACCTCAACTCCCAATACCTGAAATAGTTTTCAGTCTGAATAAAGAACAAGATGGGGAGATTTCATTACAATAAATGGCCACAGTCGAAAGTTAGTTTTTGACTGATGGTCCTGGTTCATTGTCACTTTAATGGAAAATTGTCATCAGAATTACTCAGTGTTGCTGTGTGCCACGTAAGCCTACACGAGAGATACTTGAACGCATGTCCATTTCAATTCTGTGCAGCTGAACTTGGTAACGGATCTGTAAAGGAGAAGAACACGGATCTCTACATGCAGCCGATAATGACAGTGCCGAACCCTCACGACCAAGAGCGCTACTCTGAGTACTCCCACAAGTCCGGACATTCCCGAAGATCAGCGAATAGGGGCGACTTTTCTCTGTGATGTGACCAGTCGTTTAGCATCAGCACCGGATGAAGCTTGCTTAATTTGAAATATTTGTCAGACACTGGAGCGCCCTGCTTTCAAATTCAAGGTTCAAAACCAACAAACTGTATTCGAATCTCGCCTCAAAATCTATCAAACATCATCGCGAACTTTCACGCGATGTGATTGCCAACGGCGTTTGAGTAAAGTCTCGAGTACAGTTTAACAATCTCTGTTCAACGTTTTACTTCTCATTGTTTGCATTGTTTCGATTTGAACTCAATGGGAACACGTGACTGATTTCGACGGTTCCGCTGGATTGGCAACCGGCGAAGGGATTCCGGCTTGCAGACCAATCGGATGTCTTAGGCGCATGAACCTGCGGATGCGGCGAAGACAATCGAGTGCAGACATTATCAGAATCAGACTACTCTTTCTCCTCAAATTGGGGCCAGTGAATCGCCAATGTTTAATTGAATTGCATTTAACTTAAGACAAGTTTGTACTTCAATAGCGTTTTGTTTATATGCAGTGAAATGAAACAAATATTGCCTGTTCCACTGCAACCGTGAAATCAAATTGCTTTCAAGTTTTCAGATGCACAGTTATGACTAGTGCACAACATTTGGTTTTCTTGTCTTTTGAAAAATTTTGTGGAGTAATTCACAACATCTCTTCGGATTTAAAGATACTCTTTCCGTTGCATACGCCAAGTTAAACCACAGGATAAGTTTCATCAGTCGAACAACATTACTAAAATATAAACATTAAATAACGTTCAGCCTCGTTTGTGTTTGCATCATTGCACCTTTAACTGAAAAAACCGGGCGTGGCTTTCGCAGAAACCTCATCACGTATGGCGGCAGTTGAACGAGTAACCATAATATACGAGTCAACGGCCATAGGTGGTGGTGAGTCAGCAAAAAGTTAACTAAAATCTTCACTTTACGTTCAGTTGAATTTGAAGATATTTGGAGTTGTGTTGAATGTGCATCATTTGGACTTAAGCTTCGACTGGAGTAACTTGCGTTAAATAGAAACGGAATGAGTATCGTTAAGCAGTGCACAGTGTAACCCGAAAAACGAGAACTCGTAATTTCCGGTCATCGGTATGGAAATTCATTATAGTTTATTATTTTGGAATACACCGAAGGCGTTCTTTGAGTTTTTGTTTTATATTTGATGGAAGTGTTTGAACTATGATCACTAACGTAGCTATTTCATTAACAAAAATAGTCGGTGCTGAAAAGTTGACTGTAATGTGAAATCTATTTGCTGCATGTTACGTTCAAAATATTTCGATTTTTACGGATTGTAAAGTCTAGTGATTTGTATTCTATACGAGCGTAAAACTAAGTATGCGCGTTTTGTGTAAAACTATATATATACTGTTTTCATTGCTATTCATATAAAATATTTGAAGGAGTTTGAAACTGCTTTACGGAGGTTGACTTAACGATACACTTTAACTCGTACCTATAAACAGTGGGTAGACACTAGTATAATGCTTTTAACCCTTAAGTGCCATATATGGATTTATACCACTACATCGCCTATCTGATCACGAAAACCACGACATTTTATATCTCAAAGATAAATCTGAATATCTTGCTTCTGCTGATTTTTTATACTCGGGATTATTTTGTACATTGTGCGTTTTTTATAGGCTCTAAATTCTAAAGCCCTCTCTACACACTGATTTTTCGTACATGTGACCTTGTATACGACTCTCGTGTCGGATCATGTGGATATGTTTTCCGGTTTGACCATTTGACTGAAACTCGTGTGCGAAGTCGTACACGAATATCGGAGTGTGCCAACAATTTGCTGAAAGTCGTTTTTGAAAGGTCTGAAATGTAGACAGGGATTTAGTTTGTGTACACGAACATGGGCATGCAGGTCCTAGGAAGAATAGGTTGCCACCACACCTCTTTTTATTACTGACTTCACCCATGTAGAAATGTATACATTGGCGAAATTTAAAATTAATATGTTTAGTTACTGAAACAGAACTATTGCTTTGGATTGCAAACATCCTTGTAGGAACTCGTACAATAGATTCACCAAACGAAGTGTAAAATATCTGCTTTTGTGTGTGTTTGTGTATGTAATTCACAAAATATTGTCAAAATTGAATTGTTTAACAATATATGATTCCAAGAAATGACTTGTTGGGTACTGGGTTTGGCTTGGGTTAGTTTACGAGTTGACTTGATGCACTTCGAGATTAAGAAGAAATCTCGCTGGTTCCCTGCGTGCCGCTAGGTGGGGCGGTAGCCCGCAGGTATCACTTAATTTTCCTCGGTAAATTTTTTTACACCGGCGTTTCTGATTGGCTAGTCAAATTCTCAACAGGCAGCGCTTTACGCAAACAAACTGGTATGACTGATGGACTGAAGTGTAAATGGGGTCTGTTGTGCAGACAAATCGGGTGATTAAAATTTATGTTCAGGAAATGTGAAGCCTAGAAATTTTAATTGCGCCTTTTCGAGATGCATCTTTCTACTGTCGATGACTTTTGTTTACGATAGTGTCCTGTATTCATATAGTATGAATAACACACCGGTTAAATGGGCCAGATATGTGTTTATTGTACATGTATTTGCTTCAAGTACGCGGCTATTAAACATCACTGCAGAAACGAAATAGTTTCTGCGACGCCACTTGCATGACAAGGCTAAAAATCGTTCCCAGCCCGCCATTTTTTCACGTTGTTGTGAAGCTAACCAAGGACTTCCGAGGTTACATCGACCAATGCTAAAGCGCGTGCCACTGCGTGATACCTGCGTGCTGGCTCTGCTAAGCACGCGGGGAACCAGCGAGAAGAACAAATAACCGTCATGGCAACTTAAGGCTTCGAGGATATATTTTTGTTTAAGCATGTATTTTGAAGATAGTTCCACCAGCGCAAGATACCACATTTAATAAGAAAATCAAATAAAATTAAATTATCGCATCAAAATTTACTTCGCTTCAAGGCAACCTTTGAGGAATCACATGACTCATGTGCGATGTCGTCTGCCATGAGAGTTTGCCACCAGTGGGCGAGGTTGCGGTGATAGTTTTAGGTATAGTCGCCAGCGCTGGATATTTAGGAAAATTCCACATGTTCTGTAGCCAAGTTGCTGGATACGACCACATTCCGTATGATCCAACACCTGATGTGGAGATACTAAGGCATTTAGACAAGTCTCCTTCGGGTGGAGATTTCAGCTGAGAGTCGCTCTCGTTATCTCCTTGTTCTTTTGTTTCGTCTTCGGAACAGACATCTTCTTCGACATTTTTGAAAACTTTTGAACTTGTTCCTTCAGGGCTGTCGTCGGATGTGGATGACACTTTATTGGCTAGTAAGGAAAAATACAAATTTAATCGTAATATGTGAAGCTCGGTATGAACCCGCAAAAACGGGAAGGACATACGTACCGTTGACCATGGGTTCGATGGATCACCACCGGGGGGGGATCCGTATCATGAAAGAAATTTTAAGGCTTGTGACAGGAATTTGGTTTTACACTCCCACTTCCCAACTGCTGAAGAAAAATATCCGCAAAGTAATTATGAGCGCAGCCACAGTCTAGAAATAATTTATGAAAAATTCTCCCTAGCAGTTGTGAGTATATTATCAGAGACTGCACATTTGCTCAAGTGAGATTTAATTATTTTTAGAAATAGCTGTATGGAGGGTAAGACCCAATTTCTGTCTTAAGGATTCCGGATGTGGACATTTTCAGAAATGCCAAAGCAACTGCGATGGTTACAACATGAGTTTTTGTTGACTTAAATTATTTTTATATAAAATACATTTAAATGTGAAGTCGTAAGGAATATAGTTTTAGCGTTTAGAATTCCGGGTCAGATCTGTGATTTTCTGCGTTGTGCCTGTGTGGGTTTTCTTCATGGGAACGGAAGTGAAGTAGGCTTACTGCCATGGAGCCCGGACAAGAAACGGGGTAGGAATGTCATTTTAGATGGCTGAACAGCAATTGCAGGTAAGTGAAGTGAAAAACAGACGTTACAAACTGAACATTTGGCAACTTTTAAAGGTGTTTGTTTATTTTCATTAGCAAAAACATAGAACTAGCCTCACTGAAACCACGTATAATTAACAGCTCTGAACATATTTGCCGCGTTTTCCACAAACAATTTAAAAGTTCAGAGACGGATATTCCACCGTAGCAGCCATTTCGATAATACACCGCCAGAATTTCTAGACTGGCTGGCGTTAAAATTCATTTCGTAAAATTTTAACCAACATAATGCAAGTTTACTTACTGTCAGAATGTTGACGCTTTCTTCCTTTATCACTAGATAAAATGGCTTCTATAGAATGTGACGGCATCTGCTGTCCGTGTTTTGTGACTTTTTTAGTGTCTTCCAGAATTCCTTTAGTGTCCAATAGCTGAGTCGAGCAGTTGTGTTTTGAAGTCATTGGCACTGTTGGTACTTTAATGACAGGAGGCATCACACCATTTCCGTGGAAACCAGTTCCCCATGTGGTGAATGGCGTTGCAGCGACTGTTGTCGGCAGAGCCATATCTATAACGCCACCTATTGGTACCATTGGTGACTGGGATGTGCTGACACCTGGTGGCAATCTCTCGTGTAACCATGGAAAGGCATTCCAGGGAAATAGCGTCGGCTGTTCTGGTTGATCAACGTTTTGCTTCTTGACTTGCGATAGTTGCCCCTGTTGGTGTGAAAGATATTGGTGAAAGTGGGTACACTCTGTTTGAACACATTATTGGATCGTCACTAAAATCAAAACTTTAGTATAGCCTAGTGCCCGTGAAGTGAAATCCACCGGCTGGCTACTGCACTTCAGGCACTACAACATCTTTGCTTTTGAAACAGTACAAATGCATAGACATAATATTAAAAGCAAGATCCTTTAAGCAAACCGTATTTGGAAGTGTTTATTTCAAGACAATGGGAACTTCATTCGGAATTCTGAATATTTTATCCTAGAAGTGAAAACAAATGCTGCCACAAAACCGTTTCCGTCAAAATAGAACACTTGTGATTTAGACCATGAACCTCACTAAATTTGTCGGTCTCAACGTTCTCTCTTTGAGTGGAATGATTTCTGGACTCCGACCCGGACATAATGACACGCCGTGACAAGACAACTCAGTGTACAGACCATGGTCTCAAGCTATAACGAGATACCAGTTCTTTAGAAGATAAGATATAACCTTTACTTTGATAAAGAAACAATTTGAGACCGGCCAATTTCATAGTGGACCAAAGGATGGTGTTAGTTGTGAAGGAAAGTCTGTTTGTACTATCTTAATCTTTGACTTATATAGAAATAGTGGGTTCTTTCAATGTTACCTTTACTTTGTTTTTACCGCCACCAATTGCCCCGGGGCGAATAGAACCTGTCTCGTAAAACCTGGTGAGGATTTTGCTGACACAGCCGTGTGATACAAGAAGTTGCCGCGAGATGTCGCACGGTCGTACTCCCAGCAGCGCGAGCTCGACGATTCTTCGCCGAATGTGATCCGGTAATGGCCGACCATTCACGAATACGCCACCGAGTTGATTCACACCTGTTTGTCCTGAAATAGAATATTCAGGATGAGTCAGTTCACCGCATTATCTGGCTTTTGTGACACTATATAAATCAGGACTATGAATAAGCACACTAAACTTCTCCACCGCCTATGCCAGTCACCAGGATGCGAGACCGTCTCGTTCACCAGATGGCTCACCAAGGACCAAGAACAGGCAAAAACAGGTCGTGGAAATCGAAGGATATTTCTAGAAAGCGACAATTTACGAGTAATGGAGGCAGAAGAAATGAAGTCCAATCATCAAAAGCAGGAATGGTCACCTGGCATTAGTACCGTTTGATTTCCCATATTAGATATTTTAGTAACCGAGAAAATACAAAATGAAGATGTGTGTGACACGTGTTTTGATTTACGTCCATGCGCTATTTGAACTGGTTGTCTACAGGGCGATAGCAAAAGTTAGGCCTAATGCACAGAATTATGACAAGCTTGCACTGAACAACTTGCTCTTTCCCTCAATACCACTTTTCCAACAAAAACTACTCCAAACGCGCCAAATAGACAAGTAAGCTACTAACTGTTAACTTTCTCCACTTTCAGCTATGAAAGTGTTCAATGACACGTGACTTCTGGGCTTGGACATAACTGCCAGTGCAACATTGCTTTTGTGAGACTCTGCACAGTCGCACACAAAGTGAACTGCCGTGACGATTGCGACCGAGTCATTTTGTAATCAGAAGCAATTATAGCGAACTGCCAGTTCTATCCAAGTCCCAAATTCTCACTAACGTACGTGTAAGCAAGGAGCAAGCCGAGAACGATTTTCATAACTATAAATGGTTTAACCAAAAAGTTGTATTATATTAATAAGAGGGTTTGTAAGAGATTTAAATAATTCAGACATGTTAAACGCGCAGTAAAGTAGGCATTCATTGGCTTTGGTTTTAATTTCAACATATAATTGTACGGTGCTAATTTACAGTTACATAAGGGAAACAATTAACCGTGCGACTAACATTAATGAATCAAGACAGTGACGAATCTAGTTCGTCGGTTGGACACCTAGCTTTTGCATGCCCCATAAATACGAATGCGCGTACTAAAAATTTAGGAGCCGAAGCCCAGGCTTTCTCTGGAACTTGTCATCGAACTTACTGTAGTAATTATGCTTTTTGTACTTCTATGATGTCGTGCAAACTGAAAGAATATTTCTTTGATCTTTGTTATTCTTACTCAAGCTGCAAATAATTGTTCACGTGACCTCAAGGAGTCAAGTTACAAATTTGAGATCAAACTTGGAATTGTAGATTTAATGTTGGACAGGTCAACTGCGAACTTGGCCAGTGTGCTCATTTATGTAAATCGCAGTGAAGTCCAGCGCAAAACGTAAAGACCCTTACGAACTATTACTGGAATTGTACAGAAAATAACAAACTAAATTGAATATTTCCATACATGCTAACTATGTGTATTTATTCAAGTTATACAACACAAGAACATGGGCGGCGCAGCACTGAAATAAGTGGGGGCCATAGCCCTCAGTCCCTATCGGGTGCGCTGCCCATGCCCTGCTGCGCCGCCCGCCATGACGAAGCGAAACGATATTTTAAACCAACGTGTGTGCATTTAGTGTAAACAGCTATGCATCAAATTGATACCATAACAAACTAGGTTACGTTGGGTATAAAAGAAACACTGAAATTTTACATTAAAGGGAAATTCTCGACGAAAAATGTAATTTTACAGAAATTAGCCGTTGAGCCTAATCCACGCGCTCAATAGAAGAGCATTTTAAGCTTATTTAAATTATAGACACCGGCCTTGATTTCAGTGACTGTCTGTCGGAAAACGCCGCAAGAACTGGCTATTTCTAATAAAATCTCAAAAAGACAACGGATCTTGTTGTTTTATAGCTCTGGTCAAAGGTAATAACTTCAAGACGTCAATCTCACCCAACTACAATGCGTGTTTCGGCAATAAAACCGATATCGTCCCTTGAAAACATGACAAATAAAATTCCCTTATTCACGATTTGTCACCATTTCAATGCATAACATGACCGACGACCCAATTATCTGACCACTGGCGTTTTCATGAATGTATAAATCATTATAGTTTCATAATGTTGCTTCCGGGATCAATGAAGGCTTGAATTACGTAGAGACAAGAATCTCGCGAAAACACAAGAATACATAAGACTTCTCGAGATATCGTCATAATCAGTACAGAGATATTCTTACGTCTTCAAACTCCTATCCATGGGCGGCGCACTATAGCGGGGGGGGGGGCGGGGGCTGGTCGGCTGAGAGGGTTATAGCCCCCCACTTTTTTTCAGTGCTGCGCCGCACATTGAATATCCAGGTTTAAGACGAGATAATTACCAGGTCACAGTCTTCGTCACGAAGCCGCTAGTTATTTGAACTGCCGTACTTTCTGTCAAAGCATTTTACATTTTACCGTTATAAAATTGGTATCACCTTGCTTCGTACTTAATTTAAAAGTAGTCCCTGGGCTGGGGAGGAACTGACAGCTGAGTTCGTTATTTTTTCGGACCAAGCTCAGGGATTATGTTTAAATTGAGCATGGAGCGGGGCAACGCCAATTTTATGAGCTTGGTTTGAAAAAGTAACGAGTTCTGTCCAAGCTGAGGACTCGGGCCTGTTTTGACTGAGGGACAATTTGTGACGAATTTCATAACGATAAGTGTTTTTCGACAGAAAAGGTAGTTGATCTTCTAACACATATAGCGTGTTCTTAGCATTTGTTTGAATTGAATTCGTTACACTTAAAAATCGCCAGGAATTGTCCCTTTCCTAAGGCGAAGTGAGACTAACTCGCCGTGGGCTTGGTTTGAAGCCAAATAACCACCCTTTTATTGTTCATGACTAGAAATCATTACTTATCTAAGTAAGGATCAAGACGAGGTCGAGTATAAATCAGTAAATATCCAAAATTCAAAAGTTTTTGATAGAAGGCGTATTTTCGTGACTTCAAATATTTTACACTTCTGTATTTGCTAATAAAAATTTCCATGAGTGAATGCCGAAATCTTACCTGTATGCGGCATCTTCCTTCACTACTCCGTCTTTATTGTACCTGAAATAAACAGAGAATGTCTTGTGTCTTACTAAAACTTCGTACTCGTGGGAAATATAATCTTGTCACGCTGAATATGACCGACACGGGTCCGTAAATTGCAACTAATTCTTGCTAACTCTATTCAAGTAGCAATTCGAGTTCCCTCAATACTATGCATGACGTTCCTAAGGCCATATTCAGAAACTGTGATCGGACAGACCAGGCTGTGGGCTGTTTAAATTGTTTTGATGTCATTGTTTTCACACCTTCAAAGCCTCTCCACTTTGTGTGAACGTATCCTAACGGGGCGGTTGTTGGCGAAGGCTCTTTTAAGCGGAGCCGTGAAGCGAGAAATCAGATTGCATTCACAGAGAGAATCGTTTAGTAACGCACTGCGGTCCAAAACACGTTTTCTATTGTGGACAACCTGTTCGCATTGTGTTAGCCTACATGCCTACAGATATATCCTCACTGAAGTTCCACCGACTGATTCAAGCCGAGTACGCATGAATTTAAAAATCGTGATTTGCCATGTAGCACGTTCTTTCGTCGGAAACGGTGCACTGCCTTTGTAAATTAAAAACGACTTGCCATGACTGCTTGCCAGTAGGCGAACAAAATCTGTTTCTGTGATCAGCCTCAGACCGCGTAATCTAGCCGGTTATTCTCACGTCGCAGCCACACGCTTTGCTGCGGGCTAAGCTAAATCTATCTCAGTACATCACTGAGTATTTTTAGTGTAATTATTTGACTGGGAGAGACACAGAACGTATGGAAAAAATGACAATTGCGGGTCTGTAATGAATTCACAAAAACACAACGGATTTTAGTGTCTTATAACTCCTGCCAAAGTTAAATATAACTTCGGAAAAGTTTATCTCGTTCAACAGTAACGGTACCCATAACATACGTTTTTAGGTAAAAGGATAACATCCCGGCGAAGTGCCCCTTCAGCGTTATTTCGCCTTGTATTAACCTGTGCAAAAATATACTAGCCAGTTATCGCTCATGAAGCATCTGGTTTTCGCTTAACGTTTTCATTATTTCTGACACCAATGTTTTCTTGTTATGCCTCTGAATGATTGGGTTTATTGTTGAAACATTTGATAACTAATTTACAATTACAAACACAAATACCGAAACCAAAAACATAAAACCAACTTTAATTGGAATTGATTTCAAATTTTCAGCGACAAGACACGGTATTCTTTACATGGGCTTAGTGTCACCTGGTTTTATAAGATCAATTTTCCAAAATGATTACGCATTGTATTTCGTATTTGTTTTAAATCACAATTAATGCCTGTATGATACCATCATTTCGGGCAGCCTACACAACACCCGGAAAACAACCCCCAGCTTTTCTCAAACTAAATCCATCACTGTTTCCACGTCTGTCCTATTTGTCGTGATGTAAACATCCCAGCGGTACACGAATTTCGTAAACAACTAGCTTTGAATGTTTACTTCTGCACTCATCCGAAAGACAGCCTGCGATTCCCGCCAATTTCCGTTACGTGTACGCCTCTAATTTGCAACAGTGACGACTGAGGTGTCAAAAGGCACACGAACCCTTGAAATTCGACACACTGGAGCTTTGCTTGTACTATGATTTGCCAGGCAAAACGCGAGTCCTCTTTTACGTGGCTATAAGACCGTGATCAATCATACGACTATTGCAATGCCGACTTTGAGTAGAATGCCGAAATGCGCACCCACATGTATTTTACAATCTGTACTGAAGTCACCTTGTTTTAATATCACCGACGACTTCTCACTTAACTGAATGCGTGAGTCGTTCAACGACGCAATGAGTAAATTTTTTAAGGTATGCTTGTGCAAAAACGCATTTTATCAGGTGGGATCAAAATTCAATCAAAGCCGCAAACAGCGTTTGATTGTTCAGCTCATCTAACAGTAATTCAGTCGACCATGAGGTAAGATGTCATTTAGGCAGTCGGCCTATACCTTGGCCTCTGGGGAGATATTCGCTAAGATCATTGGCCAGCGGAGTTACGTTATGGCTCAACTAATCATGTGACCACTATTA